>JAQFVV010000032.1:7020582-7447906 GCA_028023455.1 Epiperipatus broadwayi
AAAATTCTTAGAATAGCTTTTAATTGTGATATATAAAATTACTGAATATTTTAATATTTTCCCACCCTCTGTTCCATATCTAAGAAACTATATGATGTTCTGAAAAGATGAATCTTCCAAATGGATTAGGCTGGTATTACTTAGTTATATACCAAATTTCAAACAATTCTATTGAATTTAAATATATTAAAGCTCAATTTTAACATTTCATTCTAACTTGAAAAAGATCAAAAGTTAACAAATAAATGAACAAATAAATCAATTTTCCAAATTCAATAAAGGCATTTAAAAACAAAGTTGGACTGAAAAGTGGTTTAGTATAATAGATCATAGCCAAGTATCAAGGGAAGCTGTAGAAAGATCCATTAAATGAGTTTCCGTTATGCTTTGGATTTGTAAATTATGCAAAGGCATTTGATACTATAAGCATTTCTATAGCAATTAAAACATTCGATCATCAAAATAAAACCAGGATATTGTCATATCTTGAATAATATTTATAAAAATGCAACAGCTATGATTAGATTACATAATGATACTAAGATTATCATTGAAAAAAATATATAGCAGGGTAATTCTATATCTAAATTGTTTTTATAAGAAATAATTTGTGGATAAAAATGGGCAGGTAAGAAAGTAAAAAATTATTTTGGTCATCTAGATTTTGCAGATGAAGTGAGTTTTTGCAAATACTTCAGAGCTTCAGGAAATGTTGCAAGAATTATCAGATGAAAATAACAAAGTAGGACTAAGGATAAATGCTAAAAAATTCAAGTATTGCTTAATGGATTTTTTCACAAGAAAATAAAGATTGATAATCATAAATTAGAAGTTATAAACTACTAATACCATGTTCATATTATAAACATAGACAGAAACATAATGAATGAAATGAATCAAAAAATTAAATTTGCAGCATTCTTTAATATCATCTCTACATAACTTACTGTAAGCTAGAACATGATATTTTATTGGTTTAAAATGAAACTTGGATGAAATGTTTTTGGTAGAAATAATTTAAAGAAAATATGCCTATATATTTGATAATGAAGGTTTTTAATATACTTTTCCAATTTTTATGGATCTGAGACTTGGATACTAAACAGAAGAGCAATACAAAAACTTCAAACCATTCAATACAATATAGATGTATATTATGAGTAACAAGAAGAAATTACAAACAAAATGAGAGTACAAATAAGTATCACTGAATCATTTAAAAAATTAAAGATTGAAATGAAGAGTGGGCGGAATGCATTGCTAGAAGAGATGATAGAAAGACAGCTGAAGTTTTAAACTGTCCTAAGGAATTGTAAAAAAAATTAGAAAGAGACTACATATGAGATTGAAAGATAAAGTAGAGATGTTTTCTGACATATTGTGATAAGGGTTTGGAGTAGGCGGATTACAGTGAACTGATATCACTTGAAAATATTGATAGTAGTATCAGAATGTTAATATTAATTTCATTTTGGATCTCAAATAATTGAATGATATAAATGATTTAGCGATTATATGTTTTAAATAGAGCATTATAAGCACGCCTTTGTAGATTTGAAATAAATCACGAAACACATTCATTTTGTGTGTATGTGCCATTATTATATATAATAGGGATTCCGAAACTTTTTTAGAAAAGCTACATTGACAATTTTCTAATGAATGGCAAGCACAAAAAAAAATTTGAATTAAGAGAGAATTTAAAAAAAGGTAAAAAGTTAATGTGATGGATTTTTATAACATTGGATTTAATATGAAAAATACTTATAATCAAAAGATCATATATATGTTTATTTGTTTTATATAACAGAATTTTTGATTTCTCAAAATTTATTTTTGAAAAAGTTTGTTTGCAAAAAATATGCACTACCAAGTGATAATATTTTCGTGGCTATCTATATAATCACGAGTACTCTATGGATGCCAGATTATAGTTCCAACCAAATTGACAGTAAAGATTCTCTATTGGCTTTCATCAGTGAGAAACACATAACTGCATAACAGTTACAGTAACCACAATTACTTTTTATACTATCCAAAATAGTAATATGAAAATTTCATAAAGATTTTGAACACATGCCAACTTACTTATATAGGTCTGATACTAGGACAACAAACATGTATATATTTCAATGGTGATAGTCATTTATTTTCAACAAGAGCATTTGACAAATAAGTTGATTTGGATTTAGTTTCCAGGTTATTAATTTAGCAAGTATAAAAGATATAAAAAGTAGTTGCAATATCATTGTTTCTTACTGTTAAAGGACAATAGATAGCATTTAAATAAATTGATTATTGCTCTTACTACAGTTGTTAAATGTAACTTAATAAGACTTATGTAGTGACTGAGATTCTAATTATGCTTAGAAAAACTTTAGTGGATTATATTTCAGAGCAGATGATATATAATTAATAGATAAATAAATATTGCAAATATATAAGCAGATATTTGACATTATATATATACTTCAAATTACATACATATGTATTTGTACATAACTATGAATTGAAGTTTGAATCTAAATGAAATAAAATTGTTTTCAAGAGACTTAGGATTTTTCTTTCAAACAGCTACAAGATCAGTATATAGTTATCTAGCTATTCTTAGTTAGACAGTAAAATTAAGAATGAAGAATTGCTTAAACTCCAACAGTTGGCAAGCCTGGTATGCAATGCTTCTCCTTAATTATTCCCCTTGAAGAGGCTGCTGGAGAGATCTTTTCCCTGCACCAAGTTCTTTATTAAAAAAGATATTTTACCATATTTTTTTACAAACAAAAAAAGATTCTAAATTTTGAAAAAATAATTAAATTCATTGTGTGATTTGTTTCAGGGGAAATTATCTTTTGCAAGCTATTCTTATTAAAAAAGATTTAATGAATATATTGTCATTACATTTTAAATAATACATTTTTGATCAGTGATAATATTTTTCCCAGAAGTAAATTGATGAAGTAGATGATGTCTGTCTTTATTAATGCTTAATAAAAAATAAATTTAAAGAATAGATGAATAATCAAAAAAAGTGACAAAAAATAAAAGATAAGTTAAGAACTTGTCTGAATTGCAATAAAATCAAAGTTCTTGATTATTGGATAAATAGATTGAGGATTATAGATAATTAGTTTTTTAAAATAATTATTCATGACAAAAAAACGCTCATATTTTATTTATAATAATTTCTTATATTATTTTCATTAAAAATATGAAATGTATTAAAAAAAAATATTTACAATATTTATATTTTTTTAATTGAATTTTCTAGCTACTAATAATTTTCTTCTTTTGATTACATAAGTAGCATTTTCTTTCATAAGTAACAAATGATAACAGATGTTAGAAAATCTGGTAGCTGTATTAAAATCATGGGAGTTTTGGACACTTCTGATGTTTAGTCATGAATGCCACACATTAATCATCCAAAATATACTATATATATCCATCTTCTTTAATAAATCAGAATGATTTTATGTATATTTTGATACTTATTATACAAGTATGTGTATATGACTTTCCCATTAAATTATAGTAATAATTTGTTAACATGACAACAAAAGCAAACACTCATTTGCCTGATTTATCAATTGTTAAGGATGGTGTGGGATTGTTGATTTATGAATTGATAAATATCCAGAAAATGAGGATATTGAAATACTAATGCAGTCTCCAATTAAAATATGTAATATGAGTAATGTATACACAAGGTAATAAACTGCTTACAGCAATCATTTTCAGTTAATGAAGCCATGTCTATATATATACAGCTTCCATAGTTTCTAATAAATGTTTCTTACTTGCCAATGAATCCAAAAAACAGACCACTAAATCAATATTTTACTTGAAAATAGCTAACCCTTATTTCAAAGTTATATGAAAAAAAAAAAGATTTAACATTAAATATATTATATATGTTCGTGAAATATAACCCCAAGAAAAGTTTTTTCAGACAAAATGAAAAAAATATTGTTGTACTCAAAGTAGTGATAGAACAATCATTCATCAAGTTCAAAATCACTCCAGAACATCACTTCAACATTTTAATACATCTACACATTTTTACTCTACATAATAGTTTCCAGGATAAAACTTATATTTTATATATTGATACAGCTGATTTTTTTTTTAATCTGGTTTTATCCACACAATTTTCATTACTTTCGATTTATCTATACAGTATATTGCTTCCTTTAAACATGTAATGTGCATGAAAATGAACACATATCACAAATCCATGAATATTTATATGCGAATCAATTATTTATGTTTATCCAAGCACATATTATAAATGAGATCCAATTTACAATGTGAAACAATAATTAGTTTAATATCAGTTATAGTAGACAAAGTAAGGAGGAATAATTAATCCATGACAAGATCAGAAATGAAAAAAATAAGCATCTATGATGAATGTTAAATTTAATTTTCTACCATAATGACAGAGATTATTAACCTTTTATATTTCAACAATAGCCAATTTATTATTACAATCTGATTAGCAATCCACAAATTGTTTTATTATTAAAAAAATAATTTTATTATTAATTCTGTACCTGAACAGTTAAGTGGGCACTGTAATATAAATATTATCCATTATTTAATAAAAGATTTAATAATACCTGGGATCTAGTTATGATAACTAGCTTCTATGGTGGCAACCATAATAAAGAAAACATGATTTAGTTAATAATGGAGCGCAAGAGTCTAAGTAGATAAGTTTGACTTTTACTTAATTATCATAGCTAGAATTTCATCAATGCTAATGTATTTGTATAACTAGATATTCGAAGTCTATGTATTGTAATGATGATCATATATATTAAAATGTCTAGATTTGTAACAAAACCCACTACATCAAATTCAAATGCTAAGATGAACTCAATAATATATTAAAGACAATTGCTTTATTGAATTGTATGAATAAAATACAATTGATATGCTTACGTAAGTAGATATACGAGCAAGAATCAACATGCACTCATGAATATTACAATATGTAAAATTACCTTTCTATTAGATTTATTTTAAAGTCAATAATATTTATAATTCAACAAAACTTATGCACATCTGTTGAGTTCTCTAAGTAAAAACAGGTTGAATTAACTAATCAATAGAATATTAAGATTAAGTGATAACTCAGGATCATCAGTGATGTTTGATTTTTAACAATTTCCAGTTACTAATATAGAGCGAATAAAAGATTTAAAATACTGACAAATAACTTCTTTCAGTTGAAGATAAGCATTAAAAAGTAATATCAAACATGAATGTGGAAATTTGGTTAATATTTTAATGACAAAGCAATATATGGAAATTATGAGAATTGTCAATATTCTCATAAGAAATTAATTTAGACAGTCTGCTATTTTATGCAAATAAAATTTTCAATCCTAGGCTCTTCAATAGACATTTTAAATTCATATGATAAAAAAGTGCAGCACAATCTGAATAAATTTCTATACATAAGGCATATTTACATATCTCTCATCATTGTTCAAACAAGAATGTGAGAAACAGAAAATTGAGTGAAGATTCTATGCATAGTAAGATGTATCTGTTATGGGAAGAATCTCCTAGATTGAATTAATATGCTTTATTAACACTAAAAACTATCAGATGAGGGGAAAAATTAATGAAAACATTTTTTTTTAAATTATGAAATATTCTAGATATAAAAATTAAAACTATTTATAACTAATAAAAACATTTCCACACACACAAAAATTATTCTTAATTATTAATTGAAAAAATTTACCGTTTTCCAGAAAATGTATCCTCTTTAGGCGAATCATTTTTTATTTAATCCTGTTTCTCAAACAAATAAGTTAAAACTTTATATTCCAAATACTTAAAAAAAGAAAAAGATATATTATTTCAAAATAAAACATTTAGTTCATCATTTAATATTAGTGTATTTTAATTTTTTAAAATTTATCACTGTGCATACATCCGATTTTAAGTTATACTACTAGCTAAAGATAGATTCACTAAAGTAAATAGAAAACTTGCACACTTATTTGCTGACTTAATATGTTGTACTTGAATATAACATTCAATAATCAAGATATTTAACAATTACAATTATATATTTTCAAGACTGATTGTAATGCAAATAACAATGTTATTATGCTTTGACTGTTCACTAATTAATTAAATCATCTATCAACTTGATTTTTTTCATTCACTTTTCACAGTCCAAATATATTTTCCTTAATTTTTCTATTTCTAAATATATAACCATCCAGTTCTTTATTATTCACTTATTTTTATGCAAAAATAAGTAAAAAAAAAAAAAAACATGGAAAAAATGCATGAGCAATTTATTATTTATATATAAACAATGCAAAAATAAAAAAAAAAAAGATTTTTAAAAATTCTTTCTCTTAATGGCGTCAATAAAATAATAGGTGCTCCTAATAATATTTGAAATAAATTCTTGAACATTTTTATCATTCTAAACTTATTATATATTTTTATATTTAAAGATATCAAACTTCACATTTCCAATTTAGTCACACAAATCTGTTTCATATAAAGCACACTCTAATTAAATTGGACAACAGTAAATATATCTTATTAAAAGTCTATTTAGCCATTCATTTCTTTACAATTACTTTCATTATCATAAATCCAATTATTCAAATATTTAAATCCAATATTGTGCTCCTAATTTTTGGCCCAACTTTTAAATTCCTTCTACCTATTTTCATTCCTTTAGTTTTATCCATTATTTCTGAACTTCTTTATAAAATATATACACAAAATTAAATTTTTAATAATTAAGACTCAATTATTGGCTAGTTACAAAGACTGGTTAAATTCCTTATAGCTATCATTACTATTATTAATCAGGCATTTAAGACTACATTCTAATTCTCTTATTAGGAACGGTATAGTCTTTAATTAAACACACACTAAAATGATTGAATTAACATATTTAAAAAAAAAAAAAGCGGCATTTTTTCTCTCAATATATAGATCACCTAGTTTGGAAATATAATAAAAATCTGAATAACTTTTTCCAATATTCAAAAAAAAAAAAAAAACTTAAAATAATTTACTTTTAGATTAATTATTTTAAAATAAAAAAAAAAAAATCATGAATTTAAACCCTTTCATCATCAGAAATATTGATAACCACTATTAACAATATTCAGTTTGAGCTTGAAAAACTACGTTCAAATGATTAAGACTAGATGTAGAATTTGTGTTACTATAATCCGACATGGAAATTTAAAAATAAACAAAATATACATACAACAAAAGTAACTTTTTAAATAATAAATATACTTAAAGCCAAATACTAACAGTTGCGACTTCAGTTAATTCATGAAAGTAAGAAGAAAACAGATGGATTCAAAAAAAATATTACACAAAGAACTAATTGCAACATATAATAAAAAGCATCAATTATTTGATAATGACAACAAACATAAAATTATCAATTACTTATTAGATTAAAAAAATAAATATACAAAAAATATGCATTTACATTAACTATCATTTAAAAAATAAAAAGAGTACTTTACGGGTATTTGGTAGAATCAGCGCAATAGCAACACTAACGAAACATAAAATGATAGCGTCTGCAACAAAATGGCCACAAATTATGAAAGGGAGTAATGGGAAATAACAATACAAAGATAAACCTAACTAAAATTTATGCATTATTATATAATATAAAGTTACTTAATTACTAAATATTTTTAATTATACACTAATAATTACTCTCAAGCAATAGCAAAAAGATTTTTTATTTTATCAGATCACCAGAAGAGGTCGCAAAATAACGCATGGTATTAAGTGCTTCAGTGATTTAAAATATAAGTGCTTTACAATATTTGCAGTTATTTCTAGTTTTACAGGTAAGATACATATATATGTTTTGTTATTGTGTATTTTTTACTTAAATATTTAGTTAATATCGCCATTATGTAATTGTATTTAGGCATCAGATTTTACACACGTTTCTCTATTTTTAACATAAAACTGCCGGTATTTTCCGTGTTTATTTATTCCTTTCTAATGTTATTGGTATATATTGCAAATGAATTAAGATCATGCTATAATTGTTTAGATATTTAAACTATTAATCTATGTTTTTTAAAGTTAAATATTGTGTGAGTTTGGAGTGTATATGTACATTGTATAGTAATTTTTACGTCATCCATATCGACATCAATAATATTTTGTGTTGCGGTTATCGTGAAACCGGAGGAAGTTGATGTACGGTATATTAAATACACATGAAATGTTTAAGTCTATGAAATTAAATTGTGATTACAAATAATAGAACAAACTTATGGCCTTAATAAAGAAAATTGACTTCAGTCTTAAATCATTGTTTATTTGAAAAGTTGTTTTTAGGATTATTCAGTTACGTCTCAACTACTAACTCTTCTGTATTTTGTTATAAATATCAAGATTTTTATAACAAGTTGGAATTAAAATTAAAAAAAACTGGTATAGATGTTTGGAAATGCGTTGGGGGATAAATATATAATATTTTCCAGAAGAAAAAAAGAAGTATCTAAACAAGGTTGCAAAAATTATTAATATTTTATTGGATAGAATTAAAAGTTAATTTTTAATAAATAATAACACCGGAAAACGTATTTGTCTTTACTACTTTGCCATGTAATTAATTTTTAAATGAAGTTTATTAATGCGAAGATCCATATACTAACAACATACTCAGTTAAGCCTCGATAGAAAAGAATAATTGATAATATGAACAAAATTATAAAGTTCCATTTTCATACAGAATTGCTTGACATGAGAGTTTTAGACATTCAACTTATATAGGATAACAGAAACAAATATGCAGACAACGATGTGATTTTTCTGAGTGGAAATAGAGTTTATATTTCCAGCAAGTAGAAATCCCCCATCTTGGTTTCATTCATATCTTAGATTTTTTATTCATCTAATATAGTAGAGCATACGTTTTTAACGTGGTGCTTATGATCCATGTATTGGTTATGAAGTTATTTTTGCATTAATGTTAAAAATGTAAGCATTTGCCTTTATTTTTTTTTACCAAAACAAATTTCTTGGAGAATACATTGTGCACCAATAATGATTGAACACCATTACTGTAGAAAATAGTCATTACAAATGTTATGTATGACATGACACTATCAGAATATAGTTATATATTTGTTGTCCCATTCAACTCAAAATTTTTTCTTACTTTAAATATGTATATAACCTAATGACAATAATAATTTTATGTATTAATAATACTATTTTTTAAACAGAACACATTTTAAGGGAAAAGGTCACCAAATATTTGTATCATATTAATTGTAGGAAATCAATAAGAAGATAACTGATACACTTTTAAAAACTGCAACAAAGATAACTGGTACAAAAAAGCAGTGATTGACCAGTAAAATTTCTATTGAGAGTACAATTTATGAAGAAAAGAAATAATATGAAAATATATAAAAATGATGCATTAAGAAGCATTGAATATCTCAAATTTTGTAAAATAGTATGAAAAAGAGCTGATAATGCTATAAGCAAGTATAACTGTGTACTAGCAAGAAAAGCTGTAGAAAAAAATAATAGTCTCAAGAATATAAAACAATATCTTGGTACTGATAGGAAACTTATTTCTGCAATAAGAAAAAAAAAAGCTGGAATTATTACTAAAAAGAGAGATGACATCATGAAATGTGTAGAAGAGTTCAATAAAGATCTATATAGCAATAAATAACAATGAAAAGTACCTCTACAACTACTATATCATCTGGAATTACCCAGGATTTTAAATTAGGAAGTGAGACAGCAATTAATTTTATCAAGAAGGGAAAAGCTCTGGATAATGATGATATTATAATCAATATCTTAAAAGAAACAGCTGAAGAAATAGAATATTTTTGGAAAAGTTATATTTTAAATATCTAAATGATAAAAATGTACCAGATGATTAGAAGAATGCAGTATTAGTATTAATATTTAAAAAAGATGATAGAGAAGATATTGGAAATTATAGATCTATCATTCATCAGTTTTATACAAAATTTTTACCAAAATAATTACAACTCGTCTACAGTGAACTTTGAATTTTAACCAATCAAAAAAAACAACAAGCTGGATTTAAAAGTGGTTTTAGTATAGTGGATAATATCCAAGTATTGAGAGTAGTTATAGAAAGGACCAATGAATATGAATTGCCATTATGCTTTGGATTTGTAGATTATGAAAAGTCATTTGATTCCATAAACATTTTTTCAGAGATTACAGCATTGGATCATCAAAGTGTAGACCCAGAATATTATCATATTCTGAAGAATATTTATAAAAATGCAACACAATTAGATTACATGATGATTCTAAAAGATTAACATTGAGAAGAATGCATGGCAGGTTGACTCCATATGTCCAAAATTTTTTACAGCAGTTTTGCAAGAAATATTTTGTGTATTAAAATGGGAAGCTAAGGGAGTAAAAGTATATGGAGATTATTTAAGTCATCTAGATTTTGCAGATGATAAAGTTATTTTTGCAAATAATGGTTTAGAGTCTCAGGAAATGTTGCAAGAATTATCAGATGAAAGTAAGAAAATATGTTTAAAGATAAATGTTAAAAAGTCTAAAATATTTTAATCTTCAATGTATTTTCTCAAAAGAAGAAAATAAAGATTGATAATGATGAATTAGATGGAGGTAACAATTACAAATACCTTGGTTAGATTATTACTACAAATAGAAGTGTAACGGATGAAATTAATCATAGAATTAAACTTGGAGTGCTTTTGGTAGAAATAATATTAAAAGGAAATATGCCTATGTATTTGATAAGGAAGGTTTTTAATAAATGTGTTTTACTAGTTCATACTTGTGGATCTGAGACTTGGACACTTAACAGAAAAGCAATACAGACTTCAGACCACTCAACACAGTATGATAGTTTCATGTTAGGAGTAACAAAAAGAGCTCAAAAACAAAAATATCTGGATGAGAGAACAAATAAGTGTTACTGACAAGTAAGAGACGAGTGGAATTGGGCTGGACATATTGCTAGAAAATATGATAATAGATAGACAGTTGAGATTTTAAAACCTAGAAAGAGATCACATATGAGATGGATGAAATAAGGAATTGTACTGGGGGGATGTGGAGAAAAGAGAATAGAGATTGGAGAAGATGGATTGAACTTGGAGAGACCTTCATCCTGCAGTGGATTGATAAGGTTTGAAAATAATGATGATGATGAAATTATACTAAATAGTGATATTCCAATATAATTTAGATTCAAAAATGGTGGTATGACAAATAAAATTAGTTCGCTGCTAGTGAATGAAAGATATACAAATATTGTCTCTGTGTTTTAAATCATTATTATTCAACTTTGACTAATATTATCAAGAAATAAAGTTAGTTTACTGCTAGTGAATAATATTTCCTACTCTTTTTCATTCATTGAATTTAATTGTTTTCTGGTTTGTTTTTTAATCTCTAAATAGTATATACTGCATAGTTTCTGTAAATTTTAGGTATATCAGCTTTATGTAAATTAAGAACTGCATGTATTGTAATAAATCTTTGATCAAAGCAATTTAGAATGAATTTTATAGATTATGTAGAAGTAGTTCTTTAATAAAAGTGAAAAATATTTACTTTCAATAACTTAGTTAAGGTATTTTATACTTCTAATTTGTCACTTATGTAGGAAAATTTTTAGTATACATAAATATTTTTAACTGATAATGACTGTCAAAATTTTAAACATTTAAAAATATGAATAAGCATAAATTATCTCAAAATTTATTTTTGTGAAAAATTATTTAGAAGTTGGTCATTATATTTATTAATTCTGCACTCTTTTAAAACAAACTAGAATTAGTTATTTGGTTTGTCATAATCTATATATTAATTCTTTAGTAATAATACATGTTATAATATTTGAATTTTAATTAATGAATATATTCTCCTAAGAGGCTGCATCTTTTTTATGATTTTGTAATTTTTTTTTGAAAAATATTTGTATCACATGATTTTCTGGGAATTTAACTATAAATAGTTAGGTAACGATTATATATTTATTCAAAAATCATGTTGAAAGATTTTCTTTTGAAACAATTTTTTTGATTCAAAAATTTTTTATAGCCTGAATTCAGTGATGTCACTGAGATTAGAGAGAGGATAACCAATTCAATTTTTCATTATGATATTTCATATCTTTTTTGAGTTTTAAACAAATTATTTATATAATTAAAATGAGCTGAATTTCATACATTTTTTTTTCAACTAGAAAAAAAAAAGATATGGTTAACAAAATTTATTTTTTTTTCTTTACATCCTATTAACTATGGAATTATGTCATAATAGCTATAAATATAGATTTGGTTTTAATTTTCACATTTAAATGTCTTGCTGACTTTGATCTTCCTGTTTTTATTATTGTTTCTTTATCAATAAATTGAACAATTTTGTCAACAAAAGCTCAGTTTTATAACATTTAGCAATAGATTTTCTCATTTCAAAATTACAATAGTTCTAAAATATATATTATAAAAATATTCATAATGTGAAACAGATAGCAGATTGAAATAATAGTCTTTCCTTATTGATACTTAAATGGCAATAGCAAATTTATTGTATTCAAGGCATAGGACAAAATATTGTAAATTATTACAGAAATCTTGGAATTACTGTTATAGTTGGCATAACTTTATGCTGTATTTCTTTGTATATTTAATTTAAAAATTGTTTCCACAGAATCAGAAATAGTATATAGGCTATTATCAGTATTTTTGAATTTTTTTTTGTCAAACCAGTGACAAACAACAATATATTGTACGGATTTGATTCCCAAATTGTGTCCATTGCTGCTGATGTGATATTTAACAAAACATTTTCTGATCATCGCATTGTGGAAGTAGCCGTTATTCATATTCAATGGCAAGTTAAATTAATATTTGATTTTGTCATTTTGTATAAAGAAATTGAGAAAACTTGTAAAGTATTACAAATATGATGTTATATAAAAATATGTAATTATTGAGGGGAAACTCTGCTCCTGTATATACATATGGACTGCATGCCAGTACTTCAATCCTATTTATTTTTTTCATTAATTCATGATGGCTTCAATTACTTTTCAATACTCAAAATTATATATATAGTTGCATCTTGAGCTTTTTACTACAAAAGTTCTGCTTGTAGATTATGTATGCGTATACTTTTAAACAATATTCTTTTAATGTAAGTCCAAGTTTTATGCCTAGTACCATTTTTCTTTCGGAGTGTCATTTTCATTATTCATAGTATCTGACAATTTTCCAAACTTGTAAAGTTTTATATATTGTGTACTGAAAATATTTTTGTGATAACTAAAATCTGACAGATATAATATGTGCCACTGCATGCAGGTGTGCAGGGAACAAAGATGCTTCATCACAGGGGTGTCAAGACATCAAGATAATTAAAATTTATATGTAAATAAAAATGTTTACATTTTCAAATCACTTCATCATTAGAAATATGTTCTGAGTATAAATATGTTTTATTTAAATATGACATGAATACATTTTTACTTAAACTTATTTGTTACAATTGCTTGAGTCTCAAGTTTTGAGGCTTGAGCACGAAATATACTACATATACACTCTTGTCATTATGATGAACAGAGCAGGCTGATACCATTTAATCATAGTAATTAATAAAACTTATATATAAATGTTTAGGTTTATGAATTACTTTATTAGGATCACATTCTGATTGTAAATATTTTTTATTTAAATATAAGAGAAATACTTCTTTACTTAAATTTATTGTGACAATTGCTCAAATCTCAAAATATATTTTTTATATACCAAGAGTGGCCAACTTTTGTGTTCATAAGATCTACTTTTTATTTGTAAAATGTTTTGCGATCGACTTGTTGTCGTAGGCGATCAACTTGTTGTCATAGGCGTAGTCTAAGTGGCAGGAGGTGTGAAATACATACCATTTTTATATATTTACCTAGTAAAAAATAACAATTATTTAACGGACCAAAAAACTCATGTCCGGGGGGGGGGGGATTAAAACAACGTAATTATTAAAAATATTTATTAATTCAAATTAGCTATATTAAATCAAGATTAAAAATATTATTTTCAATAATGATACGACTTAATACGACTTAATGGACTTCACCTATATAGAATTGAAAAAAAAAATTAGAATAAAAACAAAAATAACAAAAAAACTTGAAAATTTTGACTTAATTTGTTTCACTCATTACCCGACCGCTCTTGCCAGATTGTCCTTGCGATTGACCAAAAATGGCTTTGCGATCGACCGGTGGATCACGATCGACTTGTTGGACACCCCTGTTATATACTCTATCATTGCACAAAAACGAATAGGCCGACACTTTTACATTGCTATAATTAATAAAATTTATATGTAAATGAAAATGTTTAGATTTCCCAATCATTTTTTATTTGAATATTCTAATTTATTAATAATTTATTTAAAAATAAAACATTTTTAAAATATTGTTTTTCTGCATGTTATGAAATTAAGTTTATTAATGATATTTTACAGTTGTTAAATTTCTTATACAATTTAAAATAGTGATAGAGTGGCCAATTCTGTGATGTAAGATCCTAGGATCAATTTTGATGCTCTCATGTGTAATTTTTTTTAATAACAATGTTATCTTTTTCTCTTTTTTATTATGCTGTATTATCTTTCTATGTGTTTCACCAAATAGCTTTTTATATTTTTAATAACAATATTATCTTTTTTTCTATAAACCAGATTATCTTTTTACACATTTTATTAAACAGCTTTTTTTATATGATCTCAGGTCCATACTATGGTCCAAATTTAAGGAAAACAGAAGGAGTAAAAAACATAATTTTTAAAAAGATATTTCATGCCAAAATATTTAATTCTTAACAAATTTCATGACAATGGCATTATTTAAGGCAAACCTCTACATGATTGCATTACTTCTAAAAAATATATCTAGTGGAACAAATCAAGTGTTTGATTTTTTAATAATTATCTAGCATAATCTATGAATAAACAAAATAAAGTGCAAGACATTTTAATTGCTTCTAAAAATGTATTGAATAAACAATTTAAGTATGAAAATTTAAAATATTGGACTATGTATAGATAATAAATTATATATATAAATTTATGCAAATATTTTTTCGTTATTATGTATAACAAAATATTAAAATCATGTATATAGAATAAATTTTATATGTATTCTTAAAATATTAAAAAATAAATAAATGTAAAGATAAAAGGTATTATAACTTTATTCTTTTAAAAATAAGGAATATTTTTTTCTTTTAAAACAAAAATGTTGTTATGGTAACCAACAAAAGCTTTTGAAACTCATCTACTTTCAAGAAACTGGGCAAAGAATTGTAATGCCACTTTGTCGTAATATCTCTTACTGTCAAGAAGTCAAAGAAATTTTATAAAGATTTTAAGATTTATATCATGCATTATATAAATAGAAGACCCTTTAGGATGCTTTACCTGATGTTTTCAGTAGTGTAGCTGAATATAGAGTTGTTGATAGAAACATGTCTTAAATTTTAATCTTTATCCTGCCAATCTATTCATCATTGAATGCTGAAGGTTATTATTATATATAGAGCTCGCAAAACAAGCTTTTAACAAACTTTGAGAATATCCTCAACCCCAGACCAGTTTCTGCTTCTGGCATCGTCAGTGAGGTGCCAGGATATTCATCAGATTAAAAATATTAGGACAAGCCCAGCACTTTATAACTATTGAGAAGAAAATCTGAAATTTTCTGACATCCATATGTCTAAAAATCCAGCTATCTAACTCAAATAGAAGCAGAAACCGGTCTGGAGTTGAGGATATTCTCAAAGCTTGTTAAGAGCTTGTTTTGCAAGCTCTATATATAACATTTGTAAATACAAGCTTTATTAAAATTAAGCCATGTGACATCTGACTTGATTTTTTATCATTTTAAAGTTATTATTCTATGAAAACATATTTCTATAAATTAACCTGCAAATCTACTTATTTTAAAATGTTCAGAAGAAAACTGCCTCGAAAAGAACCAAAGAAAGCTAAAATCTTATATTTTCAGAAAACATTAAAATTCTAAGATAAATGGTCATGTTTCCATGTTTAAAGATATAAAATATACATGTGACCTCATAAAGACATCAAAGCGAATCAACTGAACTTTCTAAGATATCTTCAAAGAGATTGTGAGATACAGAGATTTTTTTTAGCCTCTCATGAGTGACCATATATTTTTCTATTAATTTGTAAATATGTAAATACTTTTTATTGTCAATTATTATTATCAGTCTTTAATTAAAGTTATTGTAAATAATTTGGTGATTCTCATTCATCATCCGAACCAAGCCAATTATTTATTGTTAATGTAATAACTTATTACATGGAGAAGGGTAATGATCAGGAAATATAATTGGATCTGCATGGAAACTTGTTCTTATATAGGCTCAATTTGATTATTACTCATGACTAGAAATTACTTGTTAGTTGTGAAAAATAAATTGTATTCTGTCACCCAACCATGCCCATGGATACCCATTAGCTGTCTTTAAATCCCCCCAGATATAAATTTAATTGCCAGATATATCTTTTTATTATTTAATTATTAACTGGTTTTAATACCAATTATTCATTAAGGTGCTTATCATTATAATATATATAATAAATTATAGTTATTAATAGTGAAATAACACCACGTAAAAAAATAAATAATAGTGTAAATATTTTATTATTGAAGGAATATAATTTTGTTAATAGAAAACGTGAATAAGTTTTTGCATGAAAGATTTTTAATGGGTTTTCAAACAAACATTATTTTTAATGAATTGTTGACCTGCCAGTTAAAGTTGATCTAAATATTGGTTCAACAAGAATAATGGAGACAAGCCAAACTCTTTTCTCCTTGCTATATGGGATGGAGGTCAGAAATGAAGTATTCCAAAGAATCATATTATGGTTGCAGATAATATTTTTAATAACTAGGTAATGTATTAGACTGATGAAAATGCTGCAGTAGGCACCTCTACAAATCTAAACACAAGATTAACAATGCCGCTCTTGTCTTTTAAAGTCGTTAATCTTGTGTTTAGATTTGTAGAGGTCCTACTGTCGCATTTTAGGCGTATAGCCTTAATATATATTACTTAGTAATGTTTTACAAATTATTGATAACTAGGCAAGTAAACTAGAATTACTTATATAATATTAGACCTAGCCTGAGAAGGGGAGGGAGCTACAGTGTTTTCATGGATGTGGGTGGAGGTGATGATATGATAAAAATACATATTTAAAATATCTTATTTGCAGATATTTCTTATCTTTATTAGCAATTTTGCATGATTGTCCAAAAAATATGAAAACTTTTGGAAAAAAAAAATTGAAAATTTCAAATTTATTAAATAAATATTTTGTTTTAAGATATTATTTAATTATTGTTTCAAAAATTATTTTTTTAAACATTAATTTGTTTTATTTTAGCATATATTTTATTCTGGGGTTTATTTTATAGAAATAAATGAATAAACATGTAAGATATTTATCATGTTAAATGACTATACACTACAGCCATTGATTATGGGTAGCTTTGTGATATAATAATGACAACAATAAAAACTATTGTAATATTTTTATTCACATTGATAGTATTATGTAGTTTATATATATAGAAACTACAAGAAAAATATTGTAATTATTATTTACAATGGTTTAGCAGTATGAAACCTAATTTTAATTTTGTGATATGTTTTAAAGGAGGAAAGGGAAATAAGTTTTTTCAATTATTAGTGAGATAAATTTTCTTACTTTTTTTTTACTTTAATGTTTTTAATTTGTCTTATTTTTTAAAGAAAAAGAGAGAAAGCAAATAAGCTTTTTTATTTATTAGGTTTTTACTTTGCCTATCTCTAAAAACTAGAGAGGAAACAATTTTTTTCATTTATTATTAGACTATTAATTTTTTCTTCTTTAAAAAAAAAAAAAAGTTTTTTTTTTTTGTTTGTTTAAAAAGTAGATATTTTAAATATTATTAGAAATAGAATATTTCCAATAATATATTTAATTTTTTAAAAAAAAATAAAAATAAGACAAACTTTATAAAACTAAAAATTATTCAAAGAACTGCTTTAATGCAGCATAATAAAGATGTACCTTCACATATATGCTTTTCTACATAAATCAGGTTAAGCAAAAAAATATTGAATGGATTCTTGACTATAGTTATTTTATTTTATTTTTCCCCATTTTTTTTTTTTTAATTATATATATATATTGGTACTAACATTGGATTTCTACCTAGCAAGAGAACAAGCTGATTTAAAAGTGACCTTAGTACAGTAGATCATATCCAGGTATTGAGAGAAGTTATAGAAGGGACAAATGAATATGAGTTGCCATTATGCTTTGGATTTGTAGTTTATGAAAAGGCATTTGATTCTATAAACATTTCAGTGATTAAAGCATTGGATTATCAAGGTATAGATCCAGGATGTTGTCATATTTTGAGGAATATTTATAAAAATGCAACAGCAACAATTAGATTACATAATGATATTAGGAAAGTCAATATTAGGAAAGGTGTAAGACAGGGTGATTCCATATCTCCAAAACTTTTTACAGCAGTGCTGCAAGAAGTATTTTGTGGATTAAAATGGGAAGCTAAAGGAGTGTAAGTAAATGGAGATTATTTAAGTCATTTAGATTTTGTAGATGATGTAGTTGTTTTTGCAAATAATGATTTAGAGCTGCAGGAAATGTTGCAAGAGTTATCAGATGAGGGTAGGAAAGTAGGTCTAAAGATAAATGTTAAAAAGACTAAAGTAATGTTTAATGGATTTTCTCAAAATGTAAAAGTAAAGATTGATTATGATGAGTTAGAAGAAGTTAACGGCTACAAATACCTTGGTCAGATTATTAATACAGATGGAAACATAATGGATGAAATTAATTATAGAATTAAACTTGGTTGGAGTGCTTTTGGTAGAAATAACCTGATATTAAAAGGAAATATGCCCATGTGCTTGAAAAGGAAGGTTTTTAATAAATTGTTTTATCAGTTCTTACTTATGGATCTGAGACTTGGACACTTAATAGAAGAGCATTATCGAGAGGTCAGACCACTCAAAGAAGTATGGAGAGATGCATGTTAGGAGTAACAGGAAAAGATAGAAAATGCAATATATGGGTAAAAGAACAAACAGGTGTTACTGACCTCATTGAAAAATTTAAAAAGACTGAAGGGGAGTTGGGCAGGACATATTGCTAGAAGAAATGATAATAGATGGACAATTGAAATATTAAACTGGATTCCAAGAGATTGTAAAAGACCCAGAAAGAGACCACATGTGCTATAGATGGATGAAATAAGAAAGTGTACAGGGGTGATGTAGAGAAGAGAAGCTAAAGATCAGAGAAGATGGATTGAACTTGGAGAGACCTTCATCCTGCAGTGGATTAATAATGGTTGTTGATGATGATGACTTAGGTTTAATTTGGTAAACCAAATCTGGAAATGAGTTTTTTTTTCTAGTTATCCAGTTTTAGGCCCCTACAACTATTTTTCAGTTTTATTTTAATGAATATGTATCAGTTGTTAAGTTTTAAAAAATTAATAAATCTTCTCCATGAAGAATTTTTGATTACCCTTTTTATAAATAATAAAGAAGAGGCTTCATTTTTATCTTTTTATTTACATTCATTACATTTTTATATTAATAACTTTATGTAATAGAAAAATAATATTAAGAAATAAAGTAGAAATATTAGAAATAATTTTGCCAGAAAATTGTCTTTTTTTTTAAAACAACACCTATATATAAAAAAAAACATTATACTAAAAATATTAAATACAATCTCTTCTTTTCAGCTTTTAGAGCCCCTGAAACTATATATTTTTAAAAGAAAAATACTTCCTGTCTTGATTTATTGGATTATACACAAACATCTAAATATTTAATCAGTTATGATAAGATAATGCAATAAAAATAATTAAGGAAATATAATTACATTAGTAAAATAATATTATAAAAGTAAAGTTTGACCTACCCAATATAATAGTTATAACATATTTATTTTTATATACATTCCTGAATAGAAAAAAGAAACTAATTCACTTATTAGTGAATTTCACTTAACTGTTAAAGCTCCAGCCCCTAAACAACCATTATTGGGAAATAATTATATTAAAGAATACACATTTGTTTAACTAGAAAATTGGTTAAAATTTCATTTCTATTTCTAATTAAAAAAAAACAAACTAGTTTGATTTTTCAGTGAATGTACTGAATGCCAAACAATTAAAAATATGGCTGACTGCTTATACTTTTTGGCACTGTTTAAGATTATTTTCACCTAATGTTTAAAAAATAAATTGATTTATTTTATTAAATTTAAAGACAATATTTTTCATAAGGTAAAAAAAATATTCATCAGTTATACTTATAATAATAAAGCAATTAAAGTTAAGACTGCACTTTAAATTATGGTACATAAAAACTTTTCATCAAACACATTATTTTTGTATATTAGAATAAAATTTACTTTTGCTATTAACAAAGTGCAGTAAAAAATTATTGTATAACTCTTATCAATTTTAAAAGAAAAGACACAATACAAGAAGCTGGAATTTTATATCTAAGATCCAGCCATTTCTCTCCAATCATTCAATACTGCTATAATGGATGGTACGACGACCAATAGCCCAAAAGTTGATGACACCAGATATAACAGACTGAAACGATTACAACTAATCCCAAACATTGCTAACACCAGTACAATGGGTAGTACTCTTCATCAACAGTCATAAACTAACAAAACCCAATGATGGCGCATCAGATGTAATGGATGGTCAACTAACTTGCAGACTGTACTACTATGCAGATGTAGCAATATGGTGTGGGGATAAGTTAATATGCTCTAATTTATTACTCCTAATGAAACAATCTGCAGAGACCTACCAGGCTTAGAAAGGAAAAAAGTTGCGTCAAACTGTGTTCAGACTGTGGGTCATTTGATAGAATGCTAATGAGAACCTGATGAAATGCTTAACCAATGATTGCATACACTTTAATTGACTAACCCTACCCCTATTTAATAATAATAAATACAATTTAGGTTAGTTCATCCACTTTTCCCCTTTTAAATTCCGTTATGCCCTAATATTAAAACCCAGAGGGAATATTGCTTTTGACTCCTTTAGCAGGTATGAACAGATACACACAGCAACACTTGCACCTATATATAGATTACCACTAGCATTTATTATATTTGTTTTATTTTCAAGCTTTTATATGATAAGAAAAAATAGATGTGTATGCATGCCTAATTGTTTATAGACTGCGGAATGTCAGGACAACTCAATAAACCAGAGACCAGAATAATACAAACTCTCAAACATTTATTAACAAAAATAAATATCAAGTATAACAACAATAGTAATGATAAAAAAATATAAAATAATAGTAATCATATGTACATGTGTCACATGTGAATCTACCATTTTACTAATTAATGATTATTATAATCCAACCCTTATACCCATGGTAGAAATCCACCTATGTCACTCAAATCATAATTATATAGAAAAATCAACTTTAGTTATTTAATGTAATTGAGATGCTGGTTAACTAAATTATATGTTTGTAAATGTTAATCTATTTAACAAGTTTCCCCAATTTATATATATGATAGAGACAGGTACCAGTTGATTAGTCAAACATACTGGAAAATATACATACACAGTTAATCACAAAATAAAACATATAATATGTATTCTGTATAAGTGTTGTAATTTAAACTATGAAAATAAATTTAGATAATCTTACCTCAATATTTATGTGGATAACCTGATGTGAAGCAGGTGGCTTTACCTAAATTTTATTTATAATGAAAATATCAAAATGAATAATCCCCCCTTTTCTTCTTTGCTAGTTCTGAAAAATGAGACTTCAGCATCAGAGTGTGAAAATACAACAGATAGATAACAAGATTTAAAAAAATAAATAAATAAATAAACAAAAATTTACAATATTAATTTTTTGATTTAAAAAAAAAAATTGTAATTGGAACAAAGTTCATAAAAATCATCATAATAGAAGCCGTAGTAGTTGATATTTAGGCAAGTTGTTCTTCAAAGCAGTTTCACTTAGTAAATCATTTTCCTTAGCAAGGATAGATAGGTACAATGGTGTCTCCTATAGTTGTGTTTAATTGCAAACACCTTGATCCTCATTTGATTCACCATAAAGTATTCCAGTCCTTGTTTACTTTGGACTGCAGGCATCTTGTGTGTTTACAATAAAGTAGAAAATATATATATATAGATATAGAGGTTTAATGCAGCTGATAGGAAATACCTTGACGCACAATAGCATGTTTTGCTCTAGCCCATCTTCATATTAAAGTACAATTTAATAATTATTTGTATTCATATATTTGTATTGAAGCGCTTTAAATATATATTAAGAAAATTATTTCATTATTTTTTCTTTTCCAATTTTCAACAGACTTAATTCTCGTTATTCTTTTTGAAAAAAATTTAAAATATTCAAATTTACTCCAATAACTTTTAAAACACGATTTAATTATTTAAGAATTTATCACTTATTCTTACTTCTTATTTTACTTCTTTTCCTCTGAAGTTGGTAAACTTTTAATTACAACATTTGACTTTTAAAAATGTTTATAATTTAAATAAAAGAAAAAGTAAAACTCCATTTTAGCATTCTAAATTTTACTTTAAACAACTGTCTATTGTTGTAGCAGCTATCTCTTTTGATAAGAAGAACGATTTTGTAAAAAGATTCTATTTTTATATAAAACGCTGAGAACGCTGATATTTTAAACTGCCTATTGTTTAAATTCATTTAGATTTTTATATGTATTGCTTAAATACAATTCATTTATTACAAATAAAAATAAATAAATAATAAAACCAGTTTTATTTTCACACACATGTGTGCCCACCACAACTTAACTTCAGGCCATCCCAAATTCATTTAACTATAAATTAATATTCAATTTTAAATTAAAAAAAAAAATATACATTACAGTTTATTTAATCAAATAGTTTTATATATATTGTGCCCTTATCTATAGGTCATAATAGGGTAGAATGGTCAATTGCTAAAAAATTTTAAATTTTAAGATACGTTTGTGTAATATATTGATAATTGTATGATCGATTAGATTTTATAGTACAATTTAAGGCTGAAAAATACCTGGTATATAAAAGTGTAATGAATTATTTAAAAAAACAATTAAATAAAGCTTAATTATATTCTTGCTTATGGTTGTAAAAGCTGGCCATATAAAATAATACAGCTATAAATAGTTAAAAATATATTATTAATTCGAGTATGATATTTTAAAACTAATAAATTAAATAAATGCTATATGTAGTGTTATAATTATATTTAATAGTCAAAATTAATAGAGTATATTTTGAGATAAACTTTATGATGGTGAGAATTATATTTAGTTCTACATTTTTAAATTATTTTCCAAATTTTTATAAAATATATCAGTTTTGGTAATTTAGACCGAGACGTAAATAAAAAAAAAATCATCTGATAAAGTTAGTAATCATGTGACTGTATATTATATACCTTCACACACACGCTTGTTAGAATATAATAATAAAGTTTGTGAATTATGGAACTAAATGTAATTGCTGTCTATCGTTGAAATGAATGTTGAAATATTAAATAGTTATTTTAAATGTTTAAATGATGTAATATTTAAGTAGTGTTTAAAAGTTGAATACAGTTAATAAAAAAATTAAATATTTTATTTAAATAAAAACAAGATAAATTAAATATTAATATTAAAATAGATATTAAATGTTATTTTAATAATTGTTTTAAAGTTTAAATGATTTTGATAAAACTATAATTGAATTTAAAAATACTATTCTAAATAATATTTAAGACATGATGTCATAAATTCTTTATTTTAAAAGGTTTAATCTGTTATAAAACTAAAAAAGTGTAAATTTGTTCGCGCTAAAAAGTAATTAACCAATCAACGGAGGTATTTTAGCAGACGAAATATAAGAATGAGACGGAGCGGGAGAAGGTAATGTGTAAGTAAAGGAAGGAGTAACATATTTTTTTAGCTGTATAAGATCGTAAGCTAGAAAAGTGATATAATTTTAAAATTTTGTATTTATTTTAAAAGTTTTTTTTTAATATAATATTTTGAACTGCCTTTAAATGGAGGGCTAATTTTAAAAGTTTTCTTACCAGGATATTTTATTCAAGTTTAGCCAAAACCTTGCAGTAAAAATGGAAATACTACAGAAAACAGTATATAGAAGTTATGATAAAGGAAAAATATTTGTAAAGTGCCTTGATACAGCTTTATTTATGCTCAACCAGAAACTTATTATTGTAACTCAGAGGAATATAATTTGGACGTTATACGGAAAACTTAAAAGAGAAGTTATTTGCCGTCAGGAAAAATTATGACGCACAATTTTATAAGGCTACTCTGAAGTTTTTTTTTTTTTTATTCTTCTCTATGGAAAAATTAAGATGCGTATATCATAAAGAAAAAATTATGTAAAAGTTATAATGAAGAAAGAATGTTTATCTTTTTAAAGGAAACATTACAAAGTATATAGTACCAGAACTTTAAAAGAAAGGAAAAATTACCGAATAATGATATGAAAGAGCTATTGTGTTTTTATGAAAAAAGGAACAGAAAAACTTTCTCTAAGAGGAATTAAAAAATATTATAAAGTGGTCATTGGAGGAATGCTTGATTTGGAAAATATAAATTTAAATTACTTAATGAAAATGGATCCATGGAGACAGAAAAATTTACTGAATATTTAAATCAAAGTACCTAGAAGATGCATCATAAAAGTCGCGCGGGAAAATATTAGCAGAAAATATTAGAAGAGAATATGTAGACGTTTTCTTTACGGGATTAATTGATATCATAATTAATAATTGTATTAAATATTATAAAAAACCAAGGATTGTCATCTATGAATATTTATTAAACAGAGCAATAATTGTTTTGCCTTAAAATTGAACAAGCAGGGAGGAGAACATTAAGTGACTGAAGAAGAAATAATAAACATTTTTTTTTTTAGCTTTAGTATGAACGGTTTTCAAGGAAATTTGATGAAGAAGTACAGTAAATATAGTTTGGAATATTTTTTTTACTAATTTATTTTAAAATATAAAATGTTATGTGAGATTAGGGAAAACATAAAACATAAATTTAGTAATATTAAAATTTAAATATAATAGCTTGATAAAATTATAGAAATAGTGTTTAAAATAAAGTGTATGGATGTGAATCTTATATCTACAAGGATCAAATGGATGGTGAAGCCTACGGAACGCGATCGAGGAGATAAAGGTCGTTTGGTAATTTTAATAGTTATTTATAATGCATAATGTATTTTTTTTTAGATCATCTATTGACCTAAGAATGAAGTGTGAAAGTTTAAATTATATGTACACATTTTATACAACATTTTTAACATATTATGAGATAGGAGTAATTCGGAATATGCATGCAATAATTTATTTAAAGTATATTAATAATATAATTTAACAGAACAATTGTGTGATTCTTTTGAACTTTCATGTGATAAAGTATTCAGATATTTAAATAGTTTGTATATGATTAAATATACGGAGGAAAGTAGTAAAAAGATTTTCTTATAGAACAGTGGAATAGTTTTAAAATAAATGAATTTTATTATTGTTAGTAATGCAGATATGTATTTGTCGATGTACAGTATAGAAAAAATCTTGAGAAATAAGATCGGATAGTGACTTGGAAGTACTAGTGGAGAGGAAACCAAGATGATGTTTTTTTTTAAGAAATAGGAAAAATAAAGGATTTGGATCATATTTAGTTTTGTGTGATTTCAGTATAGTTAACTAAGCCCTATGACTGAACACATATAGTTTGGACAGTGTTTTTGCATATCTTTAAACTTTGGATGTTATAATAAAGCTGAAGAAATAGCTTTAACATCGTTCCTATGATAGAGGTTGGTAGACAGGTAAAGGTCACTCCTCTATAGTGTCTTTTAATTCACTGTGCCATGATTGTCAAGGTATATGACGAGTAATATTCTAGTTGTATTTTGATCCTATGCATCTATCTTCGCTATCCTTATTTCGTGAATCTGCATCGGTCAGAAAGATATTTTCAAAGAAATAATGAATAAAATAGAACTGAAGATATGTTATCGTTTATGTAAGAATAGTTTATTTGCTGGAATGTATAGAATTGTGTAACTTTAAAATTGAAAGTCCAAAATATCATAAAGAGAGAAAGAATCATATAATACATTGTAAAATTAATTCAGAAATGAATATAAGATTTTGAAAAGAAATCTAAACCAAGTATTTTAAAAGTGATAATAAAATTTGAATGAATTTTTTTTAATAATATTTAGAAAATAAGTATTGCATATTTATTAAGAAAATAGTTCAATAAGGTATAATAAACATATACTTGTGCATGGTATATTAATAGTTGTAATTATATCATCCGAAGTAAGGCTTGAATGAGAATATTAGGATTAATAAACATCGGATAATGAACAATAAAAACCTAATACCGAATGTAGAACAATGTTTTGACTTTGTAAGATTCCATACAACCAATATAAAACTAAAATTTGTTATTTTGTAGAATTTTACTACGAATGTAAATTTTGTAAAAAAATATAATTTTAATAATATTAGGGATGAAAAGTGTTTGTGATAATCATATAAGAAATGCATTTTGTAATAAGCTAACCATAATAATAAATCAAGTAATAATACTGTATTTTCTTAAGTGTTAAAAAAAAAAAAGATTTAACTAGGAAAAGTAAATAATATTTTGATTTCATTTTATAAACTAATAAACTAAGTTGAGATATGAAAGTAAGGGATATCCAATGTATATAGTGTAAAAATATTGTTAATTTATTTATGTTGTTAATAAACTTTGTTTTAAATTTGTTTTAAAGTTTTTTGTGTCCGAGTTGTTATTTCTCCACATGGATGCATGAAATCACGATACATTTATAATTGAAACAGACATATAGGTTTTGCACAAAAGGTAAACATAAAAGTGTTATAAGAATTTTGAGAATTTATTGGTATGTTAAAATTAAAAGATCATAATTTTATATTATTTATTGGTCATAAGTCGGTTGCCACAATATTACATTAAATTATATGCTAATGTTGCCACACGTATTCTGTTGTCAGATTATTAAATTACTACCACGTACGTATTTATTTATTTCATTTTAGGAAGAAATAAGATTATATTATATTATTATTGTTATTATTATTTTTATTATTGTTAGTTGTTGTGTAGTAGATTATGACATAAAATTCCCTTTTCATATTTTGCTACCGTAATTTTAAATCAGTTAGAATACAATTTATGAACCTGAGATTTTATTTTATTTTACTTCATTTTATTTAATTGAGCTAGATTCTTGTTATAAAGAAGATTAAGATATGATTATTATTTTAATCGTAGTGAATAGAGCTCAGAAAGTCGTAAGAATACTATGAGTTAGTTATTTGGTATAGTAAAAAAGGGGGATAGTGTTCTTATGCCATTGAGGTAGTATCGTGTGGATAATGGCTCAATGTAGTCTATCTCATTCCCTGTATTGTCACTCCATGTCTCATGAAAATAGTAAATATTTGTTAATTCATTTTAAAATTGAACCGTATTTGTATTTTAAAATTAGAGCTAGTAATCATTTTAATTAATGCTGAATATTTCATTTATTTATTTGTTAACTGAGCTAGAACCCGTAATATTCGTAATAAACAGTATATTTTGGGGTGAGGATGCACGGGGGGAGGTTAGAATATATAATATTACTTTGTAAAATACTGATCGTATTTTATTTTATAATAAAATAATCTATTGTGCATTACATGTATATGTGTAATAAATAATAAACAAATAATTTTCCCATTATTAATATAAATTCCAAATGGATTGGGTTCAATAACTAGGCTTGATCTTTTTAGGACTGTGTGTATTGTAAACTACCCTTTACAACCCCCTCTCCTTACAGGGTTAGAATTTTAATCTGTCATGAAAATTTTAACACTTACACAAGGTTCGCATTTGAAGTTTGATGGTTTTTTTTTTTTCAACAAATATAAGAAGGGTAGTGAAACCTTATTTTACTTTTTTCTACACTCAACTAACACAAATTGCTTTCTATTTTTCTCTACTCACTCTCATGAAATACTTTTCAAGGTGGGGTTCAAACATAGGTTGTTTTTTTTTTAAACTAATGATGGTTATGTTTTGAGGGCACTAATAAAAATATGTTTCCGTTTCAGATAGCACATATTTTTTTCTTGTTACCCTCTATCCTGCTCCTATTGAGTCTTATTGGATTTCCTTTGAGGACTAACAGAAGATTGGAACAACCATCACTTAGTGAGGTTTAACTCTCTTAAATAAAGTGGCTCTAAAGTATCCTAATATTTGCTTTGGCATCCATTAGGGAATACTCTCATCATAATTTTTAACCTAACTTCATAATACCTATTTTTTTTACTTATCAGTATTCATCTCTTATTTTTTTCTACACATCAGTTGAGTATGACAATTCTACAATTACTAAGATTGTCCATGGTATGGTTTCATAATTCAGGTATTATATGTGCCCCTAACTTGTCCTTCCATATCCAACCAAAATGCATTAGGACTCGATTGTTTAACTATTGTGTAAGGTCCTTCATAAAGATGGTAAAACTTACTGTACTTAATTTCTATTTGCTTACTAACATGAGGTTTTTTAATTAAAACTTGATCTCCTACTTTGAAAGTATATGGAGTACCAGTCTTATTTTTGTTCCTTTTATTGGCCTTACTTACCAACTGAAAATATACTTTCTGCACATTTTCCTCCATACTACTTTGTTGATATCTAGTCATAGGTTGATATTTAGTGAACAACATGGGAATTGATTGATTAAAATGTAATTCAATGGGTGTGAATCCAGTGGATTCAATCACACTCCTGTTGATATAATAACTATCTGGTCTATCTGTCTTACCATATCATTTTCCTATACTATCATAAGTTGTATTATATATATGTATACATATACCATTTGTATCCAGGTATTGAGAGAAGTCATAGAAAGGACAAATGAATATGAGTTAACATTATGTTTTGGATTTGTAGATTATGAAAAGGCATTCGATTCTATACACATTTCTTCAGTGATTAAAGCATTGGATCATCAAGGTATAGATCCAGGATATTGTCATATTTTAAAGAATATTTATAAAAATGCAACAGCAACAATTAGATTACATAATGATACTGAAAAAATCAACATTGAGAAAGGTGTAAGACAGGGTGACTCCATATCTCCAAAACTCTTTACAGCAGTGCTGCAAGAAGTATTTTGGGGATTAAAATGAGAAACTAAAGGAGTGAAAGTAAATGGAGAGTATTTAAGTCATTTAGATTTCGCAGATGATGTAGTTGTTTTTGCAAATAATGCTTCAGAGCTGCAGGAAATGTTGCAGGAATTATCAGATGAAAGTAGAAAAGTAGGACTAAAGATAAATATTAAAAAGACTAAAGTAATGTTTAATCGATTTGCTCAAAATATGAAAATGTTGCAGGAGTTAGCAGATGAAAGTAGAAAAGTAGGACTGAAGATAAATATTAAAAAGACTAAAGTAATGTTTAATTGATTTGCTCAAAATATGAAAATAAAGATTGATTATGAAGAATTAGAAGAAGTTAACAGTTACAAATACCTTGGTCAGATTATTAATACAGATGGAAACATAATGGAGGAAATTAATCATAGAATTAAACTTTGTTGGAGTGCTTTTGGTAGAAATAACTTAATACTAAAAGGAAATATGCCTATGTGTTTGAAAAGGATGGTTTTTAACAAATGTGTTTTACCAGTTCTTACTTATGGATCTGAGACTTGGGCACTTAATAGAAGAGCAATACAGAGACTTCAGACCACTCAAAGAAGTATGGAGAGATATATGTTGGGAGTAACAAGAAGAGATCGAAAATGCAATGTATGGGTAAGACAACAAACAGGTGTTACTGACCTTATTGAAAAAATTAAAAGATTGAAATGGAGTTGGGCTGGACATATTGCTAGAAGAGATGATAATAGATGGACAATTGAAATTTTAAACTGGATTCCAAGAGATTGTAAAAGACCCAGAAAGAGACCACATGTGAGATGGATGGATGGAATAAGAAAATGTGCAGGGGTGTTGTGGAGAAGAGAAGCTAAAGATCGGAAAAGATGGATTAAACTTGGAGAGACCTTCATCCTGCAGTGGATTGATAATGGTTGATGATGATGATGATGATGACACCATTTGATTTATTCATTCATTTATTTCTTCTCTTAAATAAAATATATACATCTCTTGAAAATTCATCCATGGTAAAAAGTCCATTTTATGGGTCCTAAGTTGTATCATTTGAAGTCCTTCCTTTATTATGTACTTTTTCTTTTAAGTACTGTCATTTATATGCCTCATAAATGTGAAGGGTCCTTCATAAGTGTTTCATAACTTATGGAACTGAAAACCTTTCTGTTTGATGAACTGCAACATGGTCATCTCTATTCTCATCATATAATTTTCTATGTTTTGGTCATCTTGTTGATTATGGAAAGACTCTAATTTCCATAACGCACAGCTAAGACGATCACATTCACCAATTTCTTTAATGCCTTCAACAATGGCATTTGTAGTGTGACAGTTTTCTCCTAAGAAAGCTGTTTGAACTTGTAACAATCCATCCTTGTTAGTGCTATTATGTTCACAAATGTCATGTCTGAAAAGCATTTTATCCTTGTTTCGATGGTGAACATGAATGTGCCACAATATCTCAAATATGAGTCCAAATCAATTATCATTGAACTTTCTTTCATATACTCTATCATGACATTTTCAGAGTATGAAGTGTCATCGACTCCTATGGATTTATCATTTAACTCGGAATCAATCTTGAAAGCTTGTGATCTTTGTATTACTTCAATATTGAGAGTATCATTCAATTGCTTTTCTCTACTTAAATTCAGTATATTGAGTACTTGAATTATTCTGGGTTTGTTGTGTTTCAACAACTAATGTACCCTTACTCAGTTGGATTCAGTGATTCCAAATCTCTGGGTAATAGTTTTATCTAAACATTTTAGTTTTTGTCCTAAGGTTTCTATCTCCATATTTTGTTTGGTAAATTTTGCTCCAATTCCATACGGATAATTGGTATTTCCATCTTTATTTCAGCTTGGTGCCTCCGTAGATTTTCACATACTTCTTCCTTAAAATTTTCTTGATTCCTGCATACCTCATCATATTTTGCATTCAATTGTTCCATGACACTGGATTTAAAATCATCTATTCGCTGTTGGCATTTTGTATTCTTTTCATCAACTTCCTTCTTCATCTCCAACATTCCTTGCTTCAGCTCAATATTGTCTTTCTGAACATATTCTATTTTTAGGGAAAGTTGTCCCATATCTTCAGACAGCTTAATTTCAACATTATCAATTTTTGTTTCCATTTGTTCTTTCATATCATTCACATCCTTCTTCAATTCTTTCTTTATTTTATTTATATCAGCCTTGGTTGCCATATTCTCCAACTTTGTATTTATATCACTTTTCATATTCTCCATATTACTATTTAAATCACTTTTCATATTCTCCATATTAGTTGCCATACTCCCCATTTTACTATTCATCTCCATGATTATTTGGATTAATTGTGCCAATGTTGTAGAGTCTTGAATAGCCTGAGTTACTCCTACTTCAGGCACTGGAACAATCTCACTAGGAGGAATCATCTGAATTTGAGAAACTATTTGACTCCCTTCCTGCATTTGTGGGGATTGTTCAACTTCCAGAACAGACCCCCAGGTATCTGAATCATCACAGATTCTACCTTATTACTGGTAGTGTCATCTACCATCTCACTGTCACTACTATTTTTTCCTATCTCCAAATGTTTTGATTCCATATTACTTAATTGCTTGCCACTTCTGGTTATCATTAAATATTTATTTATTTGTAAACTATTTATAAAATATTTATTTATGAAACTATAAATAATCATATACCACAGTGCATCATGCCACTCCCAACCATTGCATTTATCTTTATCTCTCTCTTTTTTTTTAATAGATCTACTTTTAACCAATGTCCTTTTACATGCCTAACTCTACTATTTTATGATCAATTATTAATTACTTAACTATTTATCATCGGTCTCTGTTTATTGTCCAATCCTTTATATTTCCAATTTAACTCAGTACTTTAGATCTCTTATTGAAAATTGATTCAAGTTTATGTGATCTATTATCACTATTACTATTATTTTAGATGAAAGTGCTAGTTGTTTGTCATGTGTATAAGTTCATTTGGGTTTATGTTGATAGAAAAATATAAAATGAAATGTGCTTTAACATTTTTTTAAAAAAAAATTTAAACACCAGTCCAATGGCTGGACTTTCTTTACAATTAGAGTATATTCATACCTAACATACTGGATATACATTTGGATACATCTATCAACTGTAATATCTTTATGCCTAACCAATTGTATCAGATATAACTATTAGTAAATATACTTGGATACCTCTATCCACTGTAATATCTTCATGCCTACCATGTTGCACATCAGATATAACTATTGGTAAATACTATCCTCTATCAACAGTAATATCTTCATGCCTACCATGTTGCACGTCAGATATAACTATTGTATCCTCTATCAATGGTAATATCTTCATGCCTACCACATTGTGCACCAGATATAACGGACGGAACGACGACCAATAGCTCAAAAGTTGATGACTCCAGATATAGCAGATGGAAACGATTACAACTAATCCCAAACATTGCTAACACCAGTACAATGGGCAGAACTTCATCAACAGTCATAAACTAACAAAACCCAATGATGGTGCACCAGATGTAATGGATGGTCAACTAACTTGCAGACTGTACTACTATGCAGATGTAGCAATATGCTGTGGGGATAAGTTAATATGCTCTAATTTATTACTCCTAATGAAACAATCTGCAGAGACCTACCAGGCTTAGAAGGGAAAAAAGTTGCATCAAACTATGTTCAGACTGTGGGTCATCTGATAGAATGCTAATGAGAACCTGATGAAATGCTTAACCAATGATTGCATAAACTTTAATTGACTAACTCTATCCCTATTTAATAATAATAAATGCAATTTAGGTTAGTTCATCCACTTTTCCCCTTTTAAATTCCGTTATGCCCTAATATTCAAACCCAGAGAGAATATTGCTTTTGACTCCTTTAGCAGGTATGAACAGATACACACAGCAACACCTGCACCTATATATAGGTTACAACTAGCATTTATTATATTTGTTTTATTTTCAAGCTTTTATATGATAAGAAAAATAGATGTGTATGCATGCCTAATTGTTTATAGACTGTGGAATGTCAGGACAACTCAATAAACCAGAGACCGGAATAATACAAACTCTCAAACATTTATTAACAATAATAAATATCAAGTATAACAACAATAGTAATGATAAAAAAATATAAAATAATAATAATAATCATATGTACATGTGTCACATGTGAACCTCTACCATTTTACTAATTAATTATCCTCTAGATCCAACCCTTATACCCCATGGTAGAAATCCACCTATGTCACTCAAATCATAATTATATAGAAAAATCAACTTTAGTTATTTAATGTAATTGAGATGCTGGCTAGCTAAATTATATATTTACAAATGTTAATCTATTTAACAAGTTTCCCCAATTTTATATATATATGATAGAGACAGATACCAGTTGATTAGTCAAACATACTGGAAAATATACATACATAGTTAATCACAAAATAAAACATATAATATGTATTCTGTATAAGTGTTGTAATTTAACCTATGAAAATAAATTTAGATAATCTTACCTCAATATTTATGTGGATAACCTGATGTGAAGCAGGTGGCTTTACCTAAATTTTATTTATAATGAAAATATAAAAAATATCAAAATGAATAATCCCCCCTTTTCTTCTTTGCTAATTCTGAAAAATGAGGCTTCAGCATCAGAGTGTGAAAATACAACAGATAGATAACAAGATTTAAAAAAATAAATAAATAAATAAACAAAAATTTACAATATTGATTCTTTGATTTAAAAAAAAAATTGTAATTGGAACAAAGTTCATAAAAATCATCATAATAGAAGTAGTAGTAGTTGATATTTAGGCAAGTTGTTCTTCAAAGCAGTTTCACTTAGTAAATCATTTTCCTTAGCAAGGATAGATAGGTACAATGGTGTCTCCTGTAGTTGTGTTTAATGGCAAACACCTTGATCCTCATTTGATTCACCATAAAGTATTCCAATCCTTGTTTACTTTGGACTGCAGGCATCTTCTTGTGTGTTTACAATAAAGTAAAAACATATATATATATATATTGATATAGAGGTTTAATGCAGCTGGTAGGAAATACCATGACACACAATAGCATGTTTTGCTCTAACCCATCTTCATATTAAAGTACAATTTAATAATTATTTGTAATCATATATTTGTATTGAAGCGCTTTAAATATATATTAAGAAAATTATTTCATTATTTTTTTCTTTTCCAATTTTCAACAGACTTAATTCTCGTTATTCTTTTTGAAAAAAATTTAAAATATTCAAATTTACTCCAATAACTTTTAAAACACGATTTAATTATTTAAGAATTTATCACTTATTCTTACTTCTTATTTTACTTCCTTTCCTCTGAAGTTGGTAAACTTTTAATTACAGCATTTGACTTTTAAAAATGTTTATAATTTAAATAAAAGAAAAAGTAAAACTCCATTTTAGCGTTCTAAATTTTACTTTAAACGACTGTCTATTGTTGTAGCAGCTATCTCTTTTGATAAGAAGAACTATTTTGTAAAATGTTTCTATTTTTATATAAAACGCTGAGAACACTGATATTTTAAACTGCCTATTGTTTAAATTCATTTAGATTTTTATATGTATTGCTTAAATACAATTCATTTATTACAAATAAAAAAAAAATAAAATAATAAAATCAGTTTTATTTTCACACATGTGTGCCCACCGCAACTTAACTTCAGGCCATCCCAAATTCATTTAACTATAAATTAATATTCTATTTTAAATTAATATATATATACATTACAGTTTATTTAATTAAATAGTTTTATATATATACAATATTACTTTGTAAAATACTGATCGTATTTTATTTTATAATAAAATAATCTATTGTGCATTACATGTATATGTGTAATAAATAATAAACAAATAATTTTCCCATTATTAATATAAATTCCAAATGGATTGGGTTCAATAACTAGGCTTGATCTTTTTAGGAATGTGTGCATTGTAAGCTACCCTTTACACTGCGATTCATAAGATTTTAAGAAATGTGTTTAAAAATTATTTTTTAAAAAAAAAAAAAGTAACAAAAAATATTTTTTTTTATTTAACTTGATCATTCAGCTCAATCGTAATAGCAGTTGATTCAAAAACTTCCCGGATTCATTTTCCTTTGTAATCAAATGGTTTGTGTTATAATATTTGAACTCTAGAATCTTACCACATTTAGTTTTTGAGTCTACAAATCTGCATCAAATAACTTGGAGTGTGATTAAAAAAAAGATGAAAAAAAACTGTCTAATCACTTTAATTAAAGTATTGTGTTCTTTATTATTTGATACTTTAGTGATGCTTGATTCTTAATTATGAGACAGAATTTTAAGTCTTTTTAATGTCTTTCACTACTTATTTGTCTTTATTGTTGTGGAAATTGGGCATTGGTGATAGGAAAACCAGTAATATCAAAGTATTTTGATAAACTATGAGTAACAAGGATATAAATAAAGAGTTACTCAATCAGATTAGATCTGCACTTTCATTTGATGTACTAATATCTGGGTTGAAATTATTCAATTTATTGTATTTTTTAGATGATCTAATTCATTAGAAAATTGTATAAGTTTTGAAAAGATAAATAGTGAAAGAATAAGAAAAATGTGATCAAATGGCTGGATTTCATTATCAGCATAGTGAATATGCCATTAAAAAGTCTGAAAATCAAAGTGAGAGAATTATTCTGGAGATATGTTATTCATATGATAACCAAATAGTGATATTGATTTGATAGTTCATATCTAAAAAAATACTGAAAGAAATTTGTTAAAATTATTATTCAGAAATAGCTAATATCTCTACAAACTCAAAAAATTATCTATCTTAATATTAATCATATTCCTGGAGCTTTTTTTATATGCTACCAAAAGTTTCAAGCAAAAATGAGTTAAAAACACAGAGGCAAAACTCTTTATACAGTAGTGATCATATCTTTAGCGTTTCAATAAAAATGAGTTAATGCTTAGAAATAATGATGATATTGTAGCAACATTTCTTTAGCTTTACTTGCATCAAGTGGCTTTTAAATGAAACCATCTTCATAAAATATTAAAAAAAATACTAATGTTTTAACTAAAGAAACCCATTTATAATGGGGTAAGAAGATTGACATTGAATTAATATGCTTTTTTTTTTAAAAAATATATTGATAGAATTTCATTTTTGTAAATTATTTAAATTTGAATACAAATTTATAAGAATGGTAATATTGATATTGTTAATGTATTATCATCCTAGATTTATTTATCAAAACACCATCATAGTAAGCACAACGATGTTTAATTCAAACTGTATAACAAGATGACTTAGTAGCATCTGCAAAAGAAATTATTTTAAAATATATTATTTCAAAATGATTAATTCATGTAAATAGTATATAAAGTAAAAATGATTTGATATTAGTTTTGATTATTTTTGCATTTGAGATGGGTACTATAAAAGATTCAAGATTGGTGTTCATGTTTGATCTTCTTTCATAAGTAGATGAATACATGTTTTTTTTTTTTTGAGCCTTGACTATAGGAGCATTGTTTGTAGTGTTATTGCATCAATCCTTATCTGGTAAGATTCTTAATCTCAATGTAATCCAATGTGCTAAAATGACTTTTAAATTTAACTTATTCTTTTGGATGGTTAAAATCCAAAGTATCTTCATAATTTTTTTTTTTATATAGAATTGATAAAAGATTGATAGATCTGAAATTTTTAATATTACTACTGCATTTGTCCAATTATCTATTATCTTTATCATTTAGACAGTTGATATATTACTTTGCCAATAATTTTTCTATTTTTCACTTGTGTCTTTTAAGATATCAATTATAATTTCATTATACCTGAACTTCTTCTTTTCATAAATTTATTGTATATTTCACTTTTTCATTTAGAATATTGGTCAATTCAGATAATATGGTAATTGTAAGAGTTCTTTATAGCTATATAATTCTTTTCTGAATTCTTCCACACATTTCATAATGTCATTTCTCTTTTTAGCAATAGTTTCATTATATTATTTTTTTACTGGACTTTTCCTGTAAATATTTCTGACTGTATACTTGTGGTACTAAAATATAGATACCTTACTGGGTCCTGTATGCATATACATCAAGCCAATATTTTCTAACTCAAATAAGTATATAAACTTAAGGTTATTGGATCATAAATATTTTAACTATATGCATACCATGCCTTCATCTGCAGTATTTTATCATATGACATTGGATGATGATGATCAAATTGGATGCTCTTAGTAACTTCTCTGGCAACAACAAGAGATGCATGATTAATATATCTAAATAGATTTTAAATGAGAGACAGAAGATGGATAACTAGTTTTATAAATAAACAGAGCAAAACTCTCCATACAGTTTTACCACCTGTGCTAAACAGAGTAATCAATGGATGCCAGAAGGCTTGTGCATAAAATCCCTATTTAATGCCTACTCATCCAATATCCCCAGACTAGTTTCTGGCTTGTGGCCTTCGTCAGTGAGGAGCTTTGGATCTGAGAGCACTGCATCTAGATCTTAGGATCTAATGCAACCCTCTAGCAACCACCTTTTATCTCTACTTAACTACAAAACTATGAGAATGAAATTGGAAAACACAAAAAATATTTTCAATCTAAGCTCAATAGCTTATATAGTCATATGGGTCTGAACTCAGTTCAGCACCCATACATTTTGGTGTCTTTGGCTCTTTTATAACCATAGCCACCACTATCCTATTAGGCAGGATTGGTGTTAAACCATTAAGCATCACATGACCACATTTCCTATACTAGCACATTAATTGTTGATAAACAGCAAAACTCTCCATACAGTATTGCCACCTGTGCTAAACAGAGTAATCAATGGATGCCAGAAGGCTTGTGCATAAAATCCCTATCTAATGCCTACTCATCCAATATCCCCAGACTAGTTTCTGGCTTGTGGCCTTCGTCAGTGAGGAGCTTTGGATCTGAGAGCACTGCATCTAGATCTTAGGATCTAATGCAACCCTCTAGCAACCACCTTTTATCTCTACTTAACTACAAAACTATGAGAATTGAGCTTAGATTGAAAATATTTTTTGCGTTTTCAATTTCATTCTCATAGTTTTGTAGTTAAGTAGAGATAAAAGGTGGTTGCTAGAGGGTTGGTTGCATTAGATCCTCAGATCTATATGCAGTGCTCTCAGATCCAAAGCTCCTCACTGACGAAGGCCACAAGCCAGAAACTAGTCTGGGGATATTGGATGAGTAGGCATTAGATAGGGATTTTATGCACAAGCCTTCTGGCATCCATTGATTACTCTGTTTAGCTCAGGTGGCAATACTGTATGGAGAGTTTTGCTCTGTTTATCAACAATTAATGTGCTAGTATAGGAAATGTGATCATGTGATGCTTAATGGTATAACACCAATCCTGCCTAATAGGATAGTGGTGGCTATGGTTGTAAAAGAGTCAAAGACACCAAAATGTATGAGTGCTGAACTGAGTTCAGACCCATATGACTATATAAGCTATTGAGCTTAGATTGAAAATATTTTTTGTGTTTTCAATTTCATTCTCATAGTTTTGTAATTAAGTAGAGATAAAAGGTGGTTGCTAGAGGGTTGCATTAGATCCTAAGATCTAGATGCAGTGCTCTCAGATCCAAAGCTCCTCACTGACGAAGGCCACAAGCCAGAAACTAGTCTGGGGATATTGGATGAGTAGCCATTAGATAGGGATTTTATACACAAGCCTTCTGGCATTCATTGATTACTCTGTTTAGCACAGGTGGCAATACTGTATGGAGAGTTTTGCTCTGTTTATCAACAATTAATGTTCTAGTATAGGAAATGTGATCATGTGATAGTTTTATAAATATAAAAAAAATGAAAATTTATTTTAGATGGTGATATATTTATATCAGAGAAGTCGTGTAAATGGACTAAATTTAACCCATGACCTCCAGTATGCTTGCATGAAATACAGATTCTGTCACAACACAGTTATTACATCTAAATTAACATCAGTCTATAAAACTAATAATATATATATATAACCAATTATTTATTTTATGTGATGTTTTTATTTGTAGTAGTCATATGAGAGTTATCTCTACACATGTACAGCATAAATTTATAACACTGATGAATACTCTCATTTTTAAACATAAAGTCTTAATATTTAAACAGCATTAAACTGTTGCACTTGCGCTTTGGATTTTAAATATAAAGACTTTATTATGTGTTTGAAGTGTTAGTATTCATTCATTTTATATTTAAAATCCAAAGCGCATGTGCAACAGTTTAATGCTGTTTAAATATTATTGTTTATAAAAAACATTGCGCTATATAAAATAATTGACTTATTTGATTGGCTAATAAGCGCGAGAGATTTGCAGTCTCTCAGTTTAATTTCATACTGTTTGTGCTTTATAAAATTAAAATTAAATATTATTTATGAACTAATGTAAATGTATAATTTTACATCTTACTAATAAGGTCATCTTTTTTTAATTTGCTTTGTTTTTATCTATATTTCTTACATTATTAATTTATACATTTATATAATATTAAACTTTTATTATAATAAATTTCTGTGTCAAATATAATATTTATTTTCTATAAAATATTCTACATGATATTGTTGCAGCACATAACTTATATAGAATGGAAAAAGGATAGCCAATGGGTTTGGCTGTAAGTGGATTATTAAGTAGTTTGTTTGTAGATAATATAGAACAGTGAATTGTGCATCCCATATTAGTAAGAAATGAGAACACATTATATTGTAGATATGTGGATGATGTTTTGATATATGGACTACCAGACATTATAAAGCAAATTTTTGCTAGTTTGCAGAACCAGGATGGTTTAGTTTGGACAATAGAAAGAGAAGACAATTCTAGTATTAAATACTTAGATTTGCAAATATCAAGGGTAGATGATAAATTAGTATATAAAATGGTTGTAAAACATATAGATAATAGAGGTTACATTTATCCAACATCCAATGTTCCTTTAGTACACAAATTAGCTGGTTTTAGAGCTTTTTTAGCACGTAATCAACGACTCTGTTCAAATGAAATGTTTATAAAAGATAATATAAAATGTTGTATACAAGATTTAATACAAGTGGGTTATAATAAACAAATGCTATTATCTATTGTATTGAAGCATTATAAACAATGTTATAATAGTGACCATATAAATATGAATAAGAAACCATGAATGTCATTAGCTTTTATTCCCAATATTAATTAAAATATAATAAAAGTTTTAAGTCAAGATTTTCGATTAGCATGGAGAACTCCACCTAACCTTAATAGATTAATAAATAATTCTAAGGAAATAATAAATAAGGAGGATAAAAGCAGTGTTGTATACTTTATTAGATGCCCACAAATAAATTGTAGTGCAATATATGTTGGAGAAACCAAAACAAATATTAAATATCGTCTTCAACAACATAAATATACGTATAATAGAGCAAGAGAGGATGATACAGTTTAGTCAGCTTTTTATGTTCACCAAAATAATACAGGTCATATATGTAGTCCAAAGGATTTTACAATATTAATGCACAAAACACATGATAAAAAACACAAGATTAAAGTATCGTATCTTATACATAATTCATCTTGTGCTTTGTGTTATATCCGCCAGTCTGACTGTGCCAATGTTATATCTGCCAGTCTGACTGTGCCAATGTTATCTGCAAGTATGACTGTGCTGTCAGCAAATAACCATGTTCAATTCCCACGATGTTCTCTTGCAATGAATGCTCTGCTGTGGATGCTCTCCAACGATTGGTCTGCAACGAATGCTCTGAATACACTGTATTCTCTGCAACAGATGCTCTCCAACGAATGGTCTGCAACGAATGCTCTGCCATGGATGCTCTGCAACGAATGCTCTCCAATGAATGGTCTGCAACGAATGCTCTGAATACACTCTGTATTCTCTGCAATGGATGCTCTCCAAACTGATGGTCTGCAACGAATGCTCTCAATATCTCCGCTGCGGTCTCCCATCTCTGTGGGCTCTTTCAGCTACACCCGTAGACTACATTTCCACTGGCGCTGGTCATTAACCGCAAGCACTGACATGAGATATCTCTACTGTAGTTGTACTCAAATCATTGCCTACTCAAATACTGCGTGACTGCTCTCTACTGGGGTTGTCCTCTAATTACTGCCCTGCGTAGTTGTTACCAAGTCTTCTTATTGCTTTCTGATAACTACAACAATTAATACACCGTCCAATAAGGTATCGTCTCTTATCTAGAAATATTTGCAATCAGCAAATATCTCTTGGAATTGTCGATCACCATTACGTCAATGCCTTAATTAAATTCCGCAGTTATCAGCACGCGAGCTAAAAACAACCTCTCGAATACATTCTAGTTTTTCTGGAGTGCACAAACATGTCTGCCATTTTTACAAAATACTACACTATGAATTCAAAATTAAACAGCTTTCCAATTAGTTGTTCCTGGTCAATACAATAAAATGTTAAATTTATCACCTAGGAGAAAATAAATTTTTTTACACTGCCTTGATAAGGACTCGTAAGAGTTGAAAGTGCATGGAAATATTATTTTTTATTATTTTATTTATATTTAAGAAACTCTGCATTAACAATTGACAGGAATTGTTATTTTATTGTATATTTATATTATATACAGAAGTATTATTTATTTTTTCTCTATTGAAAAAACTCTGATGTCTGTTATCCCATTTATATCAACACTATACATTATCAAACTTAACTTTCTGGATATCTTTATTGTTATCAGTTAATAAACTAATTACCTTTTTTATACCCAAAATAAGATTTCAATATATACAAAAAAAAAAAAAATACAAGAAATATTTTTTATCTTTAGTTTTTCATAATTACATTAATTTTTATTAGTATTCCAAATTTAACTTTATTATTTTTGTTTGTAAATAAAAATGCTAGATAAGAAATAAATTGTTATAAATTATTGTAATTAAATATATCGCATTATTGCTCAGCAAATTGCTAGAATTAAATTAATTCTCTTATATTTTTTTTCTGATAAAAAATATATATACTTTACTGATCAAAAGATAAGAAAGAAATAGAATTGCAGTTACAAATAAAAAAATTAATCACAACTTGGATATTTTTCTCAATAACTTTAACCCTTTTAAAAATGTATGATTATTAATAGAATATCTGAATTCTCCATCTAATTATCTTAAGATATTATTTATATGTTGTTATTTTTACCCTAAGATCAGGTTTCATAAATCCTTTTAATTAAATGATTTGGGATTGTCAATTAATAAGCTAACTAGCTGCATTTTAAAACTTAAATTAGTTGCATTTCTTTCCATCTCATTTATTTCATACATCTATTTTATAGTGTATGATTAGACTACTTTATTTTAAATGGAGTCTGAACCAGTACAGTTCTGCATTAAATTTCTTACCAATAGTAAGTTGTTGTTTTAATACTTTTGAGGCTTCTCTTTTATATCGTCATTATTTTTTTCATACTATTTTCTAAGCTCTAGATATTCTATTATTTTAATGGATCATTTTTATATATTTTTATATTCCTTTTAATTCATTTATTATCTTGTTTCAGTAGATAATTTAATAGTAAATTGTTGCTTTTTTGTACCAGCTATCTTTCTTGCAGTTCTTAATAATGTATAATTTATCTATATTGATTTCATTCAAATCTGAATCATCTTCAAAATCTCTTAATATTTTAAAGCAATTTTTCTAATTTAAATTTATTAGAAGTTAAAAATATCAACTAAATACTATTATTAATAATAATTTTTGTCTCTAGTTTTGCATTACCACATGCCTTATATCTCACTAATTGATGATCATTACTGTGTTGAATCTATTAAGAACATTTTGATCTTGAAATATATATTTCCTACTAGACAAACTATCCAATTTAGCTTAATCTTCATTTGGATGCTTTTATGTCTATTCCCAATCACCAATTTTTTCAAAGTAAAAATTCATAATATAGATTTTCTTTTTGTTTTCTCTTATTTCTATCACTATAACCCAAATTTTTCCAAAACATTTTCATCTTTTAATTTTTTACCAATTAGCATTAAAACCTTCCATTTAAAATGTTTGGTTTGATCAAAAAGCTTTTTATATATCTACATAAAAATTCTCTATTTCTTCACCACAATGAGAAATTGCTGGTGGTATAAACTTGAATTATCTGCATTTGGTATCTTCCATTAAGTTGAATAATTAATCTTGCATTCTGCCTGATATACCATTAATCTCCACAATGTTGTTCTGCAACCTTTTATTTATAACGAATCCCACTCCATTTGTGCTTTCAATATTTGTGACTTGTTATAGTAAAGAACATATTCACTTTTTAAATTGTCTTTTTATTTTTTTTTCCAACTTCACAATTCCAATAATACCCAATTTAATATTAGATATTTTTTCCAATTCTTGCAATCTTCCTTCACTTCCAATGGATCTGCAGATATAAGTAACTAAACAAAAGATTATTAAATGGCAGCATGGATCTTCAATCAGGAAATTCTTTGCAGTCTCTGCCTTTGGCTATTAACTGCTGCTTAAGTGGTGACTTTATAGTCTTTTAGGAATAAAGGCCATAATTTTGTTTTGTCTATTATGATTGTAAATATTTTTTAAAAAAATGCCTTAAAGAATACTTAACTGATATTTCAGTTAAGAACTATCACATAAATGAGAAAAAATATTATAATGTTTTTTGATCTTAAACTGAGAGGTAAAAAGTCAATAAACTTACCGCATTGGAGCTGATGACGTCCAGCTGCAATGACAAGAATATGCTTTGCTTGGTTTCTTTTAGCCCTCAAAGGAGAATCAAATGGCTTCATTGTTTGCAATCAAACTATTTTCTGCATCCATTTGTTATTTTATATTACAATTTGTTTAAAATTTAAATTTTATAAGAATTTTTGGGGATCTAAAAGTATGTTTATATTTACTATACTGATATTGATGAAGTATCTTTAATAAATAATAAGATTCATTTTTATTAAGGCTATCCATATATCAGTTATATTGTAGTCATTCAGTTTTCTGTTATTATTTGTTTGCAGGGGGATTGATTGATAGCTCACTAATTGTTAATGACATTTTGTCATTGGGTCTTACAGCACTCATTAGATATTATACATATAGAGGAAAAAAATTAAGTATTTTTTGAATTATGGATTTTTTTAATTATAGGAATGATAAATTAAAACAATGCCATTGGAATTTGAAATTGCACCTGGAAGATGGATTGGAGGGGATCATCCCTGTTTTATTATAGCTGAAATTGGTCAAAATCATCAAGGCGATCTTGAAACTGCAAAGAAAATGATTAAAATTGCCAAGGTAATATTTTTAAAAATTACTTTCCTCCAAATTGATAATAAATGCTTTACTATTGAGCTTGTATAAATGGCAGACTCTGTGTGTTGATGTGTTACAAGTGTGATTTATATAATACAGTCCATGTGAAGTTGTTATAATTTATATTTTTTTAATAAACAAATGTGGAAGAGAAATTTAAATATCTTGATAATAAAAAAAAATAAATTTTTTTTAAGACAATAAGTTTTAATCAAATAACTATCTAATATATAATTGTTAGATTCCGTATAAACTTTAAACAATTTTATTCTAAGATATTATACTAATTGAGTGATTAGTTACCTGTATAAGCATTAAAATTATAAGATGTATGTGCTTATCTTCAGATTATTAGTGTTCAGAAGTCAATATCAGAACCAAAATATAAAGGAAATGAGAATGAACTTTTGCTAAAAATATTAATTTTGATAACATGATGATTGCTATTCTGAAATTCAGAGATCTAATGAAGGTCAGTGGTGAAAGATCATATTTGAAAGGGAAACCAAAAGAGATTTAAATTTTTTTTTTGCCATCAAAATTAGAGTAAAAGAAATTTAAGTCACAAATTTAAAATAATGGCGATCATGTCTCATAAGTCTAATTGAAGTATTAATGGCGATCATGTCTCAGAAGTGCTAATTAAGTATTACATAAGAGCTATAGAAAATATGTCTGATCCCTAGGTATTTTCAAATTTCCCATTGAACATAATGGAATTAACCTAACAAGTCATGAATTTTTTTGATAATTTTATTAAGATTACTAACTAGTTAAGCTCAGAGATAATAGTAATTTAATGTCATATTTGTGATTTGATTTATTGTTGCAAGTGATGTTTGTATAAAACCATTTCTGGAAGAGGGTATATTAAGAATGCCAATAAACATCACATGATTACAATTTCTTATGCTTGCTTATAACTATTATTAAAACAGGCAAAACTCTCCATACAGCATTGCCACTCACTGAAGTCAGAGTAATCAATGGATGTCAGAAACTAGTCTGGGGATATTGGATGAGCAGGCACTAGGTGGGGATTTTATACACAAGTCTTCTGGCATCCACTGATTACTCTGGCTTGCATTGAGTGGCAATACTGTATGGAGAGTTTTGCCTGTTTTATATTAAGAATGGTGACATGATTTTAATGCATTCAATTTGGTGATTGCTAAAGGATTTAATTTATTTCACATTTAGTTTTGATTTATGAATTAGATTATTGTGAAGGTGGCAGAGTCATATGTTTATTAACCCTAGCATGAAAAATATGCTGATAAAGTATCTTTTTGTTTGGGATTTTTTGAAACCATTTTTATTTTTAGGTATAATATGACTATTTTATAATAATAAGTAACAAGAAAGTTTAATCACGAGCTTTCTTATTGGATCTATTTGCCCCATAAATGATGGTTTATTTAGCAGGTTATGAGTTGATTTCACTGTTTGATAGTAGAATTTGTTATTAGATATATAAGGAAAAAAAAAATTGACTCTTATTTTTATGATATTGTCACTATATAAAATTCTTAACAAAATGAGGATTTCATCATTTGGTGGCATGGATCTCCAGTTAGGATTTTGGATTTGGGTGCTTAAAATAACTTATCTATTCCATATTCTGTAGTCTCATGAATTGGATCTACTATTTTGGTAGTTTCAGAATAACATATTGAACTTTGACTTAATAGAGTTTGGATATCATTTTTAGAAATTCGGGCAATTTTTATTAAATATCTATGAAGTATTTAGATATTTGTATTTATGTATATTGGATTATTTCCATAATCTAATATAAGTATTGAATATCTTGAGAAAAATTTAACTTCATTTAAATATTCCAAATACATTAAACTGTTAATAATAACACACAAGTTACTATATGCATAACTTTTCGAAAGTTATTATTCTCTCCTCTTCTTCAGGTATTGCTTGTCTAACCAGTGACAATACTAGCACAGGAATAAGAAAATTTAAAGAAGCTGCTCACAATGGTGAACAACCCCATAAATCAACTTTGCTCTTAGGAAAAAGTGGAGAAATCAGATAAATATATGAAATTTCTACTGACTGTTGCCTTGGGTAGGATGGGTCAGTTGATTAGAATGTTATCTTAAAATTCAATATTTCAAGAATCTAAGGGTCCAGGTTCGATTCCCTTGCTAGTGCTATCACTGGTCAGCCCAACAATACCTGAAGAAGAGCAGAGAATAATACCTCTCAAAATGTGCATATACTAACCTGTATACTATTAATAACAGCTGAATGTATTTGGAATATTTAAATAAAGTTAAATTTTTCTCAAGATATTCAATATTTATATTAGATGATTAAAATAATAATAACTAAAATACAATCATCACAAACCTTCAGGAAAAAACTAAGTATATGGATATTATTTGTAATGAAAATAGTATAGTGCTTAGGAAAATGTTTTTCTCTTCATATGTGGTTGAACTACTGTTGTCAGAAAATAATCTATTTAATTATGTAGTTATTAGATATGTTATGATATGTCATAGTTGTGGTAGGCATTTTTTTTTAGAATGTGACTTATATTATTTAGACTATTTATATGTCATTTCTGTTTTTGTCTCAGTTGAGTAGGCTAGTTTATTTGTTATATATTAAGGAATATCTCAAAAAAGCCTTGTGATGTTATTCCACTTAAGCTTAGGATGTTTTTTAGATAGTCAATCTATAGCTAACCCAAATATCTATACCATATTAATTGGTATTCTTAGCTGGAGGATAAAACAAGAATGATTACACTTCCCTAAATCTTCACCACCAAAAATTGTTAAAGTGATGAGCGTGCTTTTTCAAAATTTAAATATCAGGGTGAAAGGTAATTAGAAGGATCTTTGTTCTGTGATAGACTGACTGTTTAGACTATTATTTTCTGAAAAAGCAGTCTCATAAAGTTTCCTGTTAGATTATTATATGTATGAAGTTTACTATGAGCTTTTTTCATGTATCACATTATGAATAATAAGTGTATGAATAAATGTAAATTTTACTTTAATTTTAAATTTAGCATATTATTGCAAGTTGTTAAATTCAGATAAACATTTACAGTGGATGGATGCATTATTTTTCTTGTGAGTTTAATGATTTACATCTCGAAATATTTTTGGCCATTTCTCTTTTTTAAGATCATCACTCAAGTTGTTTCCTTTTTTACTCTTTTTTTCAGAAGTTTTACCTATTTGCACGATAATATCACAGCCTCAAAATGCATAATTAATCTCATTCCTCTTCCTAATTCCCTTAATAAATAGTTTTTTTTTTCAGTATTTTTTTCAAATCTTTAAAGTACATATTTTTATTTTTCCAATTTATTTTCTTCTACAATTGTTACTTGTATGTACATTTAAGTTTGTGGCAAAAATAAATAAATGGATTGCTAGGTAAGTGGTACCATGATTAAATGATAGGTTTCCTGGTTATCATCCCCTTAATGTAATTTTCTGTACCATTATTATTTTAGAGCTGTGCCATAAACATTATTGAGATTTTTATAACATGTAGATGCATATTAAATTGCTCAGTATACATGTTTTTTATCTAAGAAGTAAAAAATATATAATTAAAATGTAATTAATAAATTCTAAGCCAATAAACATCACATGATCACCATTTCTTATGCTTGCTTTTAACTGTTATTAAAACAGGCAAAACTCTCTATACATATTGCCACTCAGTGCAAGCCAGAGTAATCAATTGATGCCAGAAGGCTTGTGCATGAAATCCCCATCTAGTGCCTACTCATCCAATATCCCCAGACTAGTTTCTGACTTGTGGCCTTCGTCAGTGAGGAGCCTTGGATCTGAGAGGACTGCACCTAGATCTCAGGATCTAATGCAACCCTCCAGCAGCCACTTTTTATCTCTACTTAACTACAAAACTTCGAATCTTAAATTGAAAATACCATAATATTTTCAATCCAAGCTCATCAGCTTATATAGTCATATAGGCCTGAATTCAGTTCAGAACCTATACATTTTGGTGACTTTAGTTTTTTAATAACCATAGCCACCACTATCCTATTAGGCAGGATTAGGTTTTAAGCCAATAAACATCACATGATCACCATTTCTTATGCTTGTTTTGCCACTCAGTGCAACCAGAGTAATCAATGGATGCCAGAAGGTTTGTGATTAGTTTCCCCATCTACTGCCTACTCATCCAATATCTCCAGACCAGTTTCTGGATTGTGGCTTTCATCAGTGAAGAGCCTTGGATCTGAGAGCACTGCACCTAGATCTTAGGATTTAATGCAACCCTCCAGCAGCCACCTTTTATCTCTACTTAACTACAAAACTATAAATCTTAAATTGGAAACACCATAATATTTTCAATCCAAGCTCATCATCTTATATAGTCATATAGGTCAGAACTCAGTTCAGTACCTATACATGTTGGTGACTTTGGTTTTTTAATAACCATAGCCACCACTTTTCTATTAGGCAGGATTTGTTTTAAGCCAATAAACATCATGTGATCACCATTATGCTTGCTTATAACTTATTAAAACAGGCAAAACTCTCTATCACCAAAATGTATAGGTACTGAACTGAGTTCAGACCTATATGACTATGTAAGGTGATGAGCTTGGATTGAAAATATTATAGTGTATTCAATTTAAGACTCATAGTTTTGTAATTAAGAAGAGTAAAAGGTGGCTGCTGGAAGATTGTATTAGATCCTAAGATCTAGGTGCAGTGCTCTCAGATCCAAGGCTTCTTACTGACAAAGGCTGCAAGCCAGAAACTAGTCTGGGGATATTAGGCACTAGATGGGGATTTTATGCACAAGCCTTCTGGCATCCATTTATTACTCTGGCTTACACTGAGTGCCAATACATATAGAGAGTTTTGCCTTTTTAATAACTGTTATAAACAAGCATAAGAAATGGTTATCATGTGTTGTTTATTGGCTTAAAACCAATCCTGCCTAATAGGATTGTGGTGGCTATGGTTATTAAAGAAGCAATCATCAAAATGTATGACTATATAAGCTGATGAGCTTGGATTGAAAATATTATAGTGTTTTTAATTTAAGACTCATAATTTTGTAGTTAAGTAGAGATAAAAGGGTGGCTGCTGGAGGGTTGCATTAGATCCTAAGATCTAGGTGCAGTGCTTTCAGATCCAAGGCTCCTCACTGACGAAGGCCACAAGCCAGAAACTAGTCTGGGGATATTGGATGAGTAGGCACTAGATGGGGATTTTATGCATAAGCCTTCTGGCATCCATTTATTATTCTGGTTTGCACTGAATGGCAATATGTATAGAGAGTTTTGCACATTAATAAATTGTTATGAAATTGACATAGGAATTTTATTAATCAGAATAAATGTTGTTTTTTCTTATCTGTAATCTAATTGAATATTATTTATTTTTATAATCTTTTTTTAATTTCACCTTGTTCTGTTTGCTTCTTTTATTATCATCATCATCATCATTTTATCAGTTTTTTTACTAATATCATCAAAAATGAAAACAAAGAATATTGATTGTTTTTTTTAAAAAATATTTATAATTACAACGAAATCAAGGCATATGTCACATGACCTAATTTAACAAGCTTGTATTACAAATGTTATATATAGAGCTCGCAAATAAGCTTTTAACAAGCTTTTCAGAATATTTCCAACCTCAGACCAGTTTCTACTAATGGCTTCCTCAGTGAGGTGCTAAGATATTCCAGCATTCCCTGAGGAAGCCATTAGCAGAACCGGTTTGGGATTAGGAATATTCTGCAAAGCTTGTTAGCAGCCTATCTGCGAGCTCTGTATATATTTATAATTATACAGAAAAGTCTATTTCATTATATAATTCTATGCTCTTTGATATGTTAAATGTTATCTGTATTATAATTTTATTTTTATTCACATTTTATTTTATTTATTTATTATTGTTATTTTTATTTTTATTATAAACAATAGATATCATTCTGTATGCAATTACATATTAATGGTTAAAACGGGTTAAAAAAAATAACATTTTACATTCAAAAGTGCTTACAATTATGTACTGGTAAAAGTTTTTTCTGATAATTATAAATACATATTTTTATAATTGCTGTTGTTTATTGATATTTGTTATACTTTATTATAAATTTATTAGTAATACATATTCCAGCAATGCAATGATAATTCTGATGTTGATAATTGATCTCAGGTCAATATTAAATCAATTTCATATTGCTTGAGAGAAAGCAATTATAAACTAAAAATTTTTTATTAGACACTTATTAGACTAGAAATTATCCATTTAATGAGTAATATTTCGGAATTGTAATTTTCATTAAATCACTATATTTTGATTTTTACACTCCTCTTCAAGTGTTAAAAGCAGATAAAAAACAGTCCCTACCTTGCATAAGAATAGTGTAATGAAAATTATAATACAGAAATATTATTCAGTATATATAAACTATTTGTATGTATTATGTTGAAAATTTTAAAAAGACAGATTATGTTACTACATAATAACATTAGTAATAAAAAAAATAGATTCCAAAATTAAAAATATGTTTAAATGAAACTAATAAATGTGATCTTTACAAGTATCACATTATTAATGGAATACATGAGAACTCATCTATGTAATTGTGGAGTTTTCTGCAAGAATAAAATTCACAGCACTTGGTTTTCATTTATGTAGTAAGGAAGCACATATGAAATGATTAATTTCAATCCAATTATGACAAACTTAGTTTAAATCTTATAGTAAGATATCTTTTTAATTATTTACTATTTATTATAAATGAGAATTTTTTTTTTTGGTCTGGGCAGTTTATATTCTGTGTAATGCACTAAAAATAATTGTTTTTTTTTTTTTGAGAAGGAAACAAACAAGAAATTCTTCAAATAACAACTTTTGAAGAAATTCTGAAAGTTCAAGCATCACATCTAAGAGGTGTTAGTATTATTCACAGTTAGAAAATCAACAAGAATATGCTATTAAATTTAAGCAAAAGTTTATGTAAATTATTTAATGGCAGCTTCAGGTTAATGAAACTGCAAAATTTTTATTTCATTCTATCTTCTACATATCTAAATAAACATCTTGAAAAAATGTCTTATGAGAATTCCAATAAATCCCAGATAAAAATGATTTCTTGCTACTTAATGAAATATCCTATAATCTAAAATAAGGTGAAATATTTGCATTATATATTTTTAAAGTACTCCCTTCTTTCAAGAATTAATTAGCCATGTGTATACCATCATGATAATTGAACTCTCACATTGGAAATGATTGTTCTTGATATTATTCTTATGACTAATAAAGAATCAAAGACAGTACTGTGTTTTGTAATTTTCTGCGAGTAAGATTTAAAAATGAGGATTGAGCCAAGATAACTTCTTTCTGCCCATATAATTTAGAACAAGGTGTAGAAACTCTTATAGTTAATATATTAAGAAAATTCAATTTTTTAAAATTGATATAGAATGTTTCCTCAGTTCTGACTGGGGATGTGAGAAAAATTTTGACATAAGTATCATCAAAATTTGTGATATAGCCCTATAACTGAAATGTTAGAAAAAATTATATTAAGAGGTTAACAGGCAATGGCACTACTATTGATAATGATCAAGTGTTGTACTCTTTGATTTATTGTAAAACAGTAATAAAGAACTTAGATGATTTAATATTATATGGATCCGGCAATGCAATAAGAAAGATAAAATTAAATTCTTTTTCTAAAGATATTTTTGTTGAATTGAAATTAGTCTTGGCATTAGGTAAGAATTTTTTGTCTTTTTTAAATTTAGTACTAACTAATCCCAGTAAAGTTTATATATGTTCAAAATCTTAAACGGTGAAAGGAATTATTCTATAAAAGTAGGAAGCAATGGAAATAATGATCAAATTTAATAATTTACTGATAGGTTTTATTGCTTAAATACTTGGATCCATCTGGTCATAATTAAATTTTATAACATGTTCATCTGAAGGATATATGTCAAAATTTTTATTTTTTTCTCACTTTCTACAAGTTGAAATATATCTTTTTTTAAAAAAGTTATTAACATTAATTAAATTAATTTTTGTCTTCTTAGATAATTTCTAATCTTTGACATTTTATACCATTTAAGATTAGGCATTTTATAACTATAGTATTGTATATGAAAAAAATTCTTTTTTTTTATATAATTAATTCAATTATTGAACTGCATATCTGTATTAAATATAGATAACATATAATTTCCACCTCCATATTCATGCTTAATATAGTTCTCTTTTGATGTAATTAATTGCATTCTTCTGTAATCTAATATTCTTAACAAGCACTTGTTAAAGCAATCCTTTATTTTCTGTGTAATTTTTAACCCTTAATTTTTTATGCATATTTTCTTTTTAAATTCCTTTTATTAATGTGTAAATTATTATAGGTTTCATTTTAGGTATTTTACCTCTTTGTTAAGAGGCTTTTTTTTTTTTTTAATAGGTCAAAACATCTTAGAGATTAGTTATTTAAGTCAATGAAAAAAAAAATCTGATCCACATTTTAGTAACATAAATGTGAATGAATAATATTCCAAATTAAACTAGGTTTTTTTTTTTTTTAGAACAAATAGAAATAAAGTGTAGAAAGTAATATCAATTATTTAACAGCTGAGATAAATCAATTTGGTTTTAAGAAAACATATATATGTTATGTGGTAATTGAGAAGAAAATTTGATTTGGAAAAACATTTATTAAGATGATTGAAATTAAACTGATAACCATCATAATTAAACAAGCTTTTAAAAGAAAATAACATTGTTTATAGGATTTTGAAATTGAAATTAAAAAGTAAATTTATTAAATGTTTCATTTACCTATTTTTTTTTTTGTAGTTTCTTGCTTTATTAAGGAATCAGTCAAACATTTTGTTTTTCTGGATTAAATTTCATTTTAAATTTTCATCAACAGACTGAATTAATTATTAATCCTTTTAATACCTTTACAAACCACCTCAATCTATTATATAACAAGTCAAATATGCTTCATGCTAAACTACTTTATATATAACAAATTAAATAATACTCTACATTTAAATTACTAATCAAGCACAACATCTAGATTTTAAAGTCATAATTTACAGAGGAAAAATGAATCTACTTCTCATCTAATATCTAAACTATTAAATAGACTATAAATTGGAACAATGATAAATCTACAAGAAAAATTTTAAATCACTAAGAATTCACTATGGTTCCATTAAAATCAACTTAAATTCACATCTACAAAACAGAATTAATTTTAAGTATTTTAATAATCTTGCAAACCATTATGATTCACTATGTAATAATATAAATATATTTAGTGCTAAACTGATATATATATATATATAAATAGATTTATAATTTATTTAACAACTTAGATTTAAAATGAAAAGTTAATTAATTTTTTAGTCTGATTGTAAATTAAGATTGTAAAATGTATTTGTCATGTTGGTGGGTAATTTGTTACCTAGATTATTTATAATAAAAAAAGATTGGTAGTTTTAAAGATATGAATCAATGAAAAATATGGGAAAGAATAATATTAAGAATGATGAGATATTAAAAAAGTAAAATAGAGTAGTTATTGAGTGATTAGAATATGTGCTGTTTTATTTAACATTATCACTCTTATAATTGTAATCCCCATTCATATTCAACATTCTCTTTTTTAACCTATAACTTTTTTTAAGTGTTAATAATCTTTTTCATTGAATTAGATAATCTCAAATATTCAAAATAAGATTGTTTTCATATCATCATTTGCATTTCAAGTGAAAGTTCAAGAATTTGCTTGCTTTTTTTTTTTTGTACTCGTGATGTTTTAATTAGTATCACCTTTCATCTCTGTCTTCATTATGAATTTATGGAAAATGTAAGAACTACTAAATATAATTTTACTTGAAAACTTTTTTTTTTCCAAACAGTAATCTACGATAAAATTTCTAATTGTTAGATTCTGTTTGATTCTCTCTTCAGCTTCAATTTTAAATGTGTCTTTTAGTCTGATTAAAATATATATGTTCTTCATATTTAATACTGAGACTTGCATTCATTTTATTTAATTTTAGTTATTATTATTATTATATTAAACATTGATTTTTCCCCTTTACCCCAATCTTCAATTCATTAAATAACTATAACAATAATTATCTGTATATATATATTTTGCCAGCTTTTAATAAGCTTGGTTTTATTTTATTGTGACTTCTATACTGTAGAATATGTTAAGAACAAGTAGTGTTTTAGCATGGTCAACAGTATCAAAGATTTTGCTGCAGTCACCGAAGCATATGCTTTTTTTCATTTTTTTTTTTAATCAAATGCTACAATTGAAAATATCTTCATTTTTACAGAATTTATTATAATTGACAATTTTAGTGCATTATTTTAATCTATATTAAATAATTTTATTGGCTTATAAGAGAGATTATCTGATAGTTTTATTCTGCATTAATACTTTTTTGTCTAGTATTATTATATAAACTAATCTTTTTTAATCTGTGTACTTTTGAAAAAAATATTATTTGGCATATTTTTTGTCATCATTTTATTTCATCTTCAGTTTCTTTTAGAACTTTTGATTCATTATGATTTCCCTCTGCAGCTCTAATATCCCAAAATTAACTTGGTCCATTTTACATAATGAAGAGTCTTCTTTGAAGATGAAACCAACAGGAACTTCGTGATATATAATTTTTATTATTTTGATTGAAATCTTTCCATTGGTATCATTCTTCAGCAGATGACCTCAAAGCTATAATTTCCTTTTGATTTCATGAATCTTCTGAATTTAGCTTTTGCTCTTTTATGTTTCTTTGTTACTGTTAATATTTTTACAATAGTTGTACTTTTGCTTTTTATCTGTTCTAATTATTACTTGTAATTTATGGTTTAATTTTTGTAACTGGTCTTTATTTTTTTAAAATCAGTATTCTTTTGTTTGAAAATATTTCTGTGTCTTCTAATACTTATAAATAAATAAAAATGGTTATTTTATTTGATGACTTATTTGACTTTTATTCATAGTCTACTTTAGTCTTTTAGTAAATTGAAAAATTTCCGACTGATTTCTTATATTATTTATAACATTTATCAACAGAATTATTTGTATATATAAGGTATCAATTATATTTTTCTTTTTATGTGAAAGTCAAACATAAATATTTCATGATTATTTTCAACTTATTACAGTAATGTTTTTTTTTTGCTTTTAAAATTGAATATTTTCATCAGTAGATATTGCAAAAATTAGTTTTTATAATCTGAAATGCATATAGTGTTATAAATAATAGGTATAAGAATATAGATGTATATATGATTGTAATGTAAATAAAGTTTTTATTGCAGAATATAGTAACAGCTCAGCACGTATATAAGTATTCTATTATTTTTTCTAAAATTTTTTATAAGAAATTAACCATAGACTGAACTTAAAATACTTTTAGCAAATTAATTATATATGTAAAATACGCAGTGTGCAAAAGTTCAATTAATCAGATGCATATATATAATTATTTCAAATAATATGTATAAAAAATAATATATACACTTCCAAAGATGTTTTACGTTAGAGACTTCTCTTTAAAGATTAATGGTTAGTCTGCTTACTCATATGTATATATATATGTTTATTTATGAGTAAAATAAACACACATTTATTTTATTTGAGTTGTTTGTTTATTTTATGTGACCTGACTGGTATGTATATATCTCCCAAGGTACACAGTAGTTTGCCACAATCAACATAAGAACCCGTGCAAACAATAGTATATTGGTTACAATTGACTTGTGATCTGAAGTTTACAAGCGATTGTTAATGCAGCTAAAAGGAACCATAATTAATAGTATTTGCCGTGATATCACCTTCATAATTGAAAGAATTGCGATACCGGCATTCCAAAATAATGCTAATAATGACTGGGGGTTGCTATTCTTCCACATGCGCCTTACTATTACTTTCAGACAGCCAATAGCTGTTAAAACAGCGGTCTGAGGAGCGATCAGGCCTAGACACATAACAGAGATTTTTTGACAAGAAAAGAATGATACCACTCTTCTCTTTTACTTAACTTTTATATATATAAGCCAGTCTTAAGCATCTTGGCTTGAAAGCATGAATATATAAACATATATATTTATTACTCACTGTCATGTGTCTAGGCCTGATCACTCCTCAGACCACTGTTTTAACAGCTATTGGCTGTCTGAAAGTAATAGTAAGGCACATGTGGAAGAATAGCAACCTTTCAGTCATTACTAATTTAATAACAACATGCGATTTAAACAAAATAATGTTAAGGAAATTGGGATTTGTACATGGATCACAGAGAGAAATATATTTTCATTAACAAATCAGAGAATTATAACCTAAAGGGTAGCAGTGCTGTAATGGCTGGTGGGCAAAGATGTTCTGCAAATAGCAAAGACTTAGCAATTCGAACACTCCAATTAAAGAAAAGTTAAGTGTATATTTTGAACCAGTGCCAATTAAATGGGTGTCACATTTAAGTGTTAGAAATAGGAGGCAAGTACCAAATGAAAAGTATCAACATTATAATACAGCATTATGGGAATTAGCGAAACATTATGAATTTAATGTTGATTTGGATGGCATGCTCATTTATCACTGGCTTTAGTGCATAACTGGCAATAAGTTATGTCATATTCTTCTTAGTGAAGTAGCCTTGACATATAAGCAGGTGGTGGATAAATGTATAACACAAGAATTACCCATGGAAGACAGTGTAGAATTTTAAAATAAAGCGATGTGGCAACATATAAAATGATGGTAAAAAAATCTGATGTTCATACAAAGAGCTGTCATAGTCCTATAAAGTTTTTTGTATGCTACTGTTGTGATAAGAAGGGCTATTTAAAGAAGGCCTGTAAATTCAAAAGTGAGAAATGCTACATATGTGTGAAAACTGATTATTTATAGTATGTTTGTTGCACAAAAAATAAAGTTAAAGAAAAAGGGAGTTATGATTGGATTTCAAATTACAGGGAGGAGATGTCAAGAGTAAAATTGAAATAAAAACAATCTGTTTACATATGTGAGTACTCAGACAAAAACCAAAATGGACATTGACAACGTTGTGGAATTATCCTTAATTTTGCTAAAAAATTGGGACAAATTTAATAAAGAAGACGAGAAAGAGCATAAATAGTGCTGAAGTTATAGCCATGGATGTAAAGGATAATGAGATATATGTTTTCCTGAAGGTTTGTGATAATGGTGTTTTAGTTGTATTTTTATATTGGACTATTCTAATATGTGTATTGAATGTCTTTAGAAAAATTTAACTTTATTTAAATATTCCAAATACATTCAACTGTTAGAAATAGCACACTAAAGTAATGGTATTGGTTAAGTTGAAGACTAAAATAAATTTAATGCCATGGTAAAATTGTAAAAAGCAACTTTCTCCAAACCTAGAAAAATATTGGTTCTAGCTGCTAGAAATTTGAATAAAGAGCAAGAGTATAGATGATTTATAATAGTATGGGAAATCATGGAGAGGAGTCTGGATCAGTAAAAGAGACAGCAGTAGATTGAACATTTACATTGTACAGATGCTTGCAAAGAAGCTAATGCCTTGGATTAAATCCCATGAGCCTTGGTAATGACTCCATACATTTAATGAAAATATGTTCCTGATACTGATAGATGCTTACTCAAAATAGATAGAATAGAAAAAAGTCAAGAGTATGAGTGCTGAACATTCAGTAAAGGCTTTAAATGAAATTTTCATGTATCATGGCTATCCTAAAATTATTATTTCAGATTACTAAACTGATTTCACATTAGATTTATTTAAAGACTTTTTAACTGCTTGGATTTCACCATGTATTAACTCTATTGTCTCGCCAAGAGTATAATGGCCCACTAGAGAAATCTATGGAATAGATGAAAAAAAAAAAAAAAGAAACTTCTTACAGTGATATTAACAAAGCTTTAATGGACACTATATTCCATCAACATTTCATCCCATGTATATTGACTAAAAGAACACTGGCTGAAATGTTATTGCATTGAAAATGCTGAATCCACTTTTCTGTACTAATGCTAATAATGGCACATTAAGGCAAACTGACATGGATGAAGAAAGCTATAAAGTTGATGATATCATGTGGATATGCAACATGTTAAAGAGAAAATGGTTTCCAGGAAGAATAATCAGTATTGCTTCACAACTGTGAGAAGTGCAACTACCAATGGTAGAAGAGTGCAGATATATAAATCATTTGAAAGTTTGCTATATGGAATCATTAGAAGAATCAAGTGTTAGCGTCAATTTAAAATTAAGTGATATTATTTCAATAAAAGAAGAAAATACCTCTGGATTTAACTTTAAATAATGAGAATTACTTATCTGAGAAAAATGATTTGTTGAATGAATTAGAGATTTTGCCAAAATTAGATTTATCCCTTTCAAAAAACAGTTTTCACTGGAAGAAGAGAAAACTACTGATCAATAGAAGGAAAGATATCTACATTTAACAAGGCCTACCCGAGTGTGGTGAATTATTGTTTATAAATAAAAGTTAATTTTCTAGAGTGAGGAGAGGAAGTGAAATGTGTATAGTCGCATAAATAATAGGTGTGCAGATATATGTATATATGATTGTAATGTAAATAAATAATTATTTTTTTATTTACTCTAGAAAAATTTATAAAAAATTAGCATGGACTGAACTTAAAATACTTTTATGCAAATTATATATGTAGAATACACACTAAAATGCAAAAGTTAGTTTAGTGTGTTAGTTAATCAGATGCAGATATACAATTATTTCAAGTAGGGTGTATACAAAAATAATATATACACTGCCAAAGATGTTTTACATTAGAGACTATCTCTTTAAAGATTAATGTTTAGTTTGCTTACCCATATATATATATATTTATGAATAAAATAAACACATTTATTTTGTGTTGTTTGTTTTATGTGACCTGGCTGGTATGTATATACCCTTGCAGTACACAGCAAAAACAAATTAAAAATAATTTTTTTAAAAAAAGTATCATACCCTAGTAGCTGCTTATAGAATAAAAAATAAGGCAAAGAACAAAAATTAAATGTGTGTTGCATTGATCATGCAAACTAATCCGTGGAACATAATTGCTTACATATGATATGTAAATTGGTTTACATTTTGAAGCTGATAATTATCCAAGTTAAAGTTGATGGAACTTTTTTTTTCTTTCCTGACTTTATTAATATTAATTATTAAAATAAAATTGTTATATGTGGTAATCAAAATATTAATAACATTTGTAGATTGTCATTTTGAATTGGCAAATATATCATAGCTATCTCTGTTTTTGTGCTTTTAATGTATTGAAATAAAAAAATTCCATCATTAAATCTCATCTTGACATGAAACCACTTACATTTTTTGGTCAGCAGTTATCAAAGTGGAAAATAAAATTGGAACTAGTACATATCCCTATTTAGCACTGACTTTCAGATTTTTATATTACCAGTAATAATATTTCTTTTCATACTATCATGTAAAAGATGTGTATTATGAATAAACTTTGATAGGCAACTTGCTAATTTTAAACACTACCACAAACCTTTTTTTGAATAAATAAATTAATACCTTGACCAAATTAATAAAAGTAATGTATAATTCGCAGCTTTGCTCAAAATACATTTTGGTTTTCTAAAATAACATTAAGTTTCTAGTTACTATTATCTGTGACTAGAAGCAACTTATTCAATAAAATTTTTGGAAGTAGAACAAGTTTTTGGAGACATATATTTCTTAAAATTTTCCAACAGTTTAGAAACTAATATATCACTTTCTTTAGCTTTTTTAATAGGATCTGCAATTATTGTATTGCTAAAATTACAAAGAGGTGTCTTAATATTATTAAGCTAATTTTTTTCTCAAAAGTAATTGAATCTGTAAGTTAGATACTTGATTAAAAAGCAATAGATGAATTATTATTTGAAAGGTAATTAAAATATTTTTTATAGTCAAAATATTATTGTTATCATATAAAATAGTGCTCCCTGTTAAATTATTAGACCTATTTATAATTTTCAATGCTTTAAAAAAAAGAAGCAAAATGTTGATAATTAGCAAGTAATACTATTTTCTTGTTAGTCATTTCATTTTTTTTAAAACTCAATCAATTAATCAGGATTCTTTTTTTTAGTTTAATTCAATGGCACACTCAATTCCCATCCCTAATATGAGAGTTTATGGCTTACATGACAAGCTTCAGTCCAAAGTACAATTTTAATGTTTAATAAATATTGAAATTTATCCTGATTAGCAATTTCCTCTGAAAAATGAGCATTAAATTTTCTACCAATATATGTAGGGTAGGATCTATTTTTGAATTCAATTTATTTTAATCTTGGAGCATACTAATCTTGCCTGTATTGATTGTGTAATATTCTATTACATTCTGATTTGTAACTATAATATAATCCATTGTATTGCGAGTGGATATATTTAAGTTATTTAATAGCAGTTTTTCTGCCTAAACAAAGTGTTTGTCTTAATTTATCCATGTGTCATCAAAAATGTATTAATAAAAATAGACTGTTCAAGTTTACCCAGCCAATATTATTTCTAATAATTTGTCTTATATTGTTCCTATTAGCACTTGCATTAATGTTTTCAAGAAGAAACATTCAATTTATTAATAGTATTAATGTAAAACCATTGTCTAACAAGGAATAAAGGGTTTCTTGGTGAACTTTTTAAACCTAATATAGAAGTGTAAGCACTTATAAAACAGTTTCAGATACCACCACGTAAATAAATTTTTAATTATCAATAAAGCAAGTCATACTTAACGTGACATTGCTTTTATAAGCTTGTATTTACAAAAATATAATAAAGAGAGCATACCAATAGCTCAAACAAGCTCTTAATTGATAAGTGCGGTAAGAGAAAATATTTAAAATCTCTATCCGAAATACTCTTATCCCCAGACCAATTGGTTTCGAGCTTATGGCTCACTTCAGTGAGGAGCTGGAATATTCAGACACTAGATCTAAAATATCAACTCAAAACCCAGCACTTATTTCATATGTCCGAAAACTTCAAAACCCAGCACCTTATTTCATATGTCCGAAAACTTCAGAGTTTCCACTCAAAGATTACATATGAAATAAGTGCTGGGTTTTGAGTTGATATTTTAGATCTAGTGTCTGAATATTCTAGCTCCTCACTGAGGTGAGCCATAAGCTCGAAACCAATTGATCTGGGGATAAGAGTATTTCGGATAGAGATTTTAAATATTTTCTCTTACCGCACTTATCAATTAAAATCAATTTTTAATATCATTATCCTTTCATTGATGCATTGGGACTAGATTTTGCATTAAATCAAATATTATGTAGTCTCTATTTAGTCAATCCCTTTGAAAAAAGGCCTCTTCGATTACTCTTTCTCAAGACTATGTGTTTTATCAAGAACAGCTATATTAGTCTTGAACTTTAACAGCTCCTTAGCTACAAGCACTATCCCATATTCAGATTTTTAAAAATCTCCATCAAGAAAAGTTTACACATTCTGATACCTATATGAACAAAAAAAAAAATACACACCTTTACTATCATCAGCACATCTTGCTTTAGCCAGATTTTATAATTCAGGTCATTTTTAGATTACTTCCTTATAAATTTATATGGATAGGGATATTCCAAAATATTGCTACCTACTTATACAATTGTTACCCAATGAGATATATTTTATATCCCATTGCAAAATTAATCATGGCTTATACTACGTTATTTAAAGGATTTCATATGTGCTAAATTTATCATTACTTTATCAAAACTAAAGATTTTGCATATTTATACATATTTGTATACAAAAAAAGAAAGGAAAAAGAATGAAAGATTGAAGTAAAAGTTGTTGTGTTTATAATTATAGGATGGAAATGTGTGTGCATAAATATAGAATCCCATTGCTACAGTTAATGCAAAGAGATGACTATTGGTGTGAGAAGGTCAATATATCTTGGCTTTACACCAACATAAGCAACTGAAGATAGTAAAGTAAAAAAAAAGAAAATAGAGAAATGATAGAAAAAATAAGGAAAGTTGACATTGGATGTTTTTCAGATACACTACCTTAGATGAGCCAACATGTCTTACAAAATAGCTGATGATGATTGGGCACTGATTGTTGATTATTTTCATGTAATCTTCATATCTTTGGACCCCATCAGCCTGAATTCAGCACCTACATTAAAAAATTATATCTATTTGATAAATACATATTGAAATTAATTTAAATTTGCCATTTTCTTTGCAGCTTTTTGTTGTGAAAGAAAAAAAAAAGACATATAGTATGATTTCAGCAATAGTTTATTATAATTTATTAACAAATAAAAATAAAATCTTTACATATTCAAAACAAGTTTTTTTTATTTTTTAAAATTTTGCCACAATTTTAATTTCTGCATGATTGAGAGTTTTTAAAATTTTTGAAACAAAATTTAAGATGAGTCATAGTTATACTAGAAAACAATTAGATTGTAAAAACTGAAATAAATGATTAATTTTAGGATGTTAATAAAAAATAGTTTTTTATTTTTAGTTAAGAGTGTAAAAAAAAAGTATATACTTATATTTTTAATTAGGTTTAGTAATATTTTTTCCTCCAGATTTCAAAAACCGATTCATTTGTTTATTTTCAAAATTTTTAAATTTTAGTAAGTTATTTATAAATGCTTAACATTGCAAATTGTACTAAAGTGACATCTGCTAACAAGCATTAACTAAATCATTTTTATTCGTAGGGTAGTATTATTTGTAATATTAATTTTTTTTTTACTATTATAGGAATGTGGTGCAGACTGTGCTAAATTTCAGAAAAGTGATTTAGAACGTAAATTTAATAAGGCTGCTTTGGAGAGACCATATCATACTTTACATTCTTGGGGAAAAACTTATGGAGAACATAAAGCCCATTTAGAATTTTCTCCAGATCAATTCAGGGAACTTAAAGCCTTCGCAGATGAAATAGGAATATTATTTGCAGCATCAGGAATGGACGAGGTGAGTTTTAAAAACCATTAAATCTTTTGAAATAGTTAGATTGAGCATATTATCTTTAATTTTTTAAGAATCATTATTATTTTGATATTATTTGGTAAAACACGTTCCAAACAGCTTTTTTCTGCAAAGTTGTTAATTTATTATCTGAAATTTTGATGTATTATATTATGTTTTATAATTATAAATTATAAGTTAATTTTATATTTTGAAAAAAATCTATATCTCACTATTGTTTCTTTTAATACAGCTTTATTTTTAGATCAATTATAATCTGAATTTTATATATATGTCAATCATTTTAAAATAATGAGATCAAAATTAGTTTGATTAATCTAATAGTTTGAATAATCAGACATTTTCAAGTATTTCTTAGTTTATAAAAAACAAAATGTATTTTAGTCTTCAATGAAATTATTGTATGCAAGATTGTGAAATATAAAAATCATTTAAAAGATAGTTCATAAATAATTGCTTTTAAGAAGTAATACATATTATATTTATTGAAAATGTATCTAATTGTTTTATATAGTTTCAATTCTAAATTGTATTTTTTTTTATATATACTGTAGATAAAAGTATAATGTTAATATAACAACCTGTACATCAAGAGATTTGTACTGTAATTTTTTGTAGATGACTGAACCAAGTGTAGTTTCACATAATTGTTTTTTTTTATCCTCAGTGTTGTTTATAACTTTTGAAAATAATTGAAGAGCTAGTTACAATTAGCGATGTGAACTATAAGGTTTCATATATAGGAATTAGAATAAAATATATCTTAAATACAGTATTTTTTTGTCAGGGACTCTTAATATTTTTTGCAAAAGATGGGAAACAAGAAAATACACTTAACTAATATGGACATTGAAGAAAGTCTGATGACAAATCTTTAATATTATTAGATTATTAGAGAGAGGAGAATATGAGATAGATGTTGGAGGAGGTTTGAATATTAAAAAATTGGTAGTGGATACACATATTTAGGAGTTGAAATAAATGAAAAAAGAGAATATTTGAGGAAATGGGAAGAAATCTTAAGAAAAAAATAATAATAACAATGAAGAATATAATTAAATAAATATACATTCTTGGATTATAAAAGATAAGAAATATATCAAATTTTATGGAAGGAGAATATTTTAGGTTTAGCCATAATGAGTTGACATATTTGGGAAAAGAATTAATATACCATATGGAAAAACTCCAAAGTAAATTAGGAAAATGTCTTTTAAAGAGGAAGAAACAATTGATATTTATTCCACAAAATATGAATTTTGATAACATATCAATGGCAATAACAATTTAGGAAAGGATGAGATAATAATTTATATAATAGGTTTAAGATAGAAACGATAAAAGAGAAGAATCAAGTAATAAAAATCATAAAAGTTGCATTAGCAAAATAGGGCATGAAGAAAAATAATGTAATGTCTTATATTCCTGATTTGTTTTGTTGAAGAAGGAATTAATCCAGAAGGAATAGAATGTCAGGCATTGCATTACATGAAAATAAGAGGAATTACTATGATATGCATTGTATTTTAAAATGGAAAAGTTATAATAAACAGATAGAATAATAGAAATGATAGTTGTAAATTATATACTGTGCAAAAACGTTTTAATATAATATTTACTGGCCGGGACAAAACAAAATATTTTTGTTTTTATTTTACAACAAAAAAGTACGGGACAAAACAAACAAAATATTTTCTTTTTATTTTACAAAACAATTTACGTTACTTTTCTAATAGTAAATGAAATGTTTAAACAACAACAAAAAAAAATTGATTAACAAACTAATCAGGCCGAATGAAATGAAATTGCATTCCAGTAAATTTCAGCGCATAGTGCTGTTATGGGTAGGAGGGGGTGGCTGTTTTTGATGATCCGAAGGATCATCCAAAAGATGCATTACTCTGATCAAACAAAGTTTGTTTCCAAGCTCCAACAAGTTTACGTTATTCTTAGCATTCTACATTAAACATCAAAAACAAAACAAAAACACTTTTGCCTTTTTATTTACAAATGTACATTCTTCAACAAAAATTACGATTTGTCTCGTAGCTGGTCTCGTGAAAAACGTGTATATTCGCATGAGTTTTGGGAAATGCTGTTTGGACCTACGCTTTTGAAATTATTTTGACCTTCCAACATGTGTAGGGAAACACAGGGCCAGCCTTACAATTATTACTATGTAATAGTATGTCAGGTAGGGTGTAACATCTTTACTTCGAATCAACATTAAAACAGTTATGGCCAGTTGAATTACATACACCCTCACATCATACGGTAGTGATATGTGATGTTCGCGCTATTTGCATAGTATCGCGAACAACATCAGCGGGCCATCTAGGCCTGCTTAATGGCTAATATGAACAGAACTGTTCTATACACCGTCACTTCGGCCGCGTAAATGGCATATTTCTGTGTTTATGCACAGAAACAGCGCCACTACACGATTTACAGTGCACAATTTACAACTACCATAGAAATCATCAAAGTTACATTTAAAAATTGGGTGCCGGGAACAAACAAAATGATAGTTAACATTCCTGATTCAATTTGTTGAAATAGAATGAATTTTGGAAAAAGGTGAAGTCTGTTTATACATCAGATCAGATCGTTATTTATATAAATGATATTCAAAAACCGATGTTCTATTGTATTTTTAATACTTTACTATAGTTAAATATTTGCATAATTAAAATTGTAATTTATAATAGTTTATCAGCACTTACATGTAAACATTTTGTTGTAGATAATATATTTTTACAAATTGTTTTAGATAAATAGTAAAAATATGATTTTTGAACAAAATATTTTACTTGAAAATGACTTTCTGCTGGTATAGGATTATCATTTTAAAATTATTATAGTGAATCAAAATCTGGCCAACTGGAAAAGTGGATTTATTTATTCTATGATTAAATTATATTTACATAGTGATTCCAATCCAATTGAAATAAAACAACTATATAAAAATATTTTCTTTATTATTGAATCGGTTTTCATCCTGTATTAGGGCCTTTTCAAAATACATTTTTCTAATACAGTCACATGTGGATTTATTTATTCTATGATTAAATTATATTTACATAGTGATTCCAATCCAATTGAAATAAAACAACTATATAAAAATATTTTCTTTATTATTGAATCGGTTTTCCTCCTGTATTAGGGCCTTTTCAAAATACATTTTTCTAATACAGTCACATGACTCATATCTATCAATATTCCCTCTTCTAACATTCATTTTACATAATTATTTTGTAATATATAGGGTACATGAGCACAGACTTTCACAAAACTCACCACTCTATCTCATATCACTGATACACCCGAACACATATATGTGTTCGGGTGTATAAGTGATATGTGATAGAATGGTTAGTGGTGGGTTGTGTGAAAGTCTGTGCTCATATACCCTATATACTATGTATATTGATACAGGTATATAATAAGCCTGTATTTCAGGTATAATTATTTTATATAATCATATAACCTATTTACATTTATATACCCTCTCCCTTTTTTTTGCTTATATACATATATACATACTATTTTTATACAATAAATAAAACCACATTAACTGCAATTAAATAGTTATATACATATATTATACACCATAAATTATATACTTTACATACCCTCTAGTAAATTAATTATATACAAATACTTTATACATTAAACTAAATTATATATCATTTTCATATATTTCTAATAACTATACCTACAAATAAAACCTTATTTATCTATAATTAACTAATTATTTACATATATTATATATATTGTAACGTTTTCCCGTCTGACTAGGTCTCTGTCACACATATAGTGCGCAAGTTGATCAAGTTATGCAAAAAGAAAAAAGTTGTATTTCTTTTTCTAAAAACATAACTATATTTCCTGATCAACTCTACCTAGTAATTGTTACGATTTACGCTATTGACGAAATCAGTTTTTAATTTATTTGAAAGGCGCCAGGATTCTGTAAGAATCCACTGAAATTGTCACATAACATCTCGCAAATTAAAAAGAAAAATGTTTTTAAAGAATCGGTATTAGATTACACCGTAACTTAGAATTATTTCCTAAATATTATTATTCCTGGAACTTATTAAACATATTGGCAAAGGTAAATTATATTTTTAAACATCACTAAACTAATATTAATAAATTTAATAATAATTAATAACTATTATTAATAATGTACAAATGAAAAGTTGATTTTAGAAATATTTTTTTTATTATAACAAATTAAAATATTTAATGTTGAAACAGTAAGATTCGTATTCGAATCTTAAGTTTCATCTTTTTCTGTCATCTCTCACTGACCGGTCTATCCCGCCCAAATTTAAACTTTTTGGTATCGAATTGTGTGTGTAACAATATTAAAAATGTATAAATATATGTAGAATTCAGCATAAACACGCACACATTTCGATCTCAAATTAAAGGCAATAAATGGGGATAAAATAATATCATTTAGATTTCTTTTAGTTATATAATTTTGTATAATTTTAATCATTTATTTTGGATTATAAAGTTCGTATTTATTGCTTTGTTTAAATTTCATTTAATAATAATTCTAAAAAAATCTGATGTAATATTTAATTAAAAGTTAAAATAATCTTATGTTCCCTTTTTGTCTTTGAAATTTAAAAGCATCGGTCAGTGATAGATAATAGATTAATTAAAGAAAAATTCCCCAAAATGTAATTAGTAAATGTAAAATGTAAACAATAGAACGGCAGCTTTCTTTAATTAAAAACCAACAAAATGCATTGATTATCCTCAGGGCAGATTAAGTAGAACCTAAAAATATCTTAACAAAAATGTGAGAGATCAAGATAAGAAAAGAGGCCATCTTAGACTTGCTGGAGACATTCACTTAAACTTTAGCTTTGCTCTCGATCACTGAGAGTCTCCAAAAATATAAAAATAATTTGTTCCTGCCAAGGTATGACCGAGTAAAGCACCTAGATTATTCTCCATCGGGAGATGGCCTATCGGATGCCGAACTTTCCATTGCCCGTCATAAATTCACCATGAAGATCTGCTGCCTGAAATGAATGAGAAAGCTGCTGCTGCTGTGAAAGTAAATGAAATATCTAAATACAAGAAAGAATTGCCACTCGTGAACTTTTTGCTGCTAAACTAATGGAATCAGAAAACTTCTTATAAAACAGGTACCTGTCTGTGTTCAAACTCTAGAGTACTCTAATAACATGCTATAGCTATTCTTCATATTACTTATCTAAATTATAAAATGTAAAAACTATCATTTGTATAACTAAAATTGAATAATTAATTTAATATGTAAATTTCTCTAATAATCTAGCTTACCTCACTCTATCTTTCTTGGGTGCGTATTTCTCAAATCTACATTCTATCTATAGTTATTATTTAATTATTGCATGCTCATAATTGTCTCAATTTTCAAAGTTTAAATCTATGATCGCTTGGAACAATGAATGCGTGTCAAATTTTCATTAATATTTGCTTTCATAACTAACTTAACTTTCATATAAATCGACACGCATTCAATGCATCATTTATTGTAATGCAGGGGTCTACTACTTCGCAAATGGCTGACGTATTAGTTATAATAATTCCCAATTTATATATGTTTTGTATTTATTAAATCATCATGAATAATTCCAGAAAATTACATTTCTTTGAGAGTCACCAACGTTCTTTAGTAAATGTTGATAATGTAGGGCCGAATTAGAAATCTATTTAAATCTTATCATAATCGTTTATACTTATACATGTGTTACGTTTTAAAGATGCGATGATCTATTCCGCTGTAAATATTCCGGATTCTTCAGGGTTGAAATTAACCCCAGTCGTCCTACACAAGCGGACATAATAAATGCTCCCATAGGATTTGACCTGTCATGCAGCCAGCCGGCAAATTGCGACACGGACCGCTTGTCCCTGGTTATGCTTATGTGACACCTTACTTCATCGGGCCGAGGCAGAGACCAGCCCGACAGTCTTATAAACTCATTCGCGGCATTGCAGTTTCAATATACTGCCATTCCATATCGCCTTTCTAAAGCGTACCACGTGTTCCTTTACTTAGTTTTATTATTCTATATATCACTCCGCCTCTGCATTATCTTCATAATTCACTCTCAAATAAATGTTTGCCCTTAGTCATAAAATAAATATTTTAATTAAATAAATATATGTCCGCCGCTACTCTTAAATCTTACTTTAGACTCTTGCATTGCAAAGGTATAAATTCCCCAAGGCATGCATTAGAAATACTTACTCGAGAATTTTAGGTAGCTAGATTAAGCCTTCAAATAAGTGAATTCCCTTTGTAAACATTACAGTATCGGAAATACCGCTACTGAGTCCTCAAGATAAAATAATGTCTAAACAAATAAATGTATTCCTTTTGTAAACATTACAGTATCGGAAATACCGCTACTGAAGTCCTCAATGTAAAGTAATGTCTAAATAAATAAATGTATTCTTTAAAATATAATCATGTCGCAAATCCCGCTACTGAAGCTTTGAATCCATAAAATATTATTAGTAAATGATTGTTTTATTAAAATGTATTAATAAATAATTTTAAACTATATGTCTGCAGTTACGTTTCATTTATTCGATACCCATTCTATATAATATTTCCTCGATTATGTAAATATGAATGTTTAATTAATATTAGTTTGATTATTGGCTAACTCGAGAATAAAATCATGAATCTCTTGCATATCCCTGACCACCGTGCCTAAGGAAATATTTACTAATGTCGCATCAGATGCATTGTTTCGTGGATTGTATTGTGGAACCGATAAACTATGTTCGAACTCAGTAACACGGGTGGCTTCGCTACCTCGATAGTGCTGCTGTTCTGTGTGGTGGTTGAATTCTGCACTATGTTTACGAGTCACACGTTTTCTGACTGTTACATAGTTAAATTTTTTTTAGCGTTTGGCACCCAACGATGTTAAATTGTTAATTAAATAAACTGGAGAGAACACACACTAATCCAAACATGAAGCAATTAATAAAAAAATTAACAGTTAAAATAATTAAAGCAACTCAATAATGTTCACTTCTTACAATTCATTTCCAAGATCTTGAATAAAGTTCTTTAAAAGAAAGTTCCTTGAGTACGAAAATTAGTCTCTGTCGGGATTCTATTATAAGCTTATATTTGTAAAATGGTTTGTCGACAATTTAATCACAATTGGGAATAATAATGAGTCATAGCTTACCGGTAAGTTTAGCGAGAAGGTTGTAGATTACTATGCATAGTTTTTTGGATTAGAATGAGCTTGGCCATTGGTTATAAGTTGATCTTGTGGTCTATTCTCCTAGTCTGTCACGAAGGCTTTTCTGGTGCCCATCTTCAGACACGATATCCACAGAAGCTCCGGTTCACTCCAACATGCATAATTATTTCAGCGTAGGGTGATCCTGGATATATTTTGTTATCCAGGACCAACTATAGAGAAACAGACAAAATAAGACACTGATCAAGCTGGCCTCTTCCTTTTATACTAGAAGTCCAGTTTCCAGATTTCTGCGCATACCTTTTGTTTATCAAAAATATACGCTGATAATCTTGTATATTCTTTATAAAATTTACGTTACAAAGTCTTTATTTTTTTGTAGCATAATTCTGCCATCTTTAATTAGCTAAAATATTTTTCTTTTAGCTTATCTTTTTACTTTTGGAATTCTTTTAATTTATCTGGATTAGTAATCTGCATGTCTTTTGTTCTCTCCAATTTTAATTTTTATTTTTAATTACATAAAAAAAAATACGAAAGACAATTTTAACTTTTACTGTACGTTTTAAAAAAAAAAATTATACTAATAAAAAAAAATTTAAATTTACTCTTTTTTTTTTTAGCTTTTATCAAATGCCAATATATTTGTACCATATATAAATAAACGGTACATACCACCGGGGCCAGGAGATGAGAATAGAATAGGGGTTTACACTAATTTTATTCTTGAGTTTTTAAATTCATATTCGTGTTTTTTTTTTGTATTACCGTACTGATATATCTCGTAGACTCATTCAACAAGTGACATTCGGCTTTAATGCCCACTTTTGCGTCTAACATGGCGGTAATGCGAAAGATTTTCACATTCATCTGTGTCGTTTCTGCTTAAGTGTAATAGTAACGATAAGAAGCCCAAGTTATAAGCACAAACGAGCGTTGCTCATCGTTTTGAGTTGTATAGGCTCACGGCAACTTGGTCCGACTTGATCCGCCCTCCCCTTTATTGGGATCCCTACTAGAAATAGACTGATGGGCATATAAAGACGGTCTTATGTTATATACTGCATACATGGACCCGGGGCTATGCTTTTTCCCCTCTTCAGTAACCGCCTACCCGGTGAAATACTTGTGACTTACATCTACATCAGCCACGATTGTGTGTTTTTAGACATATTAAAAAATATATATATTTTTATTTATGTAAGTCATATTAAACAAATATTTTTATATTTGTATAATCAGGGTTTAATTAGTTAGTTAGTTTCTATAATTTTTTTTAAAAAAAAACTACTATTTATTTTCCGGCTATGATCTCAGGTTGTGGTTTGTTTCGAAGCCTCAAGTTGGGTCACCATTATAACGTTTTCCCGTCTAACTAGGTCTCTGTTACACATATAATGCGCGAGTTGATCAAGTTATCCAAAAAGAAGAAAGTTGTATTTCTATTTCTAAAAACATAACTATATTTCCTGATCAACTCTACCTAGTAATTGTTATGATTTACGCTATCGATGAAATCAGTTTTTAATTTATTTGAAAGGTGCCAGGATTCTGTAAGAATCCACTGAAATCATCACATAACATCTCGCAAATTAAAAAGAAAAATGTTTTTAAAGAATCGGTATTAGATTACACCGTAACTTAGAATTATTTCCTAAATATTATTATTCCTGGGAACTTATTAAACATATTGGCAAAGGTAAATTATATTTTTAAACATCACTAAACTAATATTAATAAATTTAATAATAATTAATAACTATTATTAATAACGTACAAATGAAAAGTTGATGGTTGTCGTCGATGAGCAACCATATCCCACTGGATGGCGCAGTTATCATGCTAAAACTATAAAATATGATCATTCACGGGCCGTTAATTATAATCATTTTGATGTGTTTTTTGTAATGCGAAAATAAAAACAAAAGAAAATCGTCTTTTTTAAATATTATTTAATTTTAAATATTATTTTTTATTAACGTATACAAATTAAATGATAATAATAAATGTAAAATAAAATAAACAAATTACAATTTGATTCGTCTTTTTTAGTTTTCTTTTTATTAGAAAAATCAATTTTCTATCAGAGATTTTTTTACTGGGGTTACGGCTTTTTTTTTTGTTGTTTACCGCTATTTTTTATTTCAAATAGAATGACAACTAAAAGTAAAAGTTGTTACAGTTAGGTTTAGGGTTAGTTTTAGGGGTTAATTTAGGGTTAGTTTTAGGGTTAGTTTAGGGTTAGTTTTAGGGTTAGGTTTACGGTTAAAATAAAAAATATCAAAATTGTATTTTTGTAAATATTTTTTTTTACTAACATCTATAAAATAAATGATAACAATAAACGTAAACTATATTCAACAAAGTATAACAGTAGTCGGAGAAAAGAAAGAAACTAAAACTTTTTTAAACAACGACAAATATATATATTAAATGTTTATAATATATGCTTTTTATGACATTTAAAAAAACAGTGTACAATTGTACTTTTCTTACTGGATATTTTTGTGTTAACGTTCTTTTTTATTTCAAAAATATACACACGGTACAATGTTAAAATGTCTCATGGAAATGTTACAAACAGTACGTTACTTGACGCGTTACCTAATTCCAATTCACTTTATACATATATCTCGTCAACATTTACTACTTAAAACTTCAATACACTACGGTGTAAAAAGTCTGTTAATTATTACTTTACAAAATCTGAACATTTCAATACTTTAAAATAAAAAAAAATCCAATGAAAATAACATTTCCATCCAATTCAAAAAAACACACCCTCTCCCCAAGCCGTAACCTTTTTATAAACTGTGCGAATTGGGAAAATGTATTTGCTGCGTTAACATACATGCTGTACTGCGACGCGACATAGCGGCCTGCAATCTGTAGTACAACAAAAGGTTGTATTATAGAAAATGCGGGTTCGAACGTGTCGGCCGCGGAAATGGCATTTTTATGTGTTTTAGCGCGAAAACAGAGCCATCCAATGGGATATGTTGGTTCATCGACGACAACCAAGTTGATATTAGAAATATTTTTTTTATTCTAACAAATTAAAATATTTAACATTAAATTGTTAATTAAATAAACTGGAGAGAACACACACTAATCCAAACATGAAGCAATTAATAAAAAAAATAACAGTTAAACAAAATAATTAAAGCAACTCAATAATGTTCACTTCTTACAATTCATTGCCAAGATCTTGTATAAAGTTCTTTAAAAGAAAGTTCCTTGAGTATGAAAATTAAAGTCTATCGGGATTCTATTATAAGCTTATATTTGTAAAATGGTTTGTCGACAATTTAGTCACAATTGGGAATAATAATGAGTCATAGCTTACCGGTAAGTTTAGCGAGAAGGTTGTAGATTACTATGCATAGTTTTTTGGATTAGAATGAGCTCGGCCATTGGTTATAAGTTGATCTTGTGGTCTATTCTCCTAGTCTGTCACGAAGGCTTTTCTGGTGCCCATCTTCAGGCACGATATCCACAGAAGCTCCGGTTCACTCCAACATGCAGAATTATTTCAGCATAGGGCAATCCTGGATATATTTTGTTATCCAGGACCAACTATAGAGAAACAGATGAAACAAGACACTGATCAAGCTGGCCACTTCCTTTTATACTAGAGGTCCAGTTTTCAGACTTCTGCACATAGCTTTTGTTTATCAAAAATATACGCTGATAATCTTGTACATTCTTTATAAAATTTATGTTACAAAGTCTTAGTTTTTTGTAGCATAATTCTGCCATCTTTAATTAGCTAAAATATTTTTCTTTTAGCTTATCTTTTTACTTTTGGAATTCTTTTAATTTATCTGGATTAGTAATCTGCGTGTTTTTTGTTCTCTCCAATTTTAATTTTTATTTTTAATTACATAAAAAAAAATACGAAAGACAATTTTAACTTTCACTGTACGTTTTAAAAAAAAAATTATACTAATAAAAAAAAATCTAAGTTTACTCTTTTTTTTTTTAGCTTTTACCAAATGCTAATATATTTGTACCGTATATAAATAAATGGTACAATATTAACTTAAAAAAAAACAACAAATCAAACAAATAATAAATTTTCCAATTATCCTTTAATGCCCATTTACTACTCAATTTTGAAGGTTCTTTAACTAAATTAACACATTTACTCATATTCTCCTGAATATATATTGTCTCATAATATTTCCTTCTATTATATTCTTTAACATATTTTATAACTTCCATGTCTTCAATACATCTCATTCTATAACCAGTATTAAGGAAGCATTTATTATAATAAGTGATAATTTGTATTTTAAATATAAGGATAGGTTTTGGAATATTACAAAAGGATGGGTTGTGGGATGTTCGATAAGTGGGTTATTATCATAAGTATTTATAAATAATTTGGAAGAAAAGATAATAGGAAAATATAAAAAATAAAGATATAATTAAATATAGATACGTGGATGATATAATTGTTATTGGAAATAGTAAGAATGTATTAAAAATATGTAATGAATTGAATGATTTTATGTACAAAATTAAGTTTACAATGGAAAAAGAAGTAAAAGGATTAAAATATTTAAATATTTTTTTAAAAATAGAAATAAGGAAAATGAAATAGAGGTAAAACAGTATATTAAAGATGTAGAACTTAGAGGAATAATTGATCCTAATTTGTACCAATCTTGGTCGCAGAAAATGGCAGTTTTAAAAGGGTTTAAAATAAAGAATGGTAGACTTACAATGGATAAAAAGGAATCTATTGAACAAAATATATATATATAGAAAATGATTATGTAAAGATGAGATATAATAAAAAAGATATTCAGAAGAGTTTTGAATAGTAAGAGTAAAGATAAAATAAATTATGGGGAAAGAAAAAAGGAAAATAGAAATAAAGATGGATGGGTTAATATTAAATAGTTATCAATACTTTATTATAAAGATGTGTATAAGATTTTAGGAAAAGATGAGAATATAAGAATTGCTTGGAAGAATAGTAAATCATTGGAAAAATGGATAGCAAATGAGAAGAGAGAGAATAATGAAGAAAGTAAAATAGGATTAGTATACAAAATAATTTGTAGAAGCTGCAATAAGATATATATATATATAGGTTAAACAGGGAAAACAGCAATAGAAAGGGGAAATGAGCATAATAGGGCTATTGATAGAAAGGCTATGAATTCAGGACCATATGTTCATTATTTAACTACTGGTCATAAAATGAGAAGTATTGAAGATATGAAAGTTATAAAATATATTTAAGTTTATAATAGAAGGAAATATTATGAGGCAGTATACATTCAGGAGAATATGAGTAAATATATTTAGTTAAAGGATCTGTAAAGTTGAGTAGTAAATGGGCATTTAAAGAATAATTGGAAAATTTAATATGTTTGATTTTTTTTTTAAAGTTTATATATATATGATATATGTAAAAATTAGTTAATTATAGATAAATAAGGTTTTATTTGTAGTTATGGGTTATTAGAAATATATGAAAAATGATATATAATTTAGTTTAATGTATAAAGTATATGTATATAATTAATTTACTAGAGTTTATGTAAAGTAGTATATAATTTATGGTGTATAATATATATATAATTATTTAATTGTAGTTAATGCAGTTTTATTTATTGTATAAAATAATATGTATATAAACAAAAAAAAGGAGGGGGAGTATATATATGTAAATAGATTATATGATTATATAAAATAATTATAACTGAAACACAGGCTTATTATATACCTGTGTCTATATATGTAATATATAGGGTATATGAGCACAGACTTTCACACGACTCACCACTCTCCACTCTATCTCTTAACACTGATACACTAGAACACATATATGTCGAAAAAATAAATAATCACCAATATACGTATTTCATGCTCAACCAGCAATCATCAGTTGGTCCACATTACTATCTCTACACATATATTCCTTAAGTGCTCAGATATATATTAAGATAGCCAATCCTCATACTTTAATGGACAGACTTCAATCTACTCCACACTGCAACTCTTCAACAATCCATCCAATTGAAAGTCTTATGATGGAATGATCAAAGGCCATCCTGAGGCTGAGAGCATTTATGGGATATATACGTAGAGATAGTAATCTGGATCAACTGATGATTGCTGGTTTAGCATGAAATATATTGGTGATTATTTATCTTTTCGACATATGTGTTCAAGTGTATCAGTGTTATGAGATAGAGTGGAGAATGATGGGTCGTGTGAAAGTTTGTGCTCATATATCCTATATATTACATATATAAACACAGGTATATAATAAGCCTGTGTTTCAGTTATTACATAGTAGAGATGTCTGCCCATCCCTTGTATATGTATTAAATGGATTATGTCCTGTACATGAGGGGTCAGATTGACCTTAGGTCAACATGGGTGTGACAAGAATCTTGGCCTCAGGGTGGCCTTTGAGCATTCCATCATCAGATTTTCAATTGGATGGATGGTTGAAGAGTTGGAGTGTGGAGTAGATTGAAGCCTGTCCATTAAAGTATGAGGATTGGCTATCTTAATATATATCTGAGCACTTATGGCATATATGTGTAGAGATGGTAATCTGGACCAACTGATGATTGCTGGTTTAGCATGAAATACGTATATTGGTGATTATTTATCTTTTCGACATATATGTGTTCAAGTGTATCAGTGTTATAAGATAGAGTGGAGAGTGATGGGTCGTGTGAAAGTCTGTGCTCATATACCCTATATATTACATATATAGACACAGGTATATAATAAGCCTGTGTTTCAGTTATTACATAGAGATGTCTGCCCATCCCTTGTATATGTATTAAATGGATTATGTCCTGTACATGAGGGGTCAGATTGACCTTAGGTCAACATGGGTGTGATAAGAATCTCGGCATCAGAGTGGCCTTAGAGCATTCCATCATCAGATTTTCAATTGGATGGATGGTATTGAAGAGTTGCAATATGGAGTAGATTGAAGCCTGTCCATTAAAGTGTGAGAATTGGCTATCTTAATATATATCTGAGCACTTATGACATATATGTATAAAGATAGTAATCTGGACCAACTGATGATTGCTGGTTTAGCATGAAATACGTATATTAGTAATTATTTATCTTTTCGACATATATGTGTTCAAGTGTATCAGTGTTATGAGATAGAGTGGAGAGTGGTGGGTCATGTGAAAGTCTGTGCTCATATACCCTAAATATTATAAAATAATTATGTAAAATAACGTTAGAGGGAGTATTGATAGATCACATCACATCTTGTGATTGTATTAGAAGTTATTTTGAAAAGGCCCTAATATAGGACGTAAACCGGTTCAGTAATAAAGAAAATATTTATTTTTATATAGTTGTTTTATTTCATTTGGGTTGGGAGTTATTATTAATTATTTGAAAACGACACTATGGACAAATTTATGTTTGACCCTTGTTAAGAATTGTATTTACATATGTGTGTGTGTAATAGCCAAATTTTATTTACTGTCAGAATATTAAAGATAATAATCATTTAGCATATTTGTTTTAATTCTGTGTCCAATGTAAAAGATAATTATTGTTATTCTGTATCTTTATTATCTTAAGTTTTTCAGGCTTGTCAATGATTTATTCACCATTGATCTTTTTTTTTTTTTTGAGTAATATATACATGATTAATTCATTTTTATTTAGTATATGGACTTTTTTTTCAATATATTCTGGTTATCTGCAATTAATCATATAAGAATCTGTAGAAATTTCTGTCTGAAGCTGTAATTCTTCAATTCTGCTATTAAATGCAGAAATTAGACAGTCATTATTTTTCACAAGTATTGAAAACAATATATTCTAGGTTATAACAAAACTAGCAATTCTCTATAATTTATATAGATTTAATAAAAACATAGAAAGTAGAGATCCTTATGGGAGGCAATTTTTTGTAAATTTGTTTGCTGCAATTATGATTTCGTGATTTGAATTTTTTATTGGGAAGATCTTTTCATAGTCTATATTCAACTTAGAGATTTTTAGATTTTAATCTATTATTTCTAAACACTCATAAACTGAGGTTAGATTAATAAAGATAGCAGTAATATTTATTTTGGATAATTTTTTGTGCAGATAATTAAAGAATTTTTTTTATCATAGCAGCTTTATTTTGGTTTCAATTCAGCTTGTTCTGAAGCAGATAGTTTCAATTATTTAAATAATTTTTATTTAATTATTCATTCAAATTTTGTTTAAAGAATATTAAATATTGATATCAGACAATAATTTTTTGATAATTGTTAGATTTATTAGATTTGAAGAATGTTATATTTTCATGCCAAATTTTTAGAATTATTTCTTTATATATGATTACCTGACAAGTTCTCATGGTGAGGAAAATGATTTTGATCAGACCAAACAACATTTTAAAATTGTTCTAGGAAATTTTAATGCTAGTAGTGATAAACAATTGAAAGATGAAAGAGTTGTGAATAAATTTAGTTGTGGTAATAGAAATGAGATAAGACAAAGACTTATGGAATTCACTGAAAAAGAAAAAAACTACATATTATGAACTCTTTGAGAAAAATGTTAATTACCATGGAAGCATCCTAATGAAAGTACAACATTTTAAAATAGATTCAACACAGAAAATAATCATTGTTTAGTAAGATGTAAGATACATGTTAATGCAAAGTTAGGAAAGACAACAATTATGAAAAAAAAAAAACCCCAGTATTTACTCTTGGTATTTCTAACCAATGAATTTACATTATAAACTTGCACATTTTTTAAAAATATTAACAGATTTTGAAAATGGTTTAGATTTAACTGAAATTAATGAAAAGATAACTGATACATTTTTAAGTACTGTAAAAAAGATAGCTGATACAAAAAAAAAAAACAGTGATTTAGCTGTAAATGTTCTGTTGAGATAAAGGAATATATGAAAAAAAGAAAGACTGTGAAAATATATAAAAATGATCCATCAAGAAGAATTGAATATCTAGAATTTTGTAAAATGGTATTAAAAAAAAATTAATAACAAGGTTACAAAAATATAATTTCTCTCACAAAAGTGTAAAACAATAGCTTGGTATTGGCAAGAAATTTATTGCCGCAATAAGAATATGGAACTATTACTAAAAAGAGAGATGATATGTTGAAATGTGCAAGAGTTCTATAAAGAATCATATAAAAACAAAGCATCACTTACAATTACTATATTTTCTGAATTGTCCAGTATTTTAAATGAAGAAGTGAAACATGCAATTTAAGTAAATGAAGGGAGAAGAAATTCCTGGAAATAAAAGAAATATAATTCATATCTTAAAAGAAGCAGATGAAGAAATAGGAAAATTGTAACAAAGTTATATACCAACAGTCTAAATGATAAATATGTGCTACTTAATTGGAAAAATGCAATAGTAATATTGCTATTTAAGAAAGATGATAAAGAAGATATTAGAAATTACAGATTTATCAATCATTTATCAATTCTATACAAAATGTTTATCAAGATAATTATCACTCATCTCTAGTGAACTTTGGATTTTAAATAATCAAAAGAATAAACTAGATTTAAAAGTAGTTTTAGCTCTCTATAAATGAAGTTATAAAAAGATCAGTGAATTTGAATTGCCATTATGTTTTGGATTTGTGAATAATGAAAAGGTATTTGATTCTATAAGCATTTCTACAATGATTAAAGCATTGGATCTTTAATATATAGCCCAGGTTATTGTTATATTCTGAAGAATCTTTATCAAAATTCAACAGCTATGATTAGATTACATGGTAATACTAAGATAGTTAACATTGAAAAGAGTATACAATAGAGTGATTCCATATCTTTAAAACTTTTTATATCAATTTTACAAATTTTGTGGATTAAAATGTGGAGCTAAAGGGGTAAAAATAATTAAAGATTATACAAATTATCTAGATTTTGCAACTGATGTCGTTATTTTTTTGCAAATAATACTTTAGAGCTTCAAGAAATGTTGCAAGAGTTATTAGGTTAAAGTAAGATAATAGGACTAAAGATAAATACTAAAAAGGTTAAAATAATGTTCAGTGGACTTTTTCAAAAGAAGGGAATAAAGATTGATAAGGATGAATTAGAAAAAGTTAACAACTACAAATGTAGATGGAAACATAATGGATGAAATTAATCATAGAATTAAGCTTGGATGGAGTGCTTATGATAGAAATAATTTATTATTAAAAGAAGTATGTCTATGTGTTTGAAAAGAAAGGGTTTTATTAGATATGTTTTACCAATTAACTTGTGGATCTGAAACTAGCAAAGTATGGAGAAATATATATATTAAAACAGTTAGTAAACTCTCCAGGCAGTAGTTTGATGAGAAATATGTGTTACCTATAATAATGAGATTGAAAACAAAATTCATAGATGAGGGAACAAACATATGTCTTTGAGGATTATTGAAAGAGTTAAGAAGTTGAAATGGAGCTTAGTTGGACATTTAGAAGGGTTGATAATGCATGGCTCATTGACATTTTAAATTGGATCCCAAGAGATTACATAAAATTTAGAAAGAGATAAGTAAGGTGGATGGATGAAATAAGTAAGAATTCTGATATGTTGTGAAGAGGATTAGATTGGAGAAACTGAATTAAATTTGGATAAATTGTCATTCTGCAGTGGATCGATAATGGTTAAAAAAATGATGTTTAGGAATAGTTTTGCCACATTGGCTTTCGTCTCTGTGGTTTTCACTCAATTTTAAATTCATTATTTTCTGGTTCTCTTAAGGATGGATTAGAGGAATATAGTGAAAGAGAAGTCCATAGATCACATTAATGATTCTGTTTCTGTCAGTATTGGAAATAAAAATCTATTCATAGTCTTATTGGCAGTGATATTGAGATTTTTTTAAAAAAGTATTTCTACATTCATCAAGAGTGCATACAAGGGATCTCCATTTGATTGGATCTTGGGAGCATATATTTACATAATTTTTCTCCACCTTTTTTTGTATTGCAAGTCTGTCAGCATTTTCTGAATCTGTAGCAGATACATCTTGATTATAAACAGCGTTGATAATTTTAATCCCACACTGGAATGAATTGCTTTCAATATTTTTTGATGAATCTGTTTAACAGTTGTTGTTTTTAGATTGTTAAATCTTATACAAGATATAATGGTTGAGATTTTATTACTATAAATATTTTTTAATATATTGTATCCAGCCAGATTTTTTAAAATTCTATCTTAAGATTCAGTGGCTTTCAAGTATGATAATATGATAACAAGAGTGATAAGGCTTTATATTGACTTGGAAAAAAGGATTCATTACTATAGTAGTAGACCATCTGGCCATGATAAATTATCTTTGAATGAAATACTGATCATAGTTTATCTATTTTCCATTATTTGGATGGACAATAATTGGTAATTTATAATGTTTATATTATTTAAACAGAGCTGATCCAATAGATGAGATGAAAGGACCGTAAAGACTTAATTTGAATAGGTATCAGAATAAGACATTTTAAAAATATTTGTTATTAAGTAATAAAAATATATCTGAAGAACAAAAAAAGATTTGTGTTTTCAATAGAAAGAATATTTTCTTTTTAATCAAAAAATCTGTTCCATCCTCAAAGTGAATTTTTCATTCATTTTTAAAATTTTTCTGAATAATCCTTTGATTAAATAAATGTAAGTAAAATAATTCAGAAAATTTGATCTTTTATCTTAGATATGCTCAGATTGTCTGATAATATTGAAATTCACAAGTGATAAAATGAATGAAATTCCTAGAATGTTATTAAAAGATAAAATTTAAAAAATATTATGTTGTGTTTGGCTGAATTACAGATTTCAGACCCAAACCTACAGTAATATCAAGAAATAAGAACACTTACAAAGTTAATATATATAATTTATTAGAACAAATATACATACATTGTTATGCCACTAATAAATACAATTTTTCGTATAACTTGGTCAATAATGAGCTGTTTGTGCCTGAATGACTGAACTCACTTCCAGCTGTATATATTAACTTGCTTGTGAATTCTAGTCAATACTCTTCTGGCTGAACTAGACAGCTTGCCTTGAGTCAGTTGTAGTTGTAGCAGCTTCCAGTCCTATTGTGCACTTGCCTCATTGTGTAGATGTATCAGTAATGACTACGGTAGAAATACCTTTGCAGTTGAAAGTGGTTGCAATTGAGAACATGTTCAGTCTTTCAAGTTAGACAGAAGTTCTCTCCCTCTGGCTTGCCTCCAAAAAGTCTGGCTATTTATTGCCAGATTCCCTACGTTACTGGCAGCAATCGGATTCAGAGAGCATCATTGCCTATTGGACCATACTAACCAATGGTAGGATTTTATACACATGTTTACACACTGGCCATATTTATGTTTTATTCTTTGATTCTGTTTATATATTGGTTATCCATATGTTTACACTTTGGTTAGTGGCAATGAGTGCTCAATCTGATTAGATAAGGAAGGAATCTGGACTAGTCCACTTCTGAAGGCAAGGTCAGATATGACAGATGTATTGCCAGTGCCAACAAAAGTCTAAAGAATGGTTTAATATGTTATGATTTTTTTTAATTATGTTTTTAATTTATTATTATTTTCATTTTTCTGTATTTTTTAGTTTTATAATTCTTTATTATTTTTTGTGTGTTTGTGTTTTTAATAAATATTACATCCATTGTTTTATTCAGTAGACCATTTTAAATAAGTAGATAAGTAACTCGCAGTAAGGCAAAGATCTCACCAGCAACTTTTCATACATAATCAGGGAAGGAGAAGACTATTTGCTAGGATTGCTAATTTTTTGGGTGATGAGGGTTTAATAGCAATTTTTCAGTCTTGTTTTATTTTTTACTAAGATTATCCAAGTATTTCTTTAGGGACTTATGTTGGAGGGTAAGTTGATTATCTCCAGCTACCATTGTAAATCTTTTAAAAATAATTTCATTTGTCCTAGGGATGTGTCAGTAGTGTCCGATGCCTGTATGCAAAGTTCTAGTTCGCATTCCTATGACTTATCCTCTATTAAAAAAAAAAGTATCAGTGAATAAAAATGAAAATTACCAAATGTATTAATTTTAGTTTATTGAACAAAACACAGAAATTACAAAAAAAAAAAAAACCGTATTAAAAAAAGACTTATAAGAAAGATACAAAAAGAAAAGCAGCAAGAATAATTTGATTAAAAATAAAGTAATTTATGTTATTTGGCAAGAAAATCATTTGAAAATTGCACCTTTTATAGTTTTATGCAAATTAACATATAAACTTGCAGTTTTAAAAAATAAGTCTTAAATATTTTGTGCTACAAAATTAAACTAACTATATTTTATTTGGCAAGAAAATCAGTTTGGCCTTTGTATAGGTATAAATAAGAAACAGATAAACTTATAAGTATATAAATTGAATAAAAACATAGATAAATAAATATTTAAACAGAAAGAAAAATCTCGAATTGAACTTTTCTAGTTTTCATTAAGTTGATCCAAAATATTTGACTACTATTGTTAATATGACAAGATTTGAAAGTTTTACTTGTATTGTTGTAGAGTGCAAGTAATTTTTAGAAAAGGACCATTCTGCAAATGCTATAGATACTTATAATGACTAAAACCTTGAAGAGCAATTGTAATGTTTGGATAAACTGTGATTTAAGTCAATTGAATAAACATACCGAATTACCTGTTATATATTGATTTAAAATTAGAAATAAATGGTTGATAATGTAAAAAATTTTCACATAAATCATCAGTGTCATTGTCTAAATGATTCTCATGTGTTCAATTTTTGAACTTTTTACAAGATCATAAATATTCTTTATTTTGTGAAGTACTTGATAAATACAAAAATTGAAATGAATTCGTATGTTTCTTTAATAAAGTAAATCTTTCATGCAAAGTTTCTAATGTTTTATGCAGAGAAATTTTTTTCCTTTAAATGAAATTTCAGGATTTACTATATTTTCATTTTTATAACCAAATTGTGTTATCTTTTTATATCACCTTAGTGATCTATGACTACAGAATACAGATTCTGCATCCAATTTTGCTGCAATTAATTTTGAACTTCCTACAATTTCTATGAAAGTTTCATCAGATGTATAATCATTTAAAAATTAATTTAGATCATTCAGTTTATCTAAAGCAAGTAGGAGATTCATAAATGAGAACTGCAGTATTTTGCTAACAAAATTCATTTTATTTAAAATTTCATACTAGATTTTAATACAACAAATAAATGTGAATGTAGCAATTTTTCTTAATCTAGATATTTTGCCTGATATTTGGATTGTTTGCCCAGTTTTGAAGAGTCATTAAAATTTCAAATAAAGCATCATACAATTTAAATAAATATTTATAGAGATTTTATGGCATCACTTCTACTCAACTACTATGTTTCAGATAGTGATTTTATAGTTAAATCAGTTACATGAATAGTTAAAATATTCCATCGGTAAACAGAAAGACAAAAAATTATATAATTTTTGTACATATTAAAGAAACCAATAGTTTCATTACTGCGATTTTAACATGGGACATAAAATGCACAGGGATTTAAATCTAAAATTCTTTTTTGTAAACCTATATTTTTGCCACACATATTAAGGCATTATCATAGCCCTGATCTCTTGAATCATTTTTGCCTAAATTTAATTTTTTCAGTAAATCAATAAGAAATATGATCAATCCAGCCTCTGTAGCATCTAAAATTGGATAGAATATTGAAAAGTTTTCGTGCATTTCAATACTTTTATATCCTGAATTGAAATGAATGAATGTGACCACCACACTTATTTATTCAGTATGTGTTACATATGGAGTACAATCTAAAATAATTGAAAAATATTTGTTTTGTTAACATAGATTAAAAATATTATTTTTAATATTTAATGCCAATGAAGTGAGTAATTAATTTTGAATTTTATCTCTTAAATAGGAGAGCACATTTTTAAAAGCAGGATTATTAGTTACACATAATGTGTGTTCTGATTTAAAAGGATCAAACTTTACTAACATCTCAGTGCATTTTAAAAAATTGTCATTGTTGTGAACTTAAAGTTTATTACTTTTACCATGAAAAACTAGATTTTGTTTACCTAAAAACTGTATTATAAAAATTATTCTTTTTGTAACTTCATTATCCTGGTGCCTGTGTGCATTTTCACACACTATGCTAGCACACCCCTGCAAATGTGCTACTTTTCTGTCTCAAAGTCCATCTAAATAAATACTTATAGCTTTTTTTAATAATTTCAAAAAGCATAGTTTATAAAGCTTGCATGAGGCAGCAAAATTGATAAAGCCATTCATTCTAAAAATTGAAAATATATATTATTTGTAATTTCATATTCTCAAAGCCTTCTGTAGGAATTTAAATCTTATATGATTATAAAAGATGCAAGAATATCTAGAAAAAATGATTTAACGTATCTTCAAATTGAAAATGTTTAAAAGAATTTTTATTTTATTTTATTATTATTTTTATATTTTTTATTTTTTGTGTATTCACTTCCAGTATATATATTTTTATATACAGGTTTTTATGTTTGTATTATTCACAAATTTATGTTTATATATGATTTTTCATATTTGTATTATTCACTAATTGATTTCATATCATTTTATTTTTAAATATTCAAACTGGATTGCTAAAGAAAAGATCATTATGCCTATGTTTTAATCACTTACTAAAAATAAATATGATTTAATAAGAGAAGCAAATATTTGATGTATTAGCCTTATCAAGTTTTAAATCTCTTGGCATTCTTCATTGTAGTATTCCACTGTGGATAGTATAAATTTGTCTGAGTTACAGAAGAACACCAGAGATTAAATTAATGTAAGTAATTAACAGAAAAAGAAAAACAGATAATGATAAAGATCATTCTGAAAGTAGTATTTATAGAAAATAAACAAAATAAAATAAAAAATGCAAATTTATTTTTTGAATCTTTAATTTTTTTAATTCTGTAACATTGTCATTTGTAATAGAATGCTATTTAATTTTTTATTTATGGATTAATGTTTTATTCGTGTTATATCTTAGAAAAATCTATTTGAATTCCTTTTATATTAAAGACTTATTTGATTTAAACCAGATTGGAAGTTAGTAATAGATGCCTTACAAGTTTCCAAAATGGAAAACTATATTTCAAGCGGTAGTTTTTGTTTTTCAAGCATTATTATTAATAATTTGTTTGTTTCATATGTTAGTATACAAATACTATTAATGTTAATATTTTCTGCAGTTATGCTATTAAAACCAAATACAAAAAGATAAATATTATGCTTTATCAGATATTATATACATCTCAGTGAATTAATGTTTGTAATGTAATTCTAAATATTGTTATGAGAGAATAAAATGTGTTGAAGGGTTAACCAGCAATGATAGTTTGCCACCAATATCAATAAATATATTTCCTATGCATAATTCCTTTTTTTAAAGTTAATTTTGCATACTTTCAAGTATATATGCATTTATTTATAAGAATATAGATCATAACATAAGAGATTTAATTGTTAAGAAATAACATTTTGCTTTGAATTAATAAATAATCTATCAATTTTTAGTTTATATTGAAGCAGTCATATATATACATGCATATATATATATATGCTTCATGTATATATTGTTGTCATAAAGTTATAATACTAATGCATTTAAAAAATAATAATGTATAAAATAATTTAATTTTATTATGAAATTTAATATTGTTATGTGGAAGTAAAGGGGAGTTTAAGTCAGCAAAGAAAATTTAACTAATTAAAATCAACTGATGCTCAAAAGAATGTATGACTTAAAATTATATTTAGCGTCATTGTCATTATGGTGAAAGGTGCCAAAAAATATGTAATTACCGTAAGAGATTGGACAAAACCAAAGTTATTCAGAATTTAATTAAAAAATGCAATTAGTAAAATTTTGAAATTAAACTTGATCAAGATTACAATCAGTAAGATTTTTTTTTTAGATAGTAAAGAAAATAATTTTCTCTAAGCTTTAAAATTATTACTCAATTTGAAAACATCCAGATGTCTTTGTTTTGAGGTATATATATAGTGACAGGGAAGAAAGAGTTTTAGTTCTTGTAAAGTTTTTTCTAAGCAGATTATGTCACGCTATGACCAATGAGTAGTGTGGGTCAATTTCTCTGACCCATCTCTGGAGAAGCATGAGTATGGAGTCCATCATACTTATAGAATGCAATGCCACCAAAGTTCCTGCCTACAATTGATGATCCAAGTTGCTGACATACCATGCCATTGCCATCAAAAGGAAGCCCCAGTATATAATGCCACTGAGTGACCAGCCTGTCAATATCCAAGGTCACTAAGACCTATGAACTATACTGGGAAGTTCAGCATCATATTTTATCACTTTTCAAAATCCTTCACTAAGGTCTGTTAAAATAGGGATTTATTTTAACTTTATAAATTTCAATTTACCGGTAAACAATTAAAGACTCTTTAATATTCTGCTTTCTTTACTTGAGGGTAATTATTTATTAACCATCTTTAAAATATGCTTTCTTATAATATGACTTATACTATTTTACTGTGTTATTAAAATGTTTTCTTATGGTATTACAAACAATTAATTCGATTTTAAGGAAGATCGATTATTGTAATAGACTATTGTAATATACTCAATCCTTCTTAAATCTGCTAGACTTATTATTTAAGAATCAGATGGAGGTAAAATTAGTAAATATATTACAGTGAATAAAATATTTAGTAGCCCTGTAATTGGTCAAATCAAGACATTTAAATCCCTCCTCTCATTGATTCTAATTTACTTTTTATTTTATTTGCTATTTTAAACTTGTATACACCTGGGTCTCATTTTATGCAGTAGATAGGTTCCTCAGAAAATGTGCACAAAAGAAATCGCACAAAAATAGACTTACTTTGAAAAATGGGGGATATGTACTGTAATTTTCCAAAAATTGCATAAAAGCAAAACAACAACGTAAAATTACTTTAAAATTCGCATTAAAAAAATAAGAAAATAAAATATGTTTAATAAAAAAATTTCAAATTTGAAAAAAATTGATACAAGACAAACTTTTTTTATTAACTACAGTATTTAATTTTATTCAAAACAATATATTTTATGCGTAATTTACATTTTTTTCATACATGTACGGTATTTTAATCATTATCGCTACTTAAGACATCAGATTCATCATGATGTGATGTGAGGTACTGTAGCTTCTTCTTAACCGAAGTCAAGAGGAAATACAACTAAAACGTTTTCCAATCGCTGTTGATCCCTACCATTTCACTAAGCAATCTAAAATTGAAATTTTTGTTTCCAAAGAAATTCATTTTCTTGGGTGTTTTTTTTCTCTCCGTTAGAGTAAACAAAGTTTAAAATATAAATAAGAACTTAGACTTACGATAATAAAAAGACACTGACTCACCACTGTTGGGCAAAATTTAATTAAAACTAACAATTAAAAATTAAATTCTTATTTTTGTCTTTAATTTTTTAATTTTCAATTCTGTTTAAAAATCAAATTTCATCATTTCACATCACCTTAATTTCAGATCACGTTACGTAATTTTTAAATTGTTAATTACAATTAAAAATCAGATTTTAATTGTCAAATTTAATTGTGCCCACCGCTGTTACTCACCTTTTAAAAATAAACTTGCGGACACTAAATGATTAATTGATTACGTACTCTTATTATAAAAAGCAAAAATAGAACGTGATTTAAAATGCAAAAACAACAACATACATAGTATTTTTCATCTATAATATTTGAACAGATTTACATTATAGTCTTGTAAGTAATTTACCTGCGGTTTACGCAAAAAAGTGAAGCTTGCAAAGTATTATTAAAAGTTATATGGCTAAGCGCTTTCGGAGAACTTAAGTCTCTATATTCCTAACCTACATTACTCGAAATTTAGCGGTGATTTGTGCAAAATTTATTCAAATTTTCTTTCATAATGACCATATAACTTTTAATAATACTTTGCAAGCTTCACTTTTTTTGCGTAAAGCGCAAGTAAATTACTTACTACTCAAAGGTGAAGTGGAAAACTAGTATTTTATTTCAATTATAGTCTTGTAAAATTTAATGTGTGTGTATAAAATGGGGAAATTCCGATTTTAAGTGAATTATGAACTTCTTTATTGCATAAAATCTATTACAGTACTATTATACAGTGCTGAAAATATTGAAATTATTAGATGAAAGTTGAACTCCGATAATGCGCTATTACTTTAAATATGACATGAGTGCGCCAAATTTATAATATTTAAAGTAATAGCACATTATCGGAGCTCGACTTCTGATCTAATAATTTTTATCGCATAAAAGAAAAACGCATACAAAGATATTAAGAAGAAACATGAATTGCATAACTTCAAAATTGCTTTAAATAAATCCGCATAAAATGAGACCCGGGTGTATTTAAAATCTGTTATTCTAAAATGTCATTTAGCCATCAACCCGATTACAATGGTTTATATAAAACTTTCAAATTTAAAATCAGTCTAAAAGTAAAATTTAATATTCAAAGTTACCAATGGTTTATAAACAATTTTTTTTTTAAAATTGATCTAACAAAATAAAAGTTAAAACTTTATTTTCTTTTTACAAGGGACAGATATATATGTATACTGGTAGATACAATATTTTAATTCTATAAAACTTTAATACAGTTTAATGAAGCTAAAACTTTTTTTTTTTTTTGACAAATATATATGTATACTGTAGATATGATAGTTTAATTCTATAAAACTTTTAATATAATTTAATATATAGATTATAATTGTGAGGTTATTGTATCAATAATTCCTTATATATGTAAGACCTATAGGCAGATCTCTAATTAAGCAGGGAATAATTTTATTGACAGAATTGTTTTTTATGTATATATAATAACTGCTTAGGCCCTGATTTAGCCTTATGCAATAGACATTCACATATTGTAATCTTATGACATGACCGTTCATGTCTTATATATATATTTAATTTTAAGGCCAATTATTCATTATTTTATATAAATTGGTATTGCTGGGTTATCTAACTTCATGTTATTTTATTTTGTTCCTCCAGTAGACGCACATTCCTGCTTCAGAGAAAATTAATAGCCAGGTCCTTTTTGAATGTGATCCACACAAATGCGGGAATATTCCTTATATTTCAGACCCAGAGGACCTCTGTTTTGTATCACCAATTGGGCAGTGGATGGTTCCTGCCTGTTGGTAAGATTTATTAATGATTATGGGGAAGATGCTCATTTCTTCCTACCAGGATCCATTTATTTCATAGAGACTTGGGTATGGTCTCATGGAGGCAAGCATATTCTAGTCCACTCGTCATTGGATTGTTTATTATTTTAGCGACCCAGTACTGCCTGCCTTGTGTATAGTCAAGCCTGATATTTCAATATTTCTGGGTCATGATCATGAGAGCTATGTGATCATCTATTTCAGTGTTCTTCAACCCTTGGTCCGCAGCCCGGCACCGGGCCGCGGAACTTTTCTGCAGGTCCGCGTGCTAGACAGGCAGTAAAAAGTTTGTAATAATAAATAATAAGAGTTTAAACTTTTAATTAATATAGCAATTTTTATTTATTTTTTCATCTTATTTTTACCCAATTAAAAAAAAAAAGAAAACAGAATGAAAACAAAATCTAATCAATCATTCATAAATTAATTTGTTTTTCTAGTTATCATAGATGTTTATGGGGGGGGGGGTAGAATTACATTTTTTATTACTTTTTTAAAAAAATTAAAAAAAAAAGTTTTTTATTACATAAACTCCATATATATATATATATAAAACTTTATCTTATATATTTAACATTGTTGTTTTGATCAGTTATAACAATTATGCTTATCTTTAAGAAAATTTATCTATAGACTTCTGCCGGTCTGCGAAATGTTATCCTTATTTTTGCTGGTCCGCGGAACTTTATCCTTATTTTTACCGGTCCGCAGGTTCTAAAAGGTTGAAGACCACTGATCTATTTCAACCAGATTTCTTAGAGTTAATTTATGTTTTTTTGTGTATGCTTAACTTAGTATCAAGTGCCTGCTTAATGGATATCTGCCCTAGAGGTCATCAAATCTACTGTCCAAAATATATATTTGTGTGTATTGAAATTCCTTGTATATATAAATCACAAATTAGATGTCATGTAGTCTCTTTTATATATATGTTTCTTTAATTTTACGTTTATTATTATTTCTTTCAATACATAAAATCTTAACTTTATTAAAATCAAAATCAAAACCATCTTAACTTTATTAAAATCAAAATCAAAACCATATATACATGTAAAATTATGATCAAAGAATCTATATGGTTTTGATTTTAATAAGGTTAAGATTTTATGTATTGAAAGAAATAATAATAAAAATAAAAGTAAAGAAGCTATGTTTATAAGAAACGGAAAGCAGCATTTGATAGACAAGCTGCTAATATAAAAATTAATGAATTGTGGGAAAATTGATGTATGACATAATTGTTTTCATATACACCTGGGTCTCTTTTTACGCGATTTTGAAGTTACGCGATTCACGTTTCTTCGGAAGTCGAACTCCGATAATGCACTATTACTTTAAATAATAAATTTCGCGCACTTACGTCATATTGAAAGTAATAGCACATTATTGGAATTCGACTTTCATCTTAGTAATTTCAATATTTTCAGTGCTTTATAATAATAAGATTTTATGCAATAATGAAATTAAAATCATGATTTCCACATTTTATGTATACACACATTAAATTTTACAAGATTTTAATGTAAATTTGTTCAAACATTGTGCATGTTAATTTTGCATTTTAAATCACATTCTGTTTTTGCTTTTTAAAAAAGAATATAATCAATTATTAATCATTTAGTGTCTGCAAGTTTATTTTTAATTATTTTCTTATTAATGACACTAATCACGAACGTGCTCTTAAATTCCAACGAGAGCTAAATGGTTGTATGTCTGGATATCGCGAGCTTCATAAACAATTAATAAAATCATCATCTTAAAGATTAATTACTAATTACGTTGTCACCAGAAAACCATTAACACAACATGAGAGTGAAGTTGGCGCTAGTTGTATTTGCTCTTGTGAAGAATCTGATTTTTTACCAGTTTGCAAACGAACCTGTTTATCGGCAAGTAGCGATAATAATTAAAACATGTATAAAAAAATGTTAATTACTGTACTGTAAATTATGCATAAAAATATATTATTTTGAATAAAATTAAATATTATAGTTAAAAAAAGTTTGTCTTGTATCAATTTTTTTCAAATTTGAAATTTTTTATTAGTCATATTTTATTTCCTTATTTTTTTTTTGCGCAAATTTTAAAGTAAGTTTACGTTGGTGCTTTGCTTTTATGTTATTTTTGAAAAATCACAGTCCGTATCCCCCTTTTTTCAAGGTAAGTTACGTCTATTTTTGCGCGATTTCGTTTGCGCGTGTTTTCTGAGGAACCTATCTATCGCGTAAAACAAGTCCCAGGTGTGTATATATGTTATACATTGAAACTCTTGACACATAATCACTAATTAATATAATTTCCACTATCTCCCATGAGTCTAGCAACAAATTAAGTACAATAAATTAAGTGTTCATTTTTTGTTTATAATTTTATTACTAATAAAGTATTTGTATTTTTCATATATATATTGCATTGGGTGTCTTGTTTTGCCACAGAGAAATCATATCGTTATGATCTAGTTTCTCAGTCTATCTCTCTCCCTGATCACTGAGCTAATTAAAATGAGGTAGTATGTAAGATTGGAATGAGTTGTGGTATATAAATTAACCTAATGATGATTTTGCTGTTGATTCCTCATTCCGACCGTTACAATATGATCTTATTTTTTGACATTTATATTATTGTTATTAAATTTATTCGTAATTTTTTTGTATATATAATATTTTTACATGTTAATTTTAATATATATATAATCCAAATAATCAAAAATTTTTCTTCTGTTTAAAAAAAATTATTTAAAGCAATGGTTTTCATTCTTTTTTTACTTGCATACTCTGTCAGTAACTTATTTCCATAATTTGCACTTTTCCTGTTAGCAAAATGTTTTAGATTAATATACTTCTTTCATATTTTTAATTATTAATAAGCTTGAATTTAAAATTGTGTATAAAAATAAAGGCAATGATTTAACAAAAAAATTTTGATGTGTTTTTTTTTTTTATCAACTTAGATCTGTTTTCAATAATCATTTTTGAAATAAAAGCACACATTATTGATAAATTTGAAATATCATATTTTCATAACCAGGCTTTAAAATAAATTTAAATGATAAAAATAACAGTAAGTTTTATAATTAATAACATTGTGTAGTTAGTAAAAGTTTAGTTTCTTAATGAATAAAAAGGAAAAGTTTTCTTCTTTACATATAGCTTAAAGTGAATTATTAATTGAATGATAGGAAAAGAAGAGATTGGGAGGGGGTAGAATATTCATTATCTTATCTAAGATAATATAATAAACTTATAAAATTGTTACTTATGGTTTGTAAAAATATATATATATATAATTTCTATAAAAAATTGCTCAATAAGATCTCATTGCTTTATTTTTAAATGAATTTAGAAATTCTGTTTTTTTGCTTACTTATTTGAATCAAATTTTATAATTGATTTTTAACATATTTCTATCAAACAAATTTTCTTCAAATGTTGTAAACTTGTTAGGTATTGATGGTAATGCAGTAAGTATTTCAGCATGGCCAGCCTAGCATTGTTGTTGTGTCAAAATTGAAAACACAATGATATTAGTTTGTTATATTTTAAATTATATACAATAGATGTTGGTATATTTTTTATAAACTCACTTTCATTGAATTTTATGACATTCATTAAAAAATTTGACAATTAATTAAAATAGAAAGAAAAATAAATGAACGGTGAAATCTTAATTTCTCTTGATTGATTAAGTACTTAATTTGCTTTATTTGAAAGCCAAAAAACATTTTTTTTTCTTTAACCATAACTTTAGTTGTTATATTTAATTTGAAATAAATACATGGGGCATCCATAAATTCATTAATTTAATCACTAGTTTTTGTTTGTTATATGTTTTTATATATTTATATTATTAGGGAGAAATTTTAGGTGCTATAATAAAATACTTTTGAAGAAAATGAAAACAAGAAAGACGGAAATGTGTGTGATGCTTAATTTTTGTTATAAGTCATTAAAGCATTTGACATATGAATCTAGATGCAGTAAAGCATGTTCAAATTTAAACATTTTTGCCCTTAGGCATCTTAAAAACTATACATTTATTTAACTATAGTTGGAAAAAATTATTAAATAAATAATTTAAAAAATGAGGTATTCATTAAAAAAAATCAATTTTCTAATTTACAATGTGATTGTTAAAACATTACAAAAATGGCTGCCATTAACTTTTTCAGGCAAGTATACTTCAAATTTATGAATTTAACACCACTTAGACATGATATCTTTTGCATTCATTAATGTTTTTTTTTTTCATTACAATTTTATTTATTTATTCGTAGAGTGATATCTTAATGTATATAATTTTTAAATTGTATCACAGATATGTAGATCCTACTGTATTAAATATTTGTATTATAGAAGTGCAATATAGTTTTTATATGTTATTTTCAAGTAATGCTATCTGTTCAACTTCAACCTGTATGGTCAAAAATGATTTAGTTTACTGTGAATTATATTTATGCTGAATTAACTTTGTATTCAGAATATTTTATCTTTTTAGCAACATAGGTTTATGATTGTGAAACAATATTTGCTTAGCAGATTTACTTTGATTTTCTTCACACATGTTTATTAAAGTAATGACTTTTATTGGAAAAAGAATAAACTGGTTTAGAGTTAATCACTGAAGAATCATATATAATTTTCATTATATTCGAATCAATTTTTTTAATATTATACAAATAAAATTTTTGTCAGATTATCAGCTTTATATATATAGTGTGTATTTTAACATTGCAATATTTTAATAACATTACAATTAGCTCTAAAATTGAGATATTATATTAAATTGTGATAAGTGGGTGGCAAGCATTGGCAACTTATTATCAATGATAATCAAATGTTATCATTAATTTACTTGCCTTTGTGTACAGAACTGTACAGATAAGTATTAAAACGTAGATTTATAATGCAGTAGTGATATCACATATGTTGTATGTTATGCTCAGATTAATAATAAAATCTTCACAAATAGTGAATGTTCAGTTTTAAGAAATAATGAATGTTCATTAGATATAAATAAATAGGAACCAAATTAAGAGCATTTTTTGTCTCATAGGATAATATGTTGATTCATTTGGAGTCTATTGTTTTTAAGACAGATAGTCTTTTCTACATCATTTCTTTTTTTTTCTTCAGTCATCTCAGTTTGTATAAGGCTTAATCATATTGAGTCTCTCATGTCATCTGTAATCATCTTATATCAAATATGACCATGGGATTTTGTGTTTGTGCACATTTCTATCCTTTAACTAAAAGCACTACATTTTTGATTCCAATTCCATTTTTTTTTTTTTTACCTCAAATCCTTAAGAATTAAAGAAAGCAATAATGAGGACAGGTGTAGTAGTCTGTCAGTTCTTAGTTGTGATCTTTGTTCAAGACAGTAAAATCACTAATGAATCAGTTTGTAACTGGATTTGAGATAAAAGTTTCAACTGACAAAGATTGTATATTTAGGCAGCTTTAATTAGTGCTCCCTCTTTCTAATATGGAAATTGAAGAGGCCTAGAAGGTTAGGGTTAGGTTTAAAAAATTTCATTTCACGTAATCTGGTTAGGTTGTCATGCCTGGTAGATTATTCATTAGTGTGATAAAATTAATAGTAATAGTAAAGCAGGAGACAATATTAATACTAAAGATAAGTATTATGATAATTTTTTTAAAAAAAATATTGGTACATTCAATGTGCAGACTTTTACTTGATACAAATTCCTAAAGGTAGAATGGAAAATTTCATTATGGTTAAGAAGCTGTCAAGATTTAAGATTGACATAACTGCTATTAGTGAAACTCCTCTTCCAGTAGAAGGAAGTTTAAAAAAATAGGTGAATAACTACAATTTTTTTTTGGTAGGGCAGATCAGTCAATGAAAAGAGGTGATGTGGTGTTAAATTTGTTTTCAAGTTTAATTTAGTATCTTTTCATTGTATCAATGAAAGACAATTGGTATTTAAACTTGCTTTACACATGTTAGTACAAGTAATAATATTTTGAATAAAAGTTATTGGAAATAAAAATATTGTTGCTGAAAATTCAAATACTCTGTTGTTATTGAATTTTTGCAAGATAAATTAGGACAAACATTTTGTTTAGGCAAAAAAATTGCTATAAAGAATCATGAATGCATCAATGTTTAAAACAATGGCAACTAGTAGAGAAGTTCATATTATGTAAGCACTTAACTAGATTGTTGGATGGATTATAGATTCGTATCTTCCAAGATTAAAGTAATAGCTGCATTAAAGTTGATCATATTCTAGTTATATTTGTAAAAAAAAAAAAGTGTTTTTTTAAGAAATACCTATTATATGTACAATTTTTTTATTATATATATATGTCAAAGTATTTTAACAGCTATTTAGCACTAAAATTACTGATTTGGCTTTCTGAATTATCAAAATGGTGAGGTATGGAATTTTTTTAAGGGAAATTATCTATTCTTGGGTTTGCTAAAAAGAAGAATCATAAATTGTTTTCTGATAATGATTTTATTAGTAGTAATTAAAAAGAAATGTGGCATTTTCGGCTTGACACTAATAAATAAAATGTGCTTAATTTCATAACAAATATAGATTTAAAGTCCAGAAATTCACCAGCTGATAAGAAGGCTTAAATATGATTGTTGGATTAAACTGCAAAAAAATATACAGATATTTACTGATTGAAGTCTTCTAATGTACTGAAAGCAAATTTTGCATGGATTTAAAAAATGGTATCACAATCCTATTAAATCCTGAAATTGCATTATTTTATATATTGGTATTTTGATTAATGTAAAGGAGTATTTTGATAATTTTTGAATAAATGATATCCTTTTAATGATATATCCATTTTAACTAATCACTTAGATTTGGACAAAAATAGCAAGCTTAATGAAGTTAAAACAGCTATTGGTAATCTTAAAATGTTACTCTCATTCCATCATATACAAGCTGTATAATATGAATAAACTTTGGCGGACAACCAACTAATTTAATAAAGTAATGCCATAAACCTGTTTGATTAATTGAGCCAAATGCTTTGAAGAAATCAGTTAAAACAATACTTAAACCGTCCATTTGTTTAAAAAAATTATTCAAACTATCTGTGCTGTAGTGGATAATAATATCTCATGATTATGACTACAATCTTTTCTATTACCTTTATTTTTTAAAAATTACAATAATAGAAACTTCCTTAAGAAGATCAGAAGCACAACTTTATGATTCCATATCTCATGTTAACTTCTAAAATTTGGACTTTTTTTAAAAGTGATATATGGTCTCATAAAGTACTGATCTTAGAAGCTTCTCTTATTTATTTATTTGAAAAAAGAAAAGTAATAGATAAGCATTGAAGTAATAATCATGGGAAATCATTATTATCCACTACAACAAAAGTACTTTGAAGGATTTTGTAAACAAAAGAATGTTTTAAGTATTGTTTTTATTGATTTGTTCAAAGCATTTGATTCAATTAATCAAACAGGTCTATGGCATTGTTTGAAATTAGTTGATCCTATCTACCACAGTTTGTTCATATTATAGATGAAAAATCTGAAGCATTTGAAATGAAAACTGGTGCTAAATGAAGCTGTATTCTTGCTTCTTTGAAAGACAGTAATTTTTGGAACTGTTTATAGGAAAGTTTAATGAAGGAGGGATTAAGTTGTGATTCAGACTTGATGATGAAATTTTTAATTTGAATCAATTAAAAGCCAAAACAAGAACTCAATTTTTTTAGATTTTGGATTTACAGTAGGTTAGTGATTGAGCTATTTATACCATTTCATAAGACAATCTACAGAATGTACTTCATGTTTTGAAACCAATACATAAAGATTTTATTTTAACAATAAATGTTCAGAAAACTCACGTTCTTTATCAACTACTAATGGAAGAAAAATTTTTAGCAATGTTTATCTTGAATGTTTATCATCTTGAAAATATAAAGCTATTTAAATATCTTGGTAGTTTTATAAGTAGAATGGTGGAATAAATTAGTTATATATCCAGCAGTTATTTATCTGCTATGTTGTATAGAAATGAAACTTGGATATAAAGACATTAGAAAACTTTTATGTACAGTTACTTCACAAAATTTTAAAACTGTAATTGTAAGATCATAAAACCACTCAATATGTTGTTCAACTTTCTTATAAAGTCTGCTATAGTAAAATCATAATATCATTGTATTGAACATGTAAAATGAATTAACAATACAAGACTCCCTAAAGGGATTTTTATGGTATTCTTTAGTTTGGTCTTTGTGTGGGAGATACATCCAATCCACTGTATAAGGAATATTACAAAGACATTTTAAGGGGTTGCAATGATGATTGGTTTCACTGATTAGATGTGGGAGGAAATAGAATACATTGTAGAGCTATTATTAGATATGAGAAGTGTTTAAAAAGAAAAAAAATTCTGCTGAAGAAGTTAAAAAGCATCATCATAAAATATCAAATAAATAGAAAAATGGATTAATATAGTTTGTATGTGGCCATATCTGTGGTTCACAGATTGGGAAACTCATGAGTATTTTTTCACCCCCCCCCCCCTTTAGAATTATAATGGCTTTACTCCTTTGCAAATGGTTGCTGTTTAATATATATATGTGCAATATTATCTCTTGAGTAGTAATACATGGTTTGTATAATTTATAATTGTACCAACCAGAATTGTGATTAATTTAAATATAGGATTTAAATTGAAAGCGTAGTAACTCCTATTAACTATTTTCATTTGTCAGTGTGATACTATTTTGTGGTTTTTATTTTTATTGCTGGCATATGTATGGCTAGCTCTTATACCAACAACATAAACAACATTATATTACTATCATGTTTGGTTTTATGGTTAATGCATTAGTATTATCTGAGTGGTCTAGATTATCATGAGGACACCATCATTCTAGCTAGAAATAGCTCAATATCTACTGACCAGTTTGAATGATTTTCTGAGTTGACTATTTGAAAAAAAAAATCCTAAGATTGCTTTGATATTTCTTAGCTATTTAAAAAATTTCCAAGCTTCATCCAAATTTGAACCTTTGATTATAAGCATGACAGAATGGTGTGGTGATTTATCTTTTTTTTATTTTTCCAATTTATTTTTTAAAATTATATGCGCCAACAGTGTAGAATATGCGTATACTTAAAATACAATTGACTAACATTTTAAAAAAAAAGTAAATTCATAGTTTTAAGCAAATTTAAATTTTACTATTTTATTTGAAATATTTTTATATGTACAGCATAAAAATAATTTCAATCAGTAGTATTTTTTTTAAAATTATGCATTATTTGCTTTATGAAACCATACTATATGAATTGTTATTTAATGTTTTTATTAGTCAGGTAATAAAAAAAGGGAAATATTTAAAGACTTGCTGTTTTCATTGAATGATTAATGTGATATGAATTCTTAGATGAAATCAGAAATTTTTGCCATGGAACTGTTTTCCAAGTTAAACTTTCACTCAGTATGACTTATTATACTATAATAAATGTCTTCTTTCTTCTTCCCTCTAGTTACTCTTTTCCAATGTACGTACAACCATTAATTTGTTTTTCTATCACTGACATTTTTTTCTTCTTCTATAGTTCCAATATTATATTTTTATACTTTCTCTTCATAAAACCTAAGTAAAACTCTCAATAATCTTTATTCCCCACTTTCACTCCCTTAACTCTTAGGTTTCTCCCATTTTTCATATAGTTTATACTCCAAAGATATCTATTTGAATAATCAAAATTATATAACAATGCTTTGTTATAAAATTTATATAATTTTGTAAACGTATATTATTTATAATGTTTCTTCTGCTTTTTTTTTGTTTGTAAAAGTGAAATATTAATTTTTAAATTTTTTTTTTTTTTTAAAATAATGTTTGTAATATTTTTTTTTATTTTATCTAAGCCAAGTTAATGATATTGGATTAAATAAAAAAAAAACCCAAACAACTGCAATCATAAGTTAGCAATAATCTTAAAATTCTAAAATAATTTACATAAATATATATTAAATTAAATAGTTATATTCTTGTATAAAATATTAAAATTTATCATTATACTTATCCTAAAGCAAATGTGTTAAAAGTCTTCCAAGTGCATTTATATATTGTAATCAATATAATTACTTTTTTAATAAAATAAATCCATAGTACTTGGACAATTTTGTCACTTGCTATGACTGGTTGCACATCAGATTTTAAATCAGAGAATGAATTATCTGAAGTAAGAGCTTTTAATAATTAGATAGGTTGAATGATTAAGATAGAGAAGTAAAACAACCACAGAATTATATTGATAAATAGCTATCATTTATATTAATGTAATTATAAATAGTTTTATATAATAACATATCTGCACAAACATACAGTAAGTCTAGGATTTGATTTTCCCATGAATAATAGAAATTGAAATTTAAAAAAAAAAAATTTAAAGATAATAAATGGAAAAATATTGTTAATTTCAGTTGACAGCTATATTCCTCTGATATATTTAAGCCTTGCAAAATATGGGTAGTCAAATATTTACCTTGCTATGACGTTATATGACGTCATGATGGTCAACATTGTTTCTGCCGGTAAGCGTCGTCGGAAGAACACATGAACATTCTCATGGCAACGAAGACACTAACGTGAGTAATCCGAGAGATTTGAATTTTTGACCCGTGAGATTTTTTTGCAAGATTTTTTTGTTCGTCGTGACTCACGAGATTTAAAAAGTGGATTTTTTTCTATTTGTTGCAGCGTGATTCCTATTTTTTTTGTGTGTGTATGGCATGATTTTGGCATTTCTCCAGATTTTTATATGATGGCTTAATTTTTTGGAAGTGAGAAATTCAACTATGAAGTCACTCTTACCTTTTACGTTTTAAAAAGTGACAAGATAGTCTGCTGTAAGATTATTAACAACAACAACAACAAAAGTTCTAAAATGTATTTATCATATACAAAGGAAGTAGAAGAAAAACTTTTAATTTTTGTATTGTCATTTTTATTATTATTATTAAATATAAAAAATAAATTATTCAAACAAATTTATTACACAAAACAAAAAATTGGTCTATCATTTATATAAAATATAAAGTTACTGCTATGCATATTAATTAACAAAATTAATAATTTCACTTATGACTGACTTTTATAATTTGCACAAATATGTAATTTTTTTTTTTTACTTTCCTGTTTACAGCATGTTTTTAATGCTAGTAATTGCAGGATTAGGTTAATCATGGTCTTGATCAGCATTGGTATTCATATCTATCACAAACTTTTCTATCTTTAAAATCTGCATCCTTATGTCATTTGATTTCTTTTATTATATTTTTTTAGATTGAGGTTTTCCATCAATTGAGCATTATTGGGAAAGTTGTCATTGACTTTTTTAATCATATGACCAAGTTTTAAAGATAATATAAAAAAATAAATATTGAATCAAATATAGGACAACTAATTTTCTGGAAAAAAAACAACAACCTATAAATATTTAGAACAAATTTTATTGTAGAAGATATATTTCAGCTACGTTTAAATAGTCATCTTTACGTTTATAGAATATATGATTCATTAGAAACACTATATATCTTTTACAATAGAACATTTTTATAAACATTAGTGTGTTTATTCAGAAAGTTGTAAATATGATTGTATATGTTATAAAACACACACACAAAGTAAATTATTTATTATTGATATTTAGATGAAAGTAATTACAAACAAAATGTTAAATTGGATTAATGAATAAATAATTGATAAAACAAAAAATTATTAGAGATGAGTAATTAATATATATTTAAAAAGGGAAGAATATATGTCAAAAAATAGAAACAGAAGTCAGTATTTAACATATTTACATACATTACTAAAAACATGATTTTGAACTTAATTCAACATTTAATTAATTTCTACATGTTAATTGTAATTTATGCATAAAACAAACAAATAATATATTATTATTTTTCTGAATCGGATTATAATAAAGTTTATGTGCAATTTTAATAAATTGGAATACAAACTTGTAAAAACATATTATTAATGACATATTAAAACATCGTTTTTAAATTTTAATAATACTAGTTAAACTTTTTAGACTTTTCTATAACAGCCCTTTTATTCAGTTTTTTAATATCATTAACATATTGCCTTGTGTATCTGTGACTTTATGAAGTATAATGTTGATTGTCCCCTATAAGTTCTAATAATATGGTTTTATAAGTTGACAAATTTAGAGTACTTTCATAAAGTATAATTAAATGGGGATTAAGTCAGATAAATGAGGATAAAAGTTGTATTCGCACAATTTAACACAAAATTATCAAAAGTGGTTTAGCATAGTGATAAATGGTAATCCTAAAAGCTAAAGATTTATGATTTTTTTCTCAGATGAGTTTAATGTTAAAAAGTAGTCTCAATGTAAATCATTTATATTGATCAGATATGTTTAGTTGACTTTTAGGTACTTAAATGTTCATAACTTGTGAGCATATAATTTCAAGTGTAGCACAATTGAACTTTGTCCTTTATAGAACTTTGTCATTTATAATAGACCATATATATATATAATGATAAGTGAAATGGAAATAGACCTAAGTGATACAATTCTCTAAAAATCCTGGATGTAAATTTCTCTTATCTGGCCAAACTTAGAAAAAGAACAAACTGTTGTCAAAAATCTTGCAGAAACAGAGTATTAGTAGTAAGAAATACAGCATTGTGAAAAAGTATTAGTAATTATTTATATTTAACAATAAATTTGCTTTAGCCCAATTAAATATATGTTAAAGGAAAAAGAATAAAGTTGCATTTTATGAAATAGTTATTGCTATTTATTAAATATGAGAAAAATAGATCTTAATTTTGTAAATAATTTTATAACCTTTGTTAAAATGTATAAATGTTTTTTTTTTTTTTACTTTTCTTTAAATTAAATGTTTTTCAGATTCTTTATATGGGTAATGGAAGTGAAGATTTTATGTAAAGCATTAGATTGTTGTTGAAAATTGGGAAAAGCTTAAGATATTTGAATCTTCACTTGTTGTTTTTTGTCTTTGGAAAAAAAATAATTTGAAAGCATTGCTAATACATTCTTTCAATCTTTCTTTTCTTTGGCAATAAATAATCTGCTTTCAGCAATATAATTTTGAAATACATAACTACCCTAAGAAATTTTGAATAAAACCATTATGTAATATGCTAAATTAGGAGAACTTTAAATCCTGCATGTATGTGGTTGATGTCATTCTTTTCTAATTTTATTCAACTTTAATGTAATACTGTTGGAATTTCAAAATGCCCTATATATATATATTGTATGACAAGAAGTATTAGAAATAAATATTTTTTTATAAGCTCTGTCTGAACAGTGTAAGCCCGGGGGGGAAGGCTGGGTGCCAAAAGTAACAGAAGGGCTGTGTTCCTCTAGTTTTACTATATATTATTACAATTAAGGTTATTAATATTAATTCTTATTAAGTGCAATGTCAGCACGTAATACTTATATAAAGCTAAAGCTTTAGTACATGCGCCTTGAGTGCTTAATTTTAGCAAGAGACCTCTACAAATCATAACACGAGATTCGACTTTATAAAGATAAGAGGGACCCTCTTATCTCTAACCTATTTTTCTTAATTATATAGGCAAATCTAAAGCATTTTGATTTGGGAGCATGAAGCTAATAAATTATGTGCTGACATTGCGCTTAATAAGAATTAATATTTATAACTTTAAATTTATTCAAAATATTTCTAAATTTAATATCTGAATATTGACTCGTTGTAAATCGAAAGATTTCGCGAATGTTAATGTTTAATAGAAATAGTGGACTTAATCAGTGAAGAATTTATTAGCTTCATGCTCCCAAATCAAAATGCTTTAGATTTGCCTATATAATTAAGAAAAATAGGTTAGAGATAAGAGGGTCCCTGTTATCTTTATAAAGTCGAATCTCGTGTTATGATTTGTAGAGGTCTCTTGCTAAAATTAAGCACTCAAGGCACATGTACTAAAGCTTTAGCTTTATATAAGAATTAAGGTTATTGTAAAAAGGAGATTTTGAAATTATCTTGTAAGTACTGCATGAAAGCTAAGTTAATAAACTGTCATCACATTAATATTGCCATTACAAAAGACTTATGTTTGAATGCTTAATGGCTTTATTCTATTGTCCACTACTATGCAACAATTAGATGTAATTGCAGTTTTTTGTGAGAATCGTAAGCTTATATTGACAAATAACCTAATTCTCAGAAATTCTATAATTTTCACATAGTGAATGAAGGAATTGATATCCTTTTTTTTTGCACTAAACCAACTATAAATGGTATATGCTATTGAAATAAGTTGCTAGAATAGTTTACATTGCTTTGGAATATCAAAATATATCTTATTTTCATCATTTATGTTAACATTTAGTCAGCAAGCAGTATACAGGAGACACATTTTTTATTTTGAGGGCTTCCCCATTTATCTTAACTTACTTCCAAAGATAATTGTGTGGATGACTCATGTTTTTTTTTTTTTTTGCTATTATTGTACAATCTGACTGATTGAAAATGTTGGTTAATATGAATGTTGTTATTATTAAAAAAATCGTGCTCAAATGAAATATAGAAGGAACTGAATGACTACCTTGATAGTTATCTGAAAAATAAACATGAGAGATTTACATAAAGATTGGCTATCTTAATTTAAGCTGAGTTTTGATTGTATATATGTGTGGAGATGATAATCTGGACCAAGTATAGTGGTGATTATTTATCTTTTCAACGTGTGTGCGATCAAGTGTATCAGCAGTATGAGATAGCATGGATGATTGAGGGTCCTGTGAGCTCAAACCCCCTATATATTACATGTTATATAAATGCAGGTATGAAAAAGCCTGTACTGCAGAAAGAAAAAAAAATCATTTAATTCTTTTATAGTAATTGTTTAGAGAAAGATAAAACAGACTTTAATCATCCCATTATAGAGCAAAGGCTTTTTCAGTCAGCTGTGAGAATGAAGACATAATTTGCTAAATTGTCAAGAGAGAATTAGAGTATTTTTTTATCATTGTTTTATCTTCTATACAAAAATAGCAAGATATCTATTTTTTAATAATATTGGTGGTTAATTAGATTGACTAGGGACCAGTTACTTGAAATAAAAATTATTAGTCACATTGGAACTTTAAAATACTTCCAAGTTTTACTCATATGTCTACCATTATGGGGGATTTCAAAAACTGCATGCGATTTTACCTATAGATACAATGTTTTTTTAATTACTCTTTCAACATTGATTATGAAGATATTAATAAATCGATTCTTTGTCCAATATTTTTTATGTTATTATTTCAGCTAGTTAGCCGTTTTCTGAGCTTAATCTTTTTTTTATTGAAGAAGTCAGTAGTTCAAAGGACTGCTAACTATTCATAATCTTTTAGACAGAGGAAATAAAAAACACTGAAATAATCAATAGAAAGAGATAAGAAGGAATATTCAGAAACAGATTGTTAGCCCATGGAAACATATGAAGAAGAAATGAATCACATTAGAAATAAATGCAAAAAGAGTTAGCTTTACAATTTTTTTCTTTATAAATTTAAATATTTAATCACATTATTTTATATTAATGAGATAAATATTATAAATGCACTGCTTAGCTTTTAATTTTAATTACTTTAGCTGTAAAAAATAATAATGAAATTTATTCTACTTAACATCATTTTTCTAACATTTCAATTTTTCATTTTTTTTTTTTTAGAAACTGTTTTGAAATAATTGAATTACCTAAGTAACATAATCTTTTATTTTTTACTTAAAAGTTTCTTTCTTTAAAAAACAAAAACTGTATCCAGTATGTAAATAGGTAAATGGTTTAGCAATGCTAATAAGTCAAATTCAATTGTATGTAAAAATATTAAAATTATTTCTTTATTTTTAAAAATAAATAAATTAAACACTATCAGTTTTATCTTTCATATGTAAAAATTAAATGACTTTTAAAAAAGAAAAACAATAGTCTGCTGCAAAGCAAAGAGAGGAACACACAAAAAGACATTACCTACCACCTTATCCAACTACTAGGTGGGAATTTGCTGTTAACTGAAAGATGTTTGATTCCTCTGTCTTATCATTGCAGTTGTTATTATTCTGTGATAATTCATATAGTGTATAAACATGGATGGGCTGCTCATCAACTTGCATTAGTCAGCATGGTAAGTGTATTGGCTTTTTATCTGTGGGTTTGTCTTTCTTCTCAGTTGCCTGATAGCTCTTAACTGAAATCAGTTGAGATTTTTTTGGAGACAGAATGAATATGTGTGTGAATGAATTTGTTTTTCCAATAGATATTTACAATCATGACAGACAAAAATAAAATATAACTCTAACCCAGGAGGCTGTTGAGTTGCTAACCAAAGTAGCGGCTGGCAGCTTAAAGCACACGATATTGTGGACCCAGGCTGTCATTTGATGACAATCTTTTATTTAAATACTTACAACTGCAGATCACTTTCAAGTGAAGGAGATTGGAAGAACTATCTAATATTAAATGGAACATTATTGGACTTTGTGAAGTTAGAAAAAAAGGTGAAGAGAGAATTGATTTAAAAAGTGACATGTATTGTACTATAAAGGCACAAACATTGGAAGTACAAGTGGAGTAGGATTTATTATAAGTAAAAATTGAAGAACAACATTGTGGAGATTGATGATGTATCAGGAAGAATAGCAAGATTTGTCAGTCAACTTAATAGCAGATATCATATGCACATAATTTGGGTTTACACCCTAACAAGTTCTCATTGTGATGATGAAATAGAGGATTTTTATATGGATGTAGAGACAAAACATTTTAAAATTGTCATGGAAGACTTTAATGCTAGAATTGGTAAACAATTGAAAGATGAAAATGCTGTAAGTAAATTTGGTTATAAGTTGTTTTTTTTTTGAGAAAAATATTAAATGGAAATGAATGTAGAAGCATTCAAATAAAAGTACAGAAGAATTAGATTGTATTTTGATTGATAGAAAATATGTATTTAAATATTGTAATGTTCTTAATAAATTCAACACAGGAACTGATTGTTGGTTGGAGAGATGTAAGATACATGTATTAAGAAAAACAATATTCACAATTGATATTCCTAATTTTGAGAAACATTCCAATGAATTTAAATTAGAACTTGCAAATTGTTTTCAAATACTTTTAAAAACTGCAACAAAGATAGCTGGTACAAAAAAGCAACAATTGACCAGTAAAATTTTTATTGATGCAAAAAAATTTATGAAGAAAAGAAGGAATATGAAAATATATAAAACTGATGCATTAAGAATGATTAAATATCCGGAATTTTGTAAAATAGTATGAAAAATAGTTGATAATGATATAGGAAAGTATAATTTTGAACTAGTAAGGAAATCTGTAGAAGAGAATAAAAGTGTTAAGTGTTTAAAACATCATCTTGATATTGATAGGAAACTTATTTCTGCAATAACAAAAAAAGATAGAATTATTATTAGAAAAAGAGATATTATGAAATATGTAGAAGAGTTGTATCAAGAATTATATAGCAATAATGAACAAGGAAAAGTGTCTCTTATAACTCCTATATCTTCTGAATTGCCTAAAATTTTAATTGAAGAGTGAGACATGCAATTAAATTTATGAATAAGAGAAAAGGTCCTGGTAATGATAGATTTATAATCGGAATCTTAAAAGAAGCAGGTGAGGAAATAGAAATTTTTGGGGCAAAGTAATATACCAAATGACTAAAAGATGTACCAGAGTATTAATATTAATATTTTAAAAAGGTGATAAAGAAGATATTAGAAATTACAGACTTATCAATCTTTTGTCAATTCTATACAAAATTTTTATGAAAATAATTACAACTCAGTTCAGCAAACTTTGAATTTTAACCAATCAAAAGATCAAGCTGGATTGAAAAGTGATTTTAGTGCAGTAGATCATATCCAAGTGTTGAGAGAAGTTACGGAAAGGAGCAATGAATATGAATTGGCATCATACTTTGGATTTTTAGATTATGAAAAGGCATTTGATTCTATGAGCATGATCATCAAGGTGTAAACCCAGGATATTGTCATATTCTGAAGAATATTTATAAAAATGCAACAGCAACAATTAGATTGCATAATGACTTTAAAATGATTAATATTGAGAAGGGTGTAGGAGAGGGTGACTCCATATCTCCAAAACTTTTACAGCAGTTTGCAATAAGTATTTTGTGGATTAAAATAGGAAGTGAAAAGAATAAAAGTAAATGGAGAGGTAATGTAATTGTTTTTTAAAAATAATGCTTTAGAGCTCCAGGAAATGTTGCAAGAGTTATCAGATGAAAGTAGAATTAAAGATAAATGTTAAAATAAAGCTTGATAATGATGAGTTAGAAGAAATTAACAAACTATAAATATCTTGGTCAGATTATTATTGCAGATGGAAACATAATTGGTGAAATTAATCATAGAATTAAACTTGGTTGGATTGCTTTTGATAGAAATAACTTGATATTAAAAGAAAATATGCTTATGTTAATTTTAAAAAAGAAATTGTGCCTATATGTTTGAAAAAGGTTTTTAATAAAATATTTGTTACCAGTTCTTATTTATAGAAATACTTATTACCAGATCTTACTTATGGATCTGAGACTTGGACCCTTAACAAAAGATCAATATAGAGAATTCAGACTATTCGATGAAATATGCAGAAATGTATGTTAGGATTAATAAGAAGAGGTTGAAAATGAAATATTATGGGTGAGGGAACAAACAGGTGTTACTGATATCTTTGAGAGAATTAAGAGACTGAAGTGGAGTTGGGTTGGACATATAGCTAGAAGAGATAGTAATAGATGGACAGTTGAAATTTTAAACTGAATTCCAATAAATTGTAAAAGACCTAGAAAGAGACCACATGTGAAATGGATGGTTGAAATAAGGAAATATGTTGCGATGATGTGGAGAAGAGAGGTTAGAGATTGGAGATGAATTGAACTTTGAGAGACCATCCTGCAGTGGATCCATAATAGTTGAAAATAATGATGATGAATTTCCATGTAAGAATAGCTAGATGCATATTTATTAAGAATACTGAATAGCAAATTGAGTTGTTTATGGAATGGTTATGTCTTAAAGAAAATGCTAAGTCTGCTTGGAATTTGGGAAAAAAAATTTGGTTTTGTCTAGCTCAGATTTAAAATTCAGTCTTTCATCATGACAACAAATAATAATTAGTGTCATGTATATAACATTTGAATTTTGCAAAAGCCTCATATCTTATATCTTAATCATTCTGTTATTAATGTGAAGCAAACACCTGATTTAAATTATTAAAATACTGTCAGATAGATTGTAGGCAGAGAGCAAGCTTTGTTACAGTTAATTTATTTTATCTAGTGAGAAAATGAGTTCACTGCAAAATAAACATTGATATTTTTTTACAATTTTCTCTCATCAGTCTTCTCTCTGTAACAATAAGGCCAATATGAATTTCTGCTTTTATTGTCTACTTGTATACTTCTAATGCATTTTAATTTCAGTTCGTTAATCTCCACAATAACATTTTAAATGCCACTTGAACTTATACCTATTTTTATTTTTTATTTTTTTATTATTTCTTTTATTTATTTATTTTTATCATTTTATTTCGGAATTATTTTAAAATATTTAGCATGCATGCAATAAAAGTTTTTCTCATCAATTTCAAGTGTATATTTCTTTTAATTTGATCCAAAGCATTTTTATTCTTCTATTCTTTTGCTGGTGCCAATTAGTTATCATATTTATATCTTTTTTACTTTTATTTTTACTTATTAAATATATGTAATAGACAGGGTATGAGCACAGACTTTCACATGACCCACCACTCTCATACCTTGTCTATTACATATATAGACACAGGTATATATAAGCCTGTGTATTTCAGCTATTATTAAATATATGTAAATAGTATAATTCAAAATAGAATATATTTTTAACATTATAAATTATATCAAGGATGAATATTATGAAATTTTTTTTATTAATGCTGATAATATAATAATTTTACTGACAAAATTTAACATTTCCTTGAAGAAAAATAAAACATTACATATTTATACAATATTATCTCCAATTTTAGAACTACCTCAGATTTACTTTCAAATATGTTCTCAATCCCTCCCAATATCATAGTTGAATACATAGACCTCTCAATCTAATTGTTGTTCAGATGTTCTTAGGTTCTCTCCCATTTTCTGTCTAACAGCATATAAGAAGGATTTTATGAACAACAATATTCTTCATCTGAATTTTAACAATTGTGCAAAATCCTAAAACTAAATTGCAATTTGTGATCTAATTACCCAAACTATCTATCATGTTTTTTTCTTCTCAGTTTAATTTTTTTTCTTTATATCTCTATAATATTCTGTTCAATAATATTTTATTATTATCACTTTAATGTACATTCTGAAATTATACCATTGACCGTTGTTTTGCACTTTAAATAAAATTGAAAAGTTATTTCCTTTTTTTTGTACAAAAAGTTTTTATTGATTTTTTTTGTTTTTTAAAAAGGACTTTATGAGTATCAAACTTTTCATATAGTAGTGCCACCAAGTGCAAGCCTTTATAATCAATGGATGTAGGAAGGTTTGTACATAAAATTTCTATCTATTGCCTACTCATCCAACATCCCCAGACTAGTTTCTAGCTTGTGGTTTTTATCAGTGAAGAGCCTTGGATATGAGAGCACTGCACCTTGACCTTAGGATCCAATGCAACCAGCAGCACTAGATAGGGATTTTATGCACAAACCTTCCTCCATTTCATTGATTGTAAAGGCTTGCACTTGGTGGCACTATTGTATGGAGAGTTTAGTATTCTTATTAGCAGCATGTGTAAGCATATGAAATGGTGATTATGTGATGTTTTGAAGGACTTTATGGTTAGTGGTAGTTCATCCACTGAATAAAAAAAAATGTTTAGGTTTCAATCAAGTTTAGGATTTTTTTTTTTTTCCAGGTAGCTGACTTAGCTCTTCAATTTGTTGACAAATAGATGTCCAATTAGAGTAAGACAAGATGAAAAATACTTCAACATTTACCATTTAGAAATTGGCAATCCTGAAAAGTATTGTCTTCACATTATTTGTTTCATTATGGAAGCTGTTGAAGGGGTCTTTGTCTCATAATGGATGATTTAAAGATTGTTTTATCTTAGTTTACACACACACACATATATATATATTACAGTATTATTATCACCAGTCCAAATATATATATATCATTATTATGTTATATAAAAATAATGTGATAAATGGAGAGAGGGGTACAATTTTGTTTTTAATGAAAAGGGAATTTATAGAATTTTGTTTTTAATCCATTATATTCCAGAAAATTTTTTGATGTTGCTTCTAGTATCTAATCAGGAATTGCCCTGGTTTATTGATTATACTTTCTTCTTGATTATTCTAAAATTCTTTCTTGTTTTGCTTATTATTGTAAATACAGCTCATTGATTTGCTTCTAATTTTTTTCATTTTTACACTAATCTCATGAATATTAGTTAGGATGTGGAATTAAATCTTATTTTACGTGATATTTTTAACATTTTTTTAATATATATTTTTGTATTGCAATTTTTGCTTTATTTTTTATCCAAATTTTATATATTACAGACATTATAAAAATAAGGTACAGTACTTAAAAGAGTTGATCAAATCATCCTTTACTCAGATGTTATATATTTTTCATCTTGGAATCGATCTAGAAATTTTTAGCTTTTAAATCTTTCCCTCTTACTATGTGCTAAACTTCTCATAAAGGCAATTTCTTTAAACAAAGGTAAAACTGTTACATGTAGTATTATCCTGTTTTATTACTATTTTTTTTTATCATTCCATTTGCTTTCAGTTTTTATTCACTATATTGTTCTTAACAGCAATACAAGTCTGTTTAACATTACTTTTAATTGAATGCAAAGTCCAGTACATTCTGATATATAATGTTTTGCATTTTGTACTGAAAACTTTAATTGTACTTATGATTTACATCTATGAATTTTTTAATAATTTTATTATATCACACTATATAGCCACAGCTTACTAATAGTGAAGGAATTATTTGTGCATTTTCTGCAGTTGGTTATTTTACTTCAATCTCTATGATATATCTTGTTATAGGGACATTATAACATCTAACTACATACTTTTTATGAAAATATAACAATAGTTCTATCCTGTTTTTGAGGAATGTTAACCAGTAAATATTGTTTGTTGAATATCTGAGTAGACACTTGATCAAATATGTATCTTTTATAGATAGTTCCTCATCTGTTTCAAGTCTGATTATATCACAGGTGGTTAAAAATGCCTCCCTCCCCATACAATAACATTTGAGTTTTTGTTGCAAAAAGCAGTCATACAAAATTTGGTTGTTTCAATCAGTACCTTTTTATTTGTGATTGCCTTGTAGAATTTAAAGACTTTCTTAAATCAGTGAAGTCTTATCTCATAGAAGTTCATAATTATTTTTGAATTGCCTGATTTAATATGCATAATGGTTTAAAGTGCTAAATCCAATTTTAAATATTAGGCAATAGAATTTACCCTTCTTTCAAATAATTTATTTTTTGATTAATGGAACAAGTTTGATAATCAAAAACATTGTTTCAGGTAATCTATGATGTAAAAAGATGATTTCTAGTTTTGCCTGTTATGATGATATTTATTATCTTTTTTTACATCTCTCTCAATAAATCAGCCATCAGATACTATAAAATGTAAATCATTAACTAGTTTTACATCTGCATGACTTTTATGGTGTATATTGAGAACATGTATTGTTGCTCTTTATAGGCATTAAAATTTGTATTCTATCAGTGCCCAACCTTTATGGATGAATAAAGGATATTAGCGATTTGAAAAATGTTGCATGTGAAAGCAAACAGCTCTTTTTGACAGTGATTTGTCTTCAGGTGGTAAACTAAGTACATATTTTATTTGATGTTTTGTAATGCTACATCCTTAATTTTTTTGGAAATTTTTTCTTTCTGAAAGACTTTAATTTCATGTCTAATTATTGTTTTCTAAAGTATTCTATTATCTGCTATATTTTCTCAATCTGAAACAATCAATATTGCACTTTTTTGAGATTATCTTTATAATATACATTTGATTTACGTTTCCCACAAATACCATACTCAAGTTCACTACAAAATATTTTTTAAAAAGATTGTCTTGTTCATTTTTTTCCATGTTCAATCCAACACAGGTATGATTTTATAATAGTGTAGAATATATCATGCCAAATTGAAAAACCTATTGATTGCTATCTTATAATCTTGTCATTGTATTTTTAGAATTTTATGAAACATCCTTAAATGAAATTTTTTTTTTATATCATTGAGATATTTAGGTCTCACATCCATAGAATAAATTGGGTAAAATAACAGTTCTATATACAGCTAATTTAATTGTCATAGTTATTTCATTATGACGAACTCTCAATTTTTTAATTTTCTAAAAATAGCAGCATCTAATCCCACCTATCTATTCAAAAAATCTCCCATGACATTTAAATTGGTTTACATTTTCAAGTTGATCACTATCCAAGCTAAAATTAAAAAAAAACTTTTCTTTCATCACTGGCTGATAAAGGATATGAGTTTTTAATATTTATTACTAGATCAGTCTTTAAATGTTGCATTCAAATTATTAAGTACAACCTATAGATTGTCTTCTGAATTGGAAAGGATTTACAATCATCAGCATATTGTAAATCAAGAATCTAAGAATTTCAAATTTTGGTTTTACTTTTAATTGATTCAAACAAATTAGAATTTTATCATCAAATTTGTATCTTGATTTTTGATTCATTCACTTGCCTAGTAATAGTTTGAAAAACTACTATCATAAAAATTGAAAACAAATTCAGAGCAAATACCCGTCCTTGTTTAGCAATTGTTTTCATTTTAAATACTTCAGATTTTACACTTGAATAATAATATTTCACCTCATTTCAGCATACTAAAGCTCTATAATATTAATAAATTTTGATGAATAATTACTTAATTCCAAATATCTTGATCAAATCAGTAAAAGCAATATGTAAAATGTTTTTTTTTCTGACTCCCCCCCCCCCCAACTCCATTTTTCTGGTAACAAAACCATATCTATAATGCTTTTTGATTCTCTAAAACCATATCAAGCTTCTAGTAATTATTCTTCTATTATTAAAACAAACTATTTAATGCAATCTTTGAAAATAGCTTTGCTGCAGTGAATAATAATGATATTACATGATAATTATTGCAATCTTGTCTATTCCCTTTATTTTTAAAAAATTGATTACTAAAAGTATCCTTAAAATAATTGATATTTTCTTTAAAGATTCCAGTATTTTAAAACTCCTCAGTGTATTATCTCATCAGGATCTGCAGCCTTTCCATTTTAAAGATTAAAATAACTATTTTAATTTCATTAAGCTGGATATCTTTATCCAAATCTACATGAATAAATAATGGATATATCATTAAAAGTCATCTTCTCAATACTTATATTACTATTCAAAAATCAATATATTCTTCCATATAGACAAAATATCATTGTCATTATAGATGAATTTTGTTAGGTTTATATTTTGTAGGTTCATATTTTATTTTAATTGCATTAAAAAAAGATGTAAAGTGAATGGATCAATGAATGATTGTTTCTTCTTTGCAGTTTTAATCCACCAATCATTTTTAAATCTTTATATTGATTATGAAATTCTACATTCAATTTATTATTCTGCTAAGCAGAAAATGTAACATGTTTCTTTGTAATTAAATTACTCTAATAATAAGATAATTATCAGAACACCAGTTTTTTTTTTTTTTTTAAATGAATCCAAGAATATTTTTACTTATAGTGTCCATGATGCATTCTTTCAGATAATGTAATGTCTCATTAATGTGATAATCTGGAACATGTAAAATTTAGAAATTTTAGTGTAGAATAGCTTTTGAAATTTAGCATCAATAGTTAATGCTTCTAAAGAATGACATCAGTTTTCTTGCACTTTTGATTGCATTAAGACTTATTTTTTTATACAGCTATGATTATAACCTTGAAACCTTCTAATCTAAGATCTCTCTAACAAGCTGCCTTTATAAGTGTTCTTCTAATAGAAACTTTTCTTTTATTTGAATTTCTTACTATAATGTAATCTGCAAAATATCAATGTTTTGAGTATAGATCCATCCATGTTCCTTTATAGTGATTCTTTTGCCTAAACAAAGCAATTATGATAATCAGTTCATTTGTTGTGCAAACTTCAGCAGTAGCCTGCCATTTGAATTTATCTTTACAATACTCTTATTCCAACAACTTTTTGTCTAAATTTTCTGTTATTTGATCTAACACATGTATTAAAGTCTCAAAAAATAAAAATTCAATCTTTTAAAGATATTCTATTTATCTAGCAAAAAATAAAAGCTTTTTTTCTCTGAATCTAATGTTAGAGCAGTGGCACTGTTGTTCAAATCAAGTTTTAATATCATTAGCCATTATACAATAAAAAAATTCCAAGAATAGAAGATAGTAAATTAGATTTTACAACAAATTCAACATCTTGAATTCTTTTACTGATTGATCTGCCCTTCCAAAAAACTTATAATCATCTATCTGTTATATTAAATGTCTTCCTCTGGAAGATATGTTTCAATAAAAGCAGTTATATTGATCTTAAATCTTAGCAGCTTTTTAGCTCAGTGCTGTTCTTCAGTCTGGTTTTGAAGAGTTTATATTAATTAAAGTTCTCACATTCCATGTATCTATAAACATTTAGAATAAAAAAAATAGATTTATAATATTTATCTTTAATAGTGCCACTGCATTTTGCTTTACATCGATTACTACTTTAATGAGTCATTTTCAGCTATGACAACTTAACTAGACTTTATATACAGGCCATTCATTTTTAAATAATCACTTCTAGATAATTTCCATGGCATAAAAGAGAATTCCTAAATAGAGCTACCTAAAGATTCAATCTTTGAGCAGCTAAAACTTCCTATTTTTAAGCCAATTCCAACCCAACTCATTAATGATTGTACTGTCTTAACAAAAATTCCAATTAAGGATTGTCAGCATAATAAATCTCTGTCATTGTTTTCTTAATTCTTAAGAGCTTGATTAAAAAAAAAAATTGAAAAATGGAATTAGATATTGTTGCATGTGTAGTTAAAAAGTGAAAATATGGATTCACAAACAAAATCCTATTGACATATAATATAGAGAAATGTCAGATTGCATGAGAAGTTCATTATGCCTGAACCTATAACTAACTTAAGTGATTAAAGACGATAATGAAAAGAGACAGAAAAGACTGTACTGGAAATAGTACATAACTTTTATTGACCCAGGTATTCATGAAGGCCACTGCTTATTCATTCTGTTAACTTTGATATCTGACATCTATGGTTCCTGTCGATTATCTTAACACAATTCCGACCACAAATAAATATTGTTGATATATTTCAAAATTATCTATTTTAAAAAAAATTTCTAATTAATTTTTTTAAAATTTATTTTTCTTTTAAATAATACTTTAAATATACAGTGGACAAGAAGTTTTCATTCAGATCTCATAAACTTTTATGATAAAAATTTAAATTGCTTTAAATATGATATTGCAAAGCAAAGATCTTTCTAATATCTATTCCTAATAAAGGAAAGTATATTAGGCTGATCAATAGCCAGATGAAATTCTTTTAAAAGTAATTATACTCTTTATTGATCACTAATTGGATGGCCAACATTGTTTTTGGGGATAAAATTTTAAGGTTCACCGAGATTTGAATTCAGGATGTGGAAATGTTGATGTATGCCAACTACAAGTTATGTAAACTTAATATTATAATAAAATTTAATAAGAGAGTGACAAACTACTAATAATGAAGATTAAATATTAGTAGATTTTAGTACTTTATTGTTGACATATTCGCCTCTCTCTATTTTTAGGAATGTAGTCATATATTTATGGTACTGGTTTCCAAAATATAAAAGAATTTTAAACATTTTATTCATTTAAAAATAAATAATATTAAAGTGCTACTGCTTACTAGTGACCAGGAAATTACTCTGATTCAGCCTTAACTGATGAAACAAAAAAATATTGAAGACTATGTTAGCAGTTGCGTAGCTACAAAAATAATTTCTAAAGCAGGGCGCAAAACTGCATGTTAGTCTCAGGCTTGATCAGATCTCAGAGTGACCATATTATGATCAGACATTTAGAATGACAGCATTGTGTCAGGCTAGATAAGTTTTGTAGCTACTATCTTACTGCCAGGTTATCAATGAATGATATTGAAAAATTAGAATAATATTTAAAAAAAGATTGAACCTTGACAGAATGTTATTAATTATCACTGACTACCATATGTTTAATAAGCTTTCATCATAAGTTTATTCTGAATTGCTAGAATAAATTGCATATAAATAGGAGATTCCATAATTTGTACCTTCCTTCTGAGTAAGTACTAATATATATATTATTATATTTATATCGACTGCACATGCTGTTAAATGAATGAACCCGTGATTTGCACCCACCCACCCCTATTTCGTTTAATATTTGACTAAAGTAATAGCCTTTTTTTTTTCAAGACTAAGAATTCCCAAATATTATATACATATAAAAAATGTTATTAATAAGTATTTGTTGTTTCTCAGTTTTAGAAAAAAGATTTCTAATTGAATGCCTGGGCCAACTGATGAGTGCTGGTTCAGCATGAAATGCATCTTGGCGTCATTTGTCTTTTATTGTATCTTTATTTATATAAAAAAGAAAAGAAATATGGAGATTATTAAAAAAAAAATTTTGAGAGAAATGAGAAAATAAAGAATTATTGAAATAAATATTGAGAAGTGCATTGCTTTCTTACTTCAAATTAAACAAGAGAATCTAATTTAAGTAATTTACCATTTAAAACTGGAAAGTTAAGACACATGAAATAGATGATCTATAACAATGGAAAAAATTCGAGATCAAATATAACAAGTTATAGTTATGCTAAATATCTTTTAATTCGTTATCAAATCTTTTTGTATATAATGAAAAAAAATTGCTTTGAATTCGCTTGTCCAATTTTATGTATTATATATACTGTGGTGTGTGTTTTGTATTTTATAAAATTATTTCGTCATTTAAAATGTGTAATGATAAATATTATTTATGTCCTTAAATATTTTTGTAATAAATATGCTTTATTTAAAACTTTTGAAAATATATCATTTTTTCCTCTTTTTAACTGTCATTTTTGAACTAGATCTGGAAAATAATTTCCATAAAATGTAATAAATCTATAGACGCTAGTTCTGTTTTTGGCTAATCTTTTTATTTCATAAATATGTCTGCTTTTAAATGTTTATTATTGACTTCTAATCAGAATGGGAATTTAGGAAATAGTTGAGATGTGAGATCACATACTTGAAAAACTTAGTTCCTGTTACTGATTTATGTTCACAATTTAGGAATAATAAATGTTTAAGATTAATAATTTTTAGAGAATAAACATTTATTTTCAAAACAAAATAATCCGTACTTTCACATTTATGTTCAAAATATAGTAATTTCAGATTTGAATTTATATATGCAAGTTAAGTAGACGGAGCGAACTAAGTAAATTGTCAAGTGATATTTAATCATCATCAGTGGTATCCTATCATTGTTTGCCACATTTGGAAAGTTATTTAATATCATTAGCTTAATATGTCAAGCTACATCACTAATTTTATTAGATATTTACATCATTAAAATGCAATTTAGTATCACAGAGAAAATAAATTATGAATTTCTTTTTTTAATTTTTATTATAAATAAATAACATATATGTGATTTGGAATGGGGTAAATTGTTCATAAGACAGAAATTATGTTTGAAATGAAACAAAATTGACACACAATGTTAAGTGAATTTTAACTTTTAGTATGCCATTTGTTTGAAAGTTACAAAATTGATTGAATGAAAGTAATTCCAAATGTTGCATTGCATGCAAGATATCATTTAACTGACATTTATTTCTGCATTATTCATATCACTAGATTTTTTCTTGCCACATGAAATAAATTGAATATAATATTAATCAAATTCAAACTATTTAATAATTACCATATCTAATATTTTAGAAAATGTGTAATATAATTTGGAGTACTGTTTTATTTTATTAATACAATGACAGAAACTTTATTATGAATATTTGCTCCCCAAATTATTTTTTTGAGTTATGTTCAATATTTTTTTTATATATACATCAATAATATGTGATAAGGTTAGAGAGGTAAAGCAATTCAATTTTTTAGTGTAAATCAAAATAGAAAATAAATTAATACTTTAAATGAAATTCTTGCTTTTAAATGATTTAACAATGTTTCATATCATTTTAATCTTTAAATAAATTATTTAAGTCATTAAAATCAGCCTGGTTTTTTTTTTCAATACAAGAAAAGAAGGCATGGCCAACTAAATTTGTTTGATTCTTATTACATTCTGCTAAGGAATGTTAGATTTAATTTTCTGTTTAAATTTATTATTTGTCTGTCTTTGTTATTATTTCTTTATCAATAAACTCAGGGATCCAAACAATTTTTGTCAGTAAAAAATAATTATGCAATATTTGTCAATAGATTTGCTCACTGTGAAATTACAATGGCTTTGATATATACATATTGAGATGGTTATGTATCTCATGGCATAGAACATAGTAGTGTGTGTGCATATATATATAAAGTTGAAAGGAAAAGTAGAAATAAACATATTTTTTGTAGATATTTTTTGTATTACACTGGAATAACGGTTAAAGATTAAATAATGTTGAATTATTATAAATTAAACATTTAAAAAGATTTCATTAATATTTTATTAATTCTGATTTTGAAATTAAAACAAGCATGTTTTTATGTTAAAATAGATATACTGGTAATTATAAAATCCCACTATCTAATTTTGATTAGATTAATTTTTTTTATTAATTGAAGCTTGTATAACATAATTTGATTAAGATTCTGCAGGGTTGTTTTTTGAAAGGATTAATGTGAATTGAAAAAGTGTCATTAACTTTTTTTAATCAAGATGTGTGATTTTTTCCACCAGACTGTAAAAAGGTTGAAAAAAAAAAGATTGGAGAGTTTTAAAAGTTTTTATAGTTTTTAGAATTATAAAGTTACTATGAAGTTATAGCTGAAGGCATGTCAGTGCAAGTCAAGCTGCTGCTACTAGTTTACAATGGTAGAGTTTAGATTCATATGGAGGCAAGGCCCATCTTTTGTGGTTTGCAGACATATATAGGTGGGTATTAGATGATATAGAGACTGAAGAGAATGCATTGCAGGTTAACAGTTACTGGATTATATCTTTCCTGAAGATGACAATAAGCCAGTCTACTGTTTAGAAGGGACCAGTTTATCCAGAGAGTCCATCAGCTTGCTGAAAATTTTATATATGTATACTGCTTTATATGCAGAGAGGCAAGATAAAGGTATTGCATCATATATAAAATATAGCAGGTGAGTAGTGTTATATATATTGAGAACAATAGCATTTTAAATAATTCCTTGAAAATGACATTTAAAATATATAATTTAAAAGTAAAACAAATAAATAATTTTTACTTGAATTAACCGGATCTTTTAACCACAGTCAAGCTTCATTTGAGATATCTTACAATTAAATTTGCATTTTTTTCCTTGATGAAAATTTTGTGAAACTTTTTTTTACAGCTTTAAAATTCATGTATATTTATATTCTAACATTTTAATTGCAAAAAAAAAAATCAAAAGATGACAGGAAAGTTGAGTAATTGGTGATACAAAGGAACTGAATGCATGGTTTGATGAGTAGATATTGTTTATTCAGCAATCATAAACTTTGCCAAGTATATTTCATGGATTCATGGAAATATTACTATCATCAAGAAAATATTATAATGGGCAAAAAACTTGATTTTGTGGAAAGTTTATGATTATATTTGTATTGTAATTGTATAATAATTATTAAAAATCAAAAATAAATATATATTTATTTTTTATAGAAATGTTTTATTTTTAAATATAAAAGAATATTTTCTTCTGAATATTGTTACTATAGAAATTACTGTCACGGAAAAATGCAGCTTTCTAGAAATGAGGTCACTCACCTAATTGTTATTATATTTGGTGATATCATAAAAATTATGAAAAAATTGTAAACTTTTAAAGTATAAATTGATAGATTTAGTAATTATTAAGAAAATTTGTTACATTTTTTAAAACAAACATCAAACAAAGAAGATTTTGTTCATTTTGCAAATTGAATCAGCTACACCTGAAATTTGATGATGTGACAGCATTTTGTTTTCACTAAAATATAATTTTGAAAATAATTCCAAAAATCAAATGTGATTTTTAAAAATTTATTGAATTTCTAAACAAAAAAATACTCTATTGAATGATGTCAAATTTATTATATTCTGATAAATAATAATGGTTTAATATTAACATGAAAATTGAAAGCTTAAATCTAGTAAGAACAAAGTAATCTGTCAAGGGTACAGACAATTTTATTTTGAAATGAAAAGTAAACTCTAAAAGTCTTTCTAACTTAGGGAACATAAAAAAAAATTGCTGGCATATTTTTAAAAATGTTTACAATGAATTAGGAGTAGCTTGTTAAAAAGAAAACTTTTATGAAGGTCTGTCAAAGAAGTAATATTACTTTAAAAAAAACTTTTTACCATTAGAGATGAATGAATTAATAACTTTGATTCATATTATTTTTATTTTATAATTACACACATATATATGAATTTTAGGTATATTTTCAACATGGAATTAATTGTGAAAAATATAATATTTTAATAAGTTTATTATTTTGACAAATTAAAGTATCATGTGATATAAATGTCAGCGTGCGAACACATTTCCTTGTGCACACACATGTATATTAAGTCAATCATTAATTATGTATTATAAAAAATGAAATTCATTTATAGATTTAAGATAATTCAAATATGTTCATAAATCATTATACCTCATGTCTGTGTGCTTATATATAAATGTGTTTTATATAAACCTATTGAAACATATTTATAAATTACAATGTAATAGTGGATTATTTTTTATATTAATCAAAATCAGAATTAATTAATTTATATCCATAGCCATATTCTGCAGATCTTAATTTCATTTTTATTGTTATTAATAAATTGATATTCATTGGTAAACATTATTTCAGTGAATTTACTCAATCATAGAATAGATTTAAAATATTATATATTTGTATTATATCTCTTGTTCACAGTAATAGTTATAGAGCATTTATTCACTGAGATGAATTCATGCATAACGGTTTGTTATGTAAAAAGGGATTATATTTAGTGTTTATTGACATCCAGTTGATAATAATCCTGGTTGGCTAAAAGGGGATATCTTTTAAAGTTCATGCACTACATTTCATTTTAATTATTTATTTAGAAATTAAGTTTATATTTGGCCAGTACATTAATAATACTAAGTGATCAGAGCATTGATGATGATTGGCATGTTTTAGTATTCCAACATTATTTTTTTAATTGTTATATTTTTATGGATAGCACTTAAATTTGTGGATCCAAATTATTGTTTATATAATCTGTCTTAAGTTTGGCAAGGCCTGGTATAAATCCAGTCACAAGATTGACTGTTGATTTGTCATTATTGTTGATCATTCATGATGATGAATGATTATTGTTTTTGTGTAATGCTGGTGAACTTATAGTTAATATACTTTGTAGTGTGTTGATCACTTATGACTCATGCTCATGCATATTATATTTAATTTTATATTTAAATTTTGACTTGGGGTTGATGATGATGAGTGTTATTTTCCCAAGTTCACCCCATGAAATTTTCCATATATATTGGGCTATTTTCATTATCTAGTAACTACTAAAATACCATCATCATAAACCTTCAGGTAAAAATAAGATATATATGTGTGTTGATTATTGTATAAATGTTATTTTCTTAATGAAAAGCAAGAAATATATTGAACCAAACGCTATATCTGATTCAAAAGTCCTTTCACAATTTTTACAAAGTTATTTAAAAGTTTTGTAGGATATAGCACACATATGCAGCTGTATTTTAAAATTCTGGGATTTTAAATTTTGTCTCCAACAAACTTTATTTGTTAGTTTAAAATAAGTTTCTTCTGACACTTTTTTTTTTTTTAAAAAAAATCAAATTGTAAAAACATTCCAAGTTAAAAGTTTTAATCTCTGTTTTTTTGAGAAAGGTTTTAATTTTGGGAAAGTTAATTGCATTCCTGTTTTTTTTTATCTTAATTACAATCAATTTTTAATTTAATTTTAAAAGTGGAGATTTAATTTTTCTATAAGATAATCCCTAGTTAGAATTCTTAATTAAGGTTGAGCTGGAGATAAAGATTTGCCCTGGGCCAAGTCTTATAATTGAAAAACAAGAAAGATTATGCGGGAGATAGAGAGAGGATATAAGTAACCCCAAAATTGCGGACATGATTATTCTTGGCTTGACCAAGCTAATTCTGCTTGAAAGTTATTGATTCAGCTTCTTATAATTCCACTATTCATTTTCACACATTAATATTAGCCTGCTGAAATTCGTACTGTGTTGGCAGTCCGGACATATTTTTTTCTTAAAGTTTGCTTTCACAAGATGTCTAAAGTCATTGTTATGTGTATTCAAACTTACAACATGCTTTGCTAGCTTACCTACAGACGGATTCCGGATTCCGAGCTGTTTTTCCCATCATGCCATGAAAGTCTGAGGTAAAAAGGATCCTAAAATGTGCCTCTACACTTGCTGCTGTGAAAAAATGAAACAACTTGAAAGTTGAATTCTATATAAATGTGTGCACTCTTTGAAAACTTTGTGGATTCTGCTTTACCATAAGATAAAATATTTATTATTCTTTCCAGGGTATATAAATCTCTGCTCAATCTAAAAATAAATCTGTTGTATAAAGTTTTACCAGTTATTTAACCTCAAAATTATTATATGTGATTGCTTTTCTTTGTTTTCAGTTTTATTTATTGGGGAGTGTATTGTAAGATTATATTTTATAAGCTTACTATGCCTTCTTGTTTTAGTACTAACTCTTGCTAAATGCTTTGGCAAACCTTCGTAATTTCAGTTTGCTCACCTGTCTCTATTTTATCGTCCAATAATTAATTTAAGTTAATAGGTTTGCGCTTCTTGCAAACTGCAAATCTTTTGACTGGCGGTTTATCGTGTTTTGTTATTTCTGAAGTTGGAGATTTTGTGTAATTTCCAGATTACATAAAATTATAATCATTCTTCAAGTTTTCTTGTCTTGTATGTGAAATCAACTGTGAATTGCCTTATGAGCTGTCCTACTGGCAAAATGATGTTCTTGGTCTTGACGCATTATTCTGGGCCAAGAAATGCTTGCCAGCGCTGTTTCGTTGATTTCCGATAGGACTGTATTGTTTTTTTATATCTCTGAATTAGGAAACTAGACTTGTTCTTTTGTAAATCGCCAGCAGGAAGATACTATTAATTACCTTTTAAATGGTAGGTGAGAGAACGAACCTAAAGCCAAAGTTTTTAATGTTTTAATATTTTCAGAACTCATATACACTCTCTGATGAATATGCTTATAAAAATCTAGGTCAAACTTTTATATGCTGTTAGCTAGATTTACTTTAGTTTGTTTATGGAATTTAATAAAATTCTCAAATTAGTTTAAATTATTTTGGCTGATGTTTGTCTATATGTTTCATTTTCTCAATTGTCTGAACAGTAGTTAAGATCTCTTGCTGTCTCCCTGGGTCTAATCGGTGCAAACCATCATCACCATCCACTTTTGATCACGGTAAACAAATTTTCCAAATACGCAGTGATCTGATGGCGCTATCCATGATCAAGGGTAGATTGAGTGAACGTTACAATATATATAACATTATTCTTTCATTCATATTTATGGATGATGCAATATTGTTTTTCAATTCTTTAAAAAAGAAGTATAAACATAAATAAATCCATATTATTTTGTTATTTGATGTCAGATAAGTATGATATTTCTATGAAACTAAAGTTAATACAAAATGTATTATTTAAGAGATATTGATACCACTATCAAACAAATATTTGTTTACTTTTAACGTCTGTATCATGGACAGTGATTACATTTTAGAAACATTAAATAATCAGTGATTCTTGATGCACTTCATTGAAGTCCAATGTCTACAAATATCTGGCATCCATTTATTATTCAGACTTATGATAGGTTGTTCAGGAGTAAAGAATGAATTACTCTTCTAATGTATATGAAAATTTTACTAGTATGCTCTGGCCTCTAAAAACATGATTCATAATTGCTTCAATATCCTTCTCTGTACTTGATATAAATTTTTAGCATGTTTTACATATTATTAAATTAGAACATTTTGCATTGTTAATTACAACAAACTTAATTCCTTAAAGGTTTACTATTCTGAAACCTGAGCTAACTTATCTAAAAGACTTGCCTAGCATAATTATCTATACAACCGGGCCAAAAAAAGCAATAACTACTCTTCCGTTTTCTTAGATCATGAGTTGCAACCAGGCCACAACTTTGATCTCTCTTCGACAACATTGTTTGTTTCGAAAGAGATGAGAAAGATAAAGGTGAAGAAGGCAAGAGAAAGAGAAAGGTGAAGAAGGCATGGTCAATAGCTAAAAATGATCATACAATCAATAAAAAAGATTAGCATCCCTTTTTCTAAAAAGTAGCACTTATAGCTACCATGTTTGTCATTAGTATTTTAAATCTACTCCTAAAAATTCAATTTCATAATAATCTATTGTTTAAATATTTGCCTGAAAGTTTGTCACGATGGTATATTATTATTAGATGTGATGTTGGACTATTTCCATCATCTATGAGTGAAAGTTGAATGTATAGAAAATTTTAAACTTTATTTAAACTTTTCAAGTACAAAAAACTTGTTAATAATATAGACAATACAGATTAGTAATTACACATTTTGAATAGTATTACTAAAGTACTCCATTCTTGTTCAGGTGTTGTTGGCCTGATATACACAGTGACAGTATTTGCATAGAAGATGAACTTGCACCTTTAAATTCTTGAAATATTGAATTTTTAAGGCAAATGCTCCAACTAATTGAGCTATTTTGTCAAAACCAACAGATAGTAGAAATTTGATATATGTATATATGAAGGTTGGTTCAAATCCTCATGAGTCCTTCAATTTTTTTTTCTGAGCCCAATTTATTATTATTTTTTTTTTACAGTATTAATTTTTCCTAAGAGCAAAATTAATTAGAGGCTTCCATACATTGTGTATTCCCACTCTGGGTTGACCTAAAGAATTTTTTACTATTTTCACATAACAGCTTTCTTGAATTTTCTTCTATGCATTTTTTCCTCTTTATCCAATATTTTTGTATTTTTCCAATTAAACATATGGTCATTAGTACATACATGGTCTGTTATGGCAGATACATCTGTTTTTTCTCTTTTAATCATTAGCATGTCTTCTTTAAATCACTGTTCAACAGGGTGATAGGTTTCAGCAATATATTTCCTTTCACATTTACATTGTATTTCATAGATACAGTTTTTGTTCTTCAGCATTGTCAGTTTAGGCTTAGTAGAAGTAAGAATTTCTCAGTGTTGTATTGCTTTGGAAAGCTGTTTAATGATATATTGATTCTAGATTTTCTTTAATTTGTCTGCCATTCCTGATATATATGGATACACTGTAGTACCAATAATTGTTTTTTTGTGTTTTCTTTGTGTTGTCTATTAAAGATTTTCTTGATGAGTGCTGATGGATAACCATTCTTCACAAGCATTTGTTCTATGTGAATCTTTTTCTAAATCACTGGTTTCTGAACAAAGCTCCTTTGCTCTGTTCCATAGTGATAGTACAATTTCATGTTTAATGTTTGTAGTATGATTGGATATATATGTCAAGTACTTGCTAGCATGTGTTGGCTTTTTATACACTGTTGTTTTCCTTTGCCCTGAGGGAGTATTGTCACAAGAACATCCAGGAATGACATGCTGATTCCATTGTGAATTTAATTGAAGGAGATAGGTTGTTGATATGCATCCAGAATGACTGTAATTACACCTCACCATATGGCCATATCACAAATGTATCAGCAACATACCAAAGCCACACTTTAGGCCAACATGGAGTAGTATTTGTGGATGTGGTTTCAAGTTCTTCCATGTAAATGTTGCTCAAGGGTGTCAGTGGTGATCCTATGGCCATCCCTTGATTTTGTTGGAAGAATTCTGAGTTATACTGAAAGTACATTGTTGTTGTTTATATGATAATAATTCCATTATACTATCAATAGGTAGAGTTGTTCTAGTTTGTAGAATATTATCTTCATATAAATTTTTTCTTACAATAGACAATACCTCATCACATGGTACATTTGTAAACAGACTTTCCACGTCATAGGTTACCAATATGTTAGTTCTTTCCATTTTCATGTTCCTGACTAATTCCACAAAGTGCTTAGAATCCCTGACAAAAGATTGTGTCCTGTATGCCAATGGACTAAGAACTTTGAGAAGAAATCTTGACAAATTTTGACATGGTGAATTTCTAGAACTAACAGTAGGCCTTAATGGAACATTGCTTTTATGGATTTTAGGTAATCTATACAGGTGAGGAATCTTGCTGAAATATGAAGTTAGTTTTCTATTCTCTGAATTGCTGAAACACCTGCGATGCTTCCATAGTAATGCTTGTAGTTTTATCTCTGTATTTGGATTTTTTGCTACTTTTTTGTATTGGCCTGCTGTGAGAAGACGTTATATTTTGTTATCATAATCAATTTTATCCATTACAACTGTCGTGTTACCTTTGTTAGCAGGAATAATGATTATAGATGTATCCTGTTTGAGAGATTTTATAGCTTTCCTCTCATCACATGAAATGTTTGATTTCTGCTTGTTCACTTGATGTCTTTTAAGTGTCCTTTTAACTATCTAGTGTAATTCTTCTGCTTATTCCAGAGGCAGATTTTGAGTCACCTCCTCAGTGGCTATCATTATATCCAATAATGGGACAGTAGATGGTGTATTGGCAAAGTTCAAACCTCAGTAAGTTATTTAGAATTAAGATTTTTCACTGACGAAGCTGATAGACTAGTTGCAGTATGATTGTTGACTTGCTCATGTGGATTTACAACTTCTTCTGAAATTCTTTTATCCTTCCATGTAACTTAAAATATGATCTGTTCACCACTTGGACAACATTTTTAAGAAATCTTTAATGGAACGCAATATTTGATACTTGGAAAACCGCTGAACCTTTATATTTTTTCTCTGAATAATCTTCTCAGCTCTTTTGGAGGAAGTATGTTTTAACTGGAAACCCTTAGGAATAATCCCTTCTGATTTACATTTATGTAAGAAAGTTAAATGATTTTCTACTTTAGCCAGTTTTAGGCATAACTTTTCATAATGTCTAAATTTTAACATAGCATAGAGTCCATATTGAGTACTTAGTATTTGCCTGAAAGTTTGATGATGATGATATATTATTATTAGATGTGATTGATATGTTGGACTATTTCCATCATCTATGAGCAAATGCTGAATGTATAGAAATTTTAAATTTTTCAAATACAAACAACTTGTTAATAATAACATACAAATAGACACAGTGACAGTATTCACATAGAAATTGTACTTGCACCTTTAGATTTTCAAATTTTTAAGGCTAATGCTCTAACCAACTGAACTATTCTGTCAAAGGCAGAAGATAATAGAAATTTGATATATTGGTTCAAATCTTCCTGAGTCCTTCAATTTTTTTATTTTATTTTCGGAGCTCTTGAATTATTATTTTTTTTTTACAATATTAATTTTTTCTAAGAGCAAGGTTAATTAGAGACTTCCATACCTGTTGCCCTGTAGAATAGTGATTGAAAGAGCACAAGCTAATGCTTAAAAGAGAAAAAACATCTGTTTACCATAGCAGACCATGTATGTATTAATGACCATATGTTTAATTGGGAAGATACAAAAATATTGGATAAAGAGGAAAAAATGCATAGAAGAAAATTCAAGGAAGTTGTTCATATGACAATGGTAAAAAATCCTATATATCAACCCAGTGTGGTAATACACAATGTATGGAAGCCTCTAATTAATGTTGCTCTTAGGAAAAATTAATATTGGAAAAAAAAAAATTGAACGGTTCAGAAAAAAAAAAAATTGAAGGAGTCAGGAGGATTTGAAACAATCCTCATATATAAAAATATCAATTTTCTACTATCTGTTGCCTTTGGCAGAGTAGCTCATTTGGTTAGAGTGTTTGCCTTAAAAATTCGATAATCAAGAATCTAAAGATGCGGGTTCAACTTCTATGTGAATACTGTCACTGTGCATATCAGGCCAGAAACAGCTGAAGAAGAGTGGAGAATAAATACTACTCGAAATGTTATGTAATTACTAACCTGTATTGTCTATTTGTGTGTTATTACTAACAAGTTGTTTATATTTGAAAAGTTTAAATGTTTAAAATTTTCTATACATTCAACATTTATTCATAGATGATGGAAATAGTTCAACATATTTTTTGATATTGAAAACTGACTTTAAATCTAGATCTCAATTTCCTTTAGTCATATAATGCTGTGATTATGATACTATTCTGTATTAAAAGCGCTCAGCATTAAATAATTATTCTTTATTATAAATTCAAACCTCTTCTATTATTAAATATTTTAACATTTTCTAAATCATTACAATTATTGCAGAAAAACAAGTTAATTTTTTTTTTTTTACATATGTGTTATAATTAATAATGGGAACAGAGGCAAGGGGGGGGGGGATTTTCCTAGATTTATTATATTGGAAAGCAAATCCAAAGAATCTTTTGGGGGAAAACACAAAGATTAGCCATAAATGAAAAATAGATACAAGTCATCCAGTGACCTACGGATAATCATCTATCCTAGTTTCCATTGAATGTTTAACAAAAATATTCTTAGTAATCAAACAGTCTTGCATAATATTTTTTTTTAATGACGTGACTTATCCTTGGGTTTAATGCTAATATAAATTTATTATTGATTAAATAAACTTTATTTTAATTTATAAAATAATATTAAAATTTTTGAAGTAATTAAATTTTAAAGTATTTAAGTGAAAGGTGATATTTTATTATCTAGTATAATATTTAAGATTTAAAAATTTATAAGTGAAACATTCAGTTTTAATAATAATGACAAGCAAATATCCAGCTTCATTTTAATCTATTGCAAGCCTAATAAAATTTATTAATATTATAAATCATTTTTGTTGAATTTTCATAATTTAAAAGTTAATGAAATTTGAATTTTTGCATAACTGTTTGTGAAAATTAATTATATATATCTGTATTTACTTTCTATGGCTAAATAATTATAGTATACACAAAATTGTCTTTAAAGGATCCATTGCAGGTAGAAGGCATATCAATAACATCTGAAGAGGAATAGTAAATTGGAAATCTTTGATTAATTTACCATTCTTAGGTATTTAAGACTGGATACCCATCTACTAATAACATTGAATAGATAATGGCTGATTGTGGGGTGGCTACTCAAAAGAAAACTAAGTCTGATGGGATCTTGAAATTTTCCTTTCATATTTTATCGTACTTGAATTTGAATCCATGCCATAGAGCAGTTAGGTGTGTTTAAGACATTCAAAAGAATATTTATTCTTATTTCACTCACTGTTGTAATAGTTTTTAACCTAAGTTAGCCTGTTTAGATACAATACATTGCTCTGAGTACAGTTAAATGCAGTCATCTTTTGATTAAACAAAGTATTCATATTATTCTTTTAGCATCATTATTTGATATCCAGTCATTGCTATCAAATATCTGCTTTCCTATGCATCCTTTCTCTAAATCCAAAATCAAGATGTTTGATCTTTTTTTCTGGTATTGCTATTTTATAAACAATAAAAGATCAACAATTTTATTATATCTCCAGACAAAATGATCATATATCCTTTCTGAAAAATCGTGTTTCAGTTTTTCATTGGATGATAAATTGCTGTCATAAAATAAAAAAATATCAAAACTGTCCAAATATAATCAAGTGGTTTATTGCAGTTCATAAGAGGCCAAGCATTTGAAGTAATAGAGTGGTTTATTGCAGTTCATAAGAGGCCAAGCATTTGAAGTAATAGAGCTGGTCTGTGGTCCAGGGATCTGAGTTCTTAAGAGATTTCCCCCCTACCACTATACCAAACCATGCAGGGCTAGTTTATTGCATAATTTTCATATTAAAGAAATAAATAGCATACAACTTATAAATTAATACATTGTTTTATTCCTTATCAGTCATATGATGAAATATTTGTCCTAATATTAAAATTATTACAAAATGTAAAGCATATCAAAATCTGTATTATAGGCACACATTAATATATCTTAGAATCAATTCAATTTCACATTTATCTTTTGAAAGCTACTATTTTAGCAGCCCTATTTAAAGCAGTAATTCTAAAATAGATAATTAAAATTATTGAATCTTCAAGTAATCATTCATTTATACAACTGTCTCCACTATGATTATTTTTTTTATTCATTAATCCCTATTAGCCACCAAATTCTTCTTTTATACGAAGATGACATTTTTAATTGACTTTATTTGCCTCAGCTTTTCTGAAAAATGTCTAAATTTGTCACCACCTATAATTTTATAATGACTGTTCAACATCTGCATTTTGATAAAATCATTAAATCCAAATTCTGTATCTACTATCAATAGGTTCATTTATTAAGAAGATTGCCTTAACAACAGATTGAGATAGTTAATTGTTATTGATATTAGTATTGTTTTGATGTTGACTGCTTACATGTATTTAATTGTATTTATAAACCTATCTAGCCTTGATTGTTCAACATCTGCATTTAGTGAAACCACTAAATACAAATAATGTATTTACTATCGAATAGATTCATTTATATTAAGAAGTTTCCTTTGACAACAGATTGAAATGGTTGATTGTTATTGATGTTGGTATTGCATTTGTGTTGACTGCTTACATGTATTTACTTTTATTTATAAACCTATCCAGCCTTGAGCATTATTAGCTTTATTATCTAAGTAATATATATAATAAATAATAATTTACAGAACTAAATATTTATATATAATGTTTTGAGATTCATTCAGTGAACTGTTTTTTAAATATAATTGAATAATCTTCTATCTATATGAAATAGCAATGGATTTTTAAAGTTAAAAAGATATCTCTTTAACTGTATTCTCCTTCATACATCAGGAGAATTGTCTACAATGAAGGAGGACAAAATTAAAGAGGTACTTTTTTATTTTAAAAACACATTGCCATTGTTTGTAACTGAAGAAGTAATCAATCATATTTAAAAAACAACAGCAATGAATTAATATCAAATCATTGCATCTAAATATGTAATATTTCATAATATTGGAATTTAAAATCATACTTGCCAGATATATCAGATCAATCAGATGTAAAAATATTTAGTGATACACTTCTGATTGATTAAAGCAATTCATGCCTTCTAGAGTTGGTGGCCTAGTGGTTAGCATTACTGCCTTCTAAGCAGCTGGCCGGGGTTCGCTTTCCATTTGACATTTGTAGACATTCTACCTGATATATATATATATGGAGAACAATGATAAAGAGATTTCTTTTTAATTTTAAAAATGTATTATTATTGCACTATTTTAATCTCAAAACATTACACATATATATATATATGAAAAGAAAACTTGGTTTAGAATGTTAAATATTCATTTTGCTACTTGAATGCTTCAATGTCACATTTAATAGCCTCAAACCACCTCAGCCTAAAAGTTAAGTCATGCATATCAATGTTATTACAATTAGTTATGAAACATTTTTCAAAAATAAGCTCTACATTCCATTTCTTTTTTTAATTACTATCCAAATAATAAAAGCGACATTCAATTTTTGTGGCTCTTTACAAAAAAAAACTTTAATATAAACAATAATTGACCAAAATAAATAATATATATATTTTTAATAATTTTATTTATTCAAGAGTCCATTGAATCATATACAGAAAAGTATAAGAGGAAATGCATTGATTGAGAAGATAAAAATGTAATATCTTATATTAAGAAAGAGTACTTTAAATCTTTTTAATCTGTGACTCTTCTTGGGAATTGAAAATTTTTTGATGTTCCCTGATATTATTTGTGTTCCAAATAAATCTTTTAAAATGCAATTAAAAGTATTTTTCTGACACCATATTTTTGGGCAAAATTCCCAACCACTGCAATTTCAAGAAAAGATGATTAATATATAACACAGCTTTTTAAACTAGGGTTAGTTCAATTAACTAATGTCATCAGCTGTGTTATATTTGTTCATCTAACAATGGATAGTGATTAAACCGTATAAAAGCATTTAACTGTTTATTCAATTTAATTTGAATTAGCTCTTGTGTAATTTAGTGCATTGGAAAAGTGGCAAACTCAAGAAATAAAGTCTTTGGTTCCAATCTGAATCTATAATTTTTGAGGCTTAATGTAACATGATTTTTCAAAGACTTAATCATTTGATTATTATTATAATTATTCAAAATTTACTGTAAATAGCTTCATCAAGGTTTTTCAGGTTGAAAATGGCTTTTTAAACAGAAAATTCAACTATCTATGAGCTATAAAGTGATATGTATGTCTCTGGATTTATGGGTGGGGTTTTTTTTTTGGTGAAAAAGAATAGAAATCAAAAATCAGAAAATCTTTTTAAAAAAGCAAAACAAAAACAACACAACAACAACAGATAAAATGGAGTACTGTTTTTAAATTTTTTTGAAGAGCATAAAAAATTAAAAATACTACATGATATTAGAAAGTTGTTCTGCTATATTACATTTAGTTATGACATCACACAATTTATGACCTACTTGAACAATTATCCTGTCTCAGCTAATTACAATCCTCATTTTAAACATTTAAAAAATCTTTTAAATGAATGAGTTAAGAATCTAGAAAATAATTATTATACAGTATGTATGTTTCTTTATTATTTCATTTATGTTTTTCTATATATATAAACTCTCAAATGAAAGAACTGATAAACATTTTTGTCTTATATTTAACAGATAAATAAATGAGTGAATAAATTTATGCAAAATCAAGTACATAGAAGAATGGGTGCACCTAAGAATGAAATAGTGCTGTCTATATTTACTGTAACCCTTGCTAAATAGACAATAATTAAATCTATGAGAATTGACGTTAGTGCAGCCATCTAATGCTAGTCTAAAAAAATTGTTTTTATTAATTAAAATGGGATATAAGAAAAAAAAATTAATTTGCTGGAAGAATATTTTAATGATCATAGGAGTGGGAGCAAGTATTAGGAGGAAAGACATAAATAAATTTACTATAATTTAGTCTGTAGTGGTTTCAAAGGAAGAACATCTTGAAACCTAATTAACAGGACTTCCATGTATTATGCACAGAAATTTATTAGAAGTTGTTTTGTGTTATATTACACCACCTTGTGTATAAATTAATTAGAGGAAAAGAAGTAAAGTTTTGGAAAATGAATATGATTAAAAAATAGTCTAAAATTATATAAAAATAAAATATATATACTGTATGAAAGGATATATGAATCATAGAATAAAAGATTGTAAAGTGTGGAAGCATGTATAATATTAGAGGAAGCTTATATTATTGCAAAGACAAAGCTTTGGAAGCAGAAATGAAATAAAAATTTAGTTTGCAGATGCATAGAGACAGGAAAAATAAAGAAAATTTATTTTTGAAATGATAGCATTGAAAGAATAAGATATGCGCTGTGGAAGAAATTAAAGATTAATGGAGGAAAGCAAGTTAAGATTTTTGTGTGTGTATATATATATATATAGTTTAAATCTTTATGTCAAGAATGTATAATATAGGAATCAGATATCATAATTTATTGAAATAATTTATTACAAATGGAATAGGTAAAAAAAAGGGAAATGCATTATTGCTGAAAGAATAATTTGGTAATTATAGTTTGGAACATGGATAGTGAGTGAAAAGAAATAGATGAGTTTGCAATAGTATAAAAAAAATTTCTGAGGAAGGAATGTTTCACTTGATTGATAGAGTTTTTAGTCACATAAGCTTCTACATATGGAAATTCTGATTTTCTTCAGGGGTAACCATTTTTCCATCACAACACACTATTTATGTCACTGGATTATGATAAATATTGGTCTTGGAAGTAGAGATAGAAATCAGCAATATAGATAACATGTCATGTGATAATATATTGGGACTATTTCCATCATCTATCAGTAAATGTTGAATGTATAGAACATTTTAAAACTTCATTTAAACTTTTCAAATACAAACAACTTATTAGTAATAACATACAAATAGACAATACAGGTTAGTAATGACAACTTTTCAAAATAGTATTATTCTCCATTCTTCCTCTGGTGTTGCTGGCCTGAGCTATTCTGTCAAAGGCCTTTGACAGAATTGCTCAGTTGGTTGAGCTTTTGCTCTAAATTTAATATTCGAGAATCTAAAGGTGTGAGTCTGATTCCTGTACTAATACTGTCATTGGTCAGGCCAGAAATACCCTGAGGAAGAATGGAGAGTAGTACTACTTGAAATGTTATGTCACTACTAACCTGTGTTGTCTATTTGTGTGTTATTACTAAAAAGTTGTTTGTATTTGAAAAGTTTAAATAATTTAAAATTTAAAAAATTTCTATACATTCAACATTTACTAATAGATGATGGAAATAGTTCAATATATTATATCATCTAATATACCATCATCACAAATCTTCAGGCAAATATAACATGGCAGTTTTTTTTTTTTAAATTGATGTTACATTTAAAGAGATAGGAAGGAAGCAAAAATTAAATTCATTAAGAATTCTAAAATATTAGTGATTAATGAGTAGAAGAATAAAGATGGATAATCAGGGATATATATATTGTAGAGAAATGGAGAAGTTTGACATTTGAATAATTTGATAAATGGGAAAAAAACTATACAAACAGCTGGAAATTAAGAATTGAAACAGAACAAACAAACAAAAAAACAATATAATATTTTAAAAAATCTGATTTTTTCATATATCAAATGTATGCTCTGTTGTTTTGAAATAGGTGATGGTACTTAATTGGTCATTTGAAAATGAGACACTTTGTACTGGAGAAGAATCAAAATTTTTTAGATATAATTTAAAGTTAGATGAATAGATGTTTATTGGGTGGTGATTATGACAGCAAATAAATTATTAGAAGGGTAAAAAGAATGGACATCTTTAATGGGGGATATCAAAAGTAAATATTGTTCAATCAAGAATCTACAATTGAAGAATTATGTGGAGAAATTGAATTCGTATGATGTTCCAAACAATTTTTTTTTATAGATCCGATAATAAAGTCAGTTGGATTTAATCTTTCTAGATACAGTAGAAGTCTTATCAACAGATTCAGATCAACCTATGGTTGTTCTGGTCTTCTGCTTAATATATAGAATCAATGTGAACACACACAAAGTATGAGACACAGCATTATTGATTGCCAAATAATTATGGTGGCAGAATTGAAAAATATAATAAAACCATTAGTAAATTTATTTTCTGGTTAGAATTTCAGCAATTTCTTTATAATATTTTGTAAATAATTAACCTGACCAAAAAAAAAAAGAGTTTTCTAAATAATAATAAATAAAAGTAAATATAAAAAAATTTGGAAATAGCAATATGTAAGTGAAAATGAATTAGTAAAAATAATTTCTAATTGAGTTACATGGAAATAACTACAACAGGTGGGCCAGAAAGTTTTACAATATGTAAAATCATATTCAATTTCTTATACAAATGCATATAAATAGATATAAAGAGAATATATTCCAGGTTTATAATTATCTAAATTAGTTAAAGGTAAATAAATGGTTTTGTGGGAAATTAATATGATTAAGAAAAATAGTTTGGAGTTATGAGCTTATTGTTATTTGAAACAAGTGAAGGAACTTTGGATGCCAAAGAAAGGAAGCAAAAGAGGGATAATCATTTGGGAATTAGATTGCCTTATGTAGGAATGGAAGAAAAATAGGTGTAGAATGAAGTAAGAATAACTCGATGAAGGAAAAAACAAAAATTTGAGATTTTATTTAAGCTTTTATAGTGGTAATGAGGGTTGGGATAATAGGACGAACAAGTATTAATAAAATGGGATAGAATAATGTTGTAATAATAATAGATTATAAGGTGTGTTGGATGAGGAGAAATATATAAGCTTACAATAATATGAAAAGATAGAAAGATGGCTAATAGTGTTTTTAGTCATATGGCTTTTATGTACAGAAATTTTTTTACTTTGAAGAAAATTCATTCTAATCATAGAACTATTTTCTAGCTATTTAAATTTTGTTCAGACAGAGAGTAATTGCTAGTACAGTGCTGAATGTTAGAATTTTTGATTAATACCTCCTGATCAAAAAGTCAAATATTTAATGGTGATGGCTGTGTCTGGGTATTGATTGTATTATGATCCTGAATTTATTGATTTAAAGTGTACAGCTTAAAAAAGATTATGGTAAAGCAGGTGTGCCGAATCATTTAGAACCTAAGATCTCTTATTTTCGAAATAAATGGTGATGGACTAAATAGGAAAAAAAGTAAAAAGAATCAATTTACAAATGAAATAAACAAATAGTTAAAAATTTAAACAAATTTATTTAATGTGATGATTGACATTGAATATGATTAGCCATTTTTGAATAATTTGGTTCAATTAAAATATGATTAGCCATTTTTGAATAATTTGGTTCAATTAAAAACAGCCAAATATAAACAATCATTAAAATGATTTTCAGTCAGACAAGTATGATGTTTAGATTTTATATAGCAAACATCAAACTTTTTCTTGAGAATGAAAACATCATGTGCATGAAAGAAGATAAAGGCAACCGCTTTGTAATTATGAAGAATGATGATTATATTTAGAAAGTAAACACGCAGATCGATAAACTAAAATTTCAGAGAATGCAGAACTTTTACATCAAAGTAAATAGAGAAAGGTTTATACATTCGATTTTGCGCGCACATTGTAATAAGGCTTTCTCAAAGTCTGAATATTACAGATTATACCCTTCGGCTACAATACTGCCACGAATTTTTGCCAATGCAAAGATGCATAAGCCTCAAACCCCTTTAAGATTAATGTTGGACTTTGGGGGAGCCCATTACTGTAAAGTGGCCAAGTTGGTGAACAGATGGCTGATTGAAATGTTGGGTTTTTGGAAGTTACACAATAAAGTCTTCATTTGAGTTTGTGGCAAAAATCAAAAACATACAAATAAATGCAGACACAAGGCTAGCAGCTATGGACATAACCAAGTTGTATGGTTCCATCGACAGACCAAAATCTATAGATATCATGAAGGAAGCATTGGCTCACAGGGATATAGACCAAGCCCAGATTACATTTATAATTGAGTTCTTAAGTTGGCTACATAATAATATAATGGCAATGTTTGATGGGGAGTGGTATTATATGAATGATGGATGGCCTATGGGTCTTCCAATTAGTGGGATTATTGCCAGCATTGTAATTGACCATCATGAACAACATATCTTGCCAAAATATGATAACTTATCAGATTTTAAAATCTACACTAGATATGTGGATGATCTGTTTATAGTTGCTAACACTGATGTCATTAATGAAATCAAAAATGAACTCCAGAACAGCTCTCTTTTGACTCTAAACATAGAATGGGAAGATCTTAGCAAGCAAGTAAAATATCTTGATTTGTTGGTTCAACGTGAACACACACACTTGACATACAAAATGGTTGTGAAGCCATTTGAAGTAAGAGGCCATATCCAACCCAGTTCCATCACACCCACCAGTCATAAATTAGCTGGGCTTACATCTTTTCTGCACAGGAACCAACAGCTGTGTAAATTGGATGCAGACAGGAAGACAAATTTAATACTATACAGAGAGGATTTACTGAAGATGGGGTTCAAACATAGGCTGATCGACAGAAAGATTATACAGTTCAATAATAAAGTGACCAACAATACACTTAATGGGAATACACACAGGCTGCTGCTGCCATACATTCCTAATTTACATAATAAATTTTATGAAATTTTTAATAGACAGTTTCAATTAACTTTTCGCACCCCTCCCAGTTCTAACAGATTGCTTAACAACACTAAAGATAAATTAGCACTGTCTCAAGCACCTCAAGCCGTTTATAATATTGCATGCACTCATGCAAATTGTAGAGCCTCATATTATGGGGAGACCAAGGCAGCAATTGAAACCAGATTACAGCAACATAAATATGCATATATTAAAGCTCAATCAGATCCATCACGTTATTCAATTTTTGCAATTCATCAAAAAATAAACGGACACCAGTGTGAACCTCAAGATGTCAGCCTGATCTGTAAAGAGAGACACGATTTAAAAAGAAAAGTGAAGGAGGCCTGCTACATAGCGATGGATTGCAATGCCACAACCGCAAGGACACATGCTTCATGATATCAAGAAAATGGAGCAATTAATCTTAAACTTTACATAATTTGCATATCATTAATTCACTTGGAGCTTTGATAATGAGAGCACGTCTCTTGAAAGCGCTCACAGAATAGTTTAATTTTATTTTGTTTTAAGCATAAAATAGCTTTGCAGTCAGGTGCAATAGCGCCTATATTATTTTTATAATTCATAGGAGAAAATGATAATTCACTTAAATTTGTGGATGAAAACATGAGTGAACTCTAAGGTATGTATCTTTCAATAGTGGATAATTCTCAATGGTAATACCCATATATCAAATTGATCATGCAATTTCAATCTAATGTCATTTTGTAATTTAATTAGTTGCATTTCCAAGCTACCTATGTTCATATTAAATATTTCTGTGATTAGTAAAATGAAGTGATTGAGCAAAATTTTTCAAAGTCTTGAAATCTTTGTTAAAATTGCAGAAGAATGTTTTGTAAAATATTTTCAAATTCTTGGTAATCACTTTCTATATTTCACCTAATTTCTTCCCTTAAATTTGTGAAATGTTTTAAATCAATTTTTTTTTATTAATTTGAGAAATCCATATTTCTAGTTTCATTTTAAATGTATCAATGGAGGTAATCATGCTGGTTATTGCTTTGTTTTCTCCTTGCAAATCTACATTTAATTTAGTTGTAAGAGCCATTCAAAATGGTAGCTTTTGTAGCCACACCTTGTTGTGAAGTAAAATAGCATAAGGATCTTTTCTTTCGTTCAGAAAATCTTTTATATGCAGCTGCAGCTTGCAGAATCTTTCTAAACCATCTGTCTGAATTATGGAGAACTAAACCACCATAATCTGCATCAATGCTATCTAAAAATGACTGAAATAATCTTCTTTACATTGCTTTTGTCCAAATCGAATTGATTATTTTAATAATTGTATTCATAACATTATCAAGATTCAACATTTTACCACATAATGATTGTTGATGAATTATGCAGTAGTATGAAATAAAATTAGGAAAATCAATATCTCTCTTACAAAATGTTAAAAAAATCCATTTTCACAACTAGTCATAGATGGAGCACTATCTATAGTAATGGAAATGAAGATTTTCAGATAATATGAAAATCTTAAAAACATTGTAAATGTCATTTCCTCAGGTTTCCTCTTTTAAAGATAGAATTTTGAGAAATTCTTCCTTTACAATCAAATCTGGAAATACTAAACATACAAATATATTAAGCTGGGATATATTGCAACTTTTGACTCATCAAATTGAAGTGAAAACCATGAACAATTTTTAAAATCTCATTTAGGTTGTGATCTTAAATCCATCACCAAGGTTTCAACTCAGCTTGTTACAGTTTGTCTAGAAAGATATATATTCTGGATAGCATCAACAATTTCCATTTTATTTTTTAAATTATCTGCAGAAGCCAAATAGCTTCTTTGAATATCTAACTATCTGTAAAAGACTTTTTTGTTTTATAAAAATTCGACACACATCGAAAGATGCCGCCATTGCCATTGTTGATTTACAACAACTTTTTTTGAATGAAGTTTGTTGTAAATTTAGAGATTTTTGTACTTCAGATTTTCTTATTATAGATTTCAGAGGGAAATTTCTATCAAAACTTGGATGTATAGTAGTAAAATGTCTGTTTAGATTATTCTTTTCAATAAAGCTACTGTAGAATTACATAATAAACAAAAATACTTTTTTTTATACATAATGAATAAAAACTCCTACTTTCCAATCACCATTGAAATTATATGTTTTGCTTTTTTATTGCTCTTTATGGGGGGAAAAAAATCAAATAATTTCTTTTTTTGCCACAAAATAAGAATTATCAATGAAAATAATCATATAATATTAAATTAATACAATTTAAGTATCACAATTACTTTTCACAATTGAAAAAAACTTTTTAAAAATTATTTTAAAATGTCAAAATTATTCAGGCTATTTAAACAAAAATTCAAAAATAAATGAATTTTTTTTTTTGTAGTGCTATAACTAAAATAGATGTAACAAAACGATAATAAATTTACCCAAAGTAGCTACCATTTTCTTCAATTTTTTATTATTTGATTGTTTTTTTACAAACTTTTTCCCAACAATTTAAAATGTCCAAAAAACAGATTTATATGATGGAAATGGCAGAATTTGTTTCATTTTTTTTAACACAAAACTGTTTTATTAATTTAATGAAAGATCATAAGTACATTATGTTCAGTTTCATTAATTCCCATTAATGGCACACAATCATTCCGTCTTGTCATATCTATTTAGGTTATAACATTTTGTGATTCACAGTACAAGAAAAAATCATTATCATTAAAGCAGTTATAGTTTTTAAAATTTTAGTTTTAAATTGGATTTCACATTCAAATAAAAAAATCCCAAATTTCAATGGTTGCTGTTTAAAGAATTTATTTTTGAAATTTTAGTTTTTAAAGATAAAATATTTCTACATAAAATTTTATTTTTATTTGCGTAATTGACTTAAAATTTCTTGGTGATCGTTGGACATACCTGTGGTAAAGCATATGGCAAAATCTGAATAAAAGTTAAAACAAGCTCTAAATAATTCACAGCTGGTGGTCTCTTCAACTGTATACAGAGCAACAATGAAGTCAAATGCATTATCAGAATTGTTTGCTGGGTGTGAGGGTTTTGAGCATTTTTTCTCTGCTGTTTTACCTTTAAGTTAAAAATAGATGTTAGTCGGCTTGGATATGAATCTTTTACATGAAAGAAAAATTCTAAGACTGATTGGAGTCTGAAAAATGTGAAAGTTTTGCTCAGTCAAGATTTGAACCTAGGTTGCAGCTTATAGACTATAGAAAAAATATCAGGACAAATGAATTAACTATGACTAAATGTATAATAATTAAATCTAAAAATTAGTTTTTTATTAAATTTATTTTTTGGGCTTGGATATGGATCTGCTATCTGAAGTAAAAATTCTAAGACCGATTGGAACCTGAAACATGTGAAAGTTTTAGTTAGTCAGGATTTGAATCTAGGTTGCAGTTTGATAAATTAGGATATATTAAATTTAATAATATAATAAACTATAGAAGAAGATTCAGGACAAATGAATTAATGATGAATAAGTATGTAATCATTAAATCTAAAAATTAGTTTTTTATTAAGTTTATTTTTTTAAAAAGTTACATTTTGTAATAAATTGTAATTGACATATAAGAGGAATCAGTATAAAAGCATAATGAAACAGTAAATGTGATGAGAGGCAAAGTTAATTTATCTATATAAAATAGTATCTTGTAGATTGCAACTAATATATACAAATTACTAAATCTGTTAAGTGTTAATCTTTTTCATCTCTTGATTATACCTTTCATTATAATTATAGGGAAGTCTGTTATGAGTATTAGTTTATCATTATTAGTTGTCTTCATAAAGAAAGTTTTGTTTTCATTATCTTTTGTTTGTTTTCTCTTACATAATACCTTGTTGCTAGTAACTATATTGTGTAGGAGTTTGACAGTTGATCCACAAACTATCATTTCAAACTGTGTCAAGAAAGCAGTTATAAACTTCTATGTTCTATGTTGGTAATTTTGATAGGAAGAATGAAATGAATATTATGCTATTATTCAAGTCATTTGATTGAATTTTCAAACACCTTAAGGATTCAATGCAAAACATACTTTTCTATATATCTACATAGGGCAGAGACTAGGTCAGTAATGATTTTAATTACTTCATTTATGAGCTAATCAAAGAAATTTCATATTTCAAAATGCAAAATAAAGTAAGCTTTGACATATACCATCCTTTTGCCAAAAGATTTTGCAATGAGAATACTAAAATATATTGTTTTGTGATTTAGCATTAGATACTTTATCTAGATAAGTAATATGATTTAGTTCAAAGCCTTAATGTTTGAAAATACAAGTCTTTAATTTGACTAGCATAGCATATTAAGACTTAAAAACAACTATCAAGTATCAGAAATTAGTCTAGGTGTGTTATGAAATGAATGATTGCTTTGATAACTACCCAGAATATATATCTAAGGATTTGAATGCAAACCACCAATCTACCATTTTGATATTGTAGTCTTAATTGAAACCTCAATGAAGATTAATTGAATCTTTTGTTATTGTCATTAATGACCATTGATGTAGCTATCTGTGAATGAAGTTGGAAGTCACCTATGTTTACTACAGATAAAAAACTAATGGATCTATGTCATACTTGCATTTTGTAAGTAAAAATATATACATATAGAATGTAGTTTATGGAATTTTCCCTCTCAATTGTTGACTTTAAAAAAAAAAGAGTATATGAATGATAAAATATATAACATTGTAATCATTGTATAACTTTTTTTTTTTACTTTAATTTTTAAAATCACAATAGTACATTATTTTTCCTTTGTTGTATTATGTTGTGAATATTTACATAAGTTGAAGTGAGTAAATATTATATTTTTAGACTCCATTGAATATTCTACTTTATTAAGATTATATAATTACATGATTGAAAGTTATGCATATTAGATTGACAGATAATTATTTAAGATAATAATAGCACATATACTTACTGTATATATAAATGGCCTTCTAAAGAGGATCTCTAGGAAATTGATGAAATGCTATAGACAAAGATATATTTTTTAAAATTTAAGCAATGCTTAATGTTTCCTCATTTTTAATTTATAATAAGTTTGTATAATGTGTTTTTTTTAGTTCAAATATCTGTTTACATATAGTTTAAAATATTTAAGCATCCTATTACTTATTAAACTAATAGATCCACACTAAACATTTTTTAATACTGATTGTACATGCACATTACATAACACTTGAACCATCAAAAACATACATTACTTATACTGAAGATGTTAATTGATAACATTTTTCAAAAGTCTGATGGAATTTTATATATAATAATAGAGATAAAAACAGTTTTTATTCATGTAGTAAATAAAAATGTAAAACTATATTAACTTTAAATTGACTTGACATTTATAGTTGATATATATATATATCACTAGATATTTCTGTTATAAGTTTATATGTATACCCCTTATGTATAATAAATAAAACATTAATTGTTTAACTTTTTTTTTTTTTTTGGAAAAAAAATTGCTTAACAAAACTATTGTAAACTAATTTTCTTATTTTAACTTAAATGAAATCAAGAAAATCACATATATTACTTAAATCATATTGAATTTCTAAGAACAATTTATAAATTTGATATCAAAATATTTTACCCCCCCCCCCACTTCCATATCTACGAAACTAGGTCACCTAGTAAAATATTATTCCAGCATCTAAAATACAAGGAATAAATCCTTTATGTTGCTTTTTCAAATTAAAAATAAATCATAGATATAATAAAATATCTTTACTAACAACAAAATGATATATAACAATAGCTGTAATATAGTCATATAATCATCACAAGTAAAAACATAGAAACCTCTTTTCGCAAATTTAAATTTTTTGCCCTTTTTATTATGGCTTAATTACAAAAATAACCTATAGTATGCAGTATAGGTTATTTTTGTAATTAAGCCATATTGAAAAGGGCAAAAATTTAAAATTTGCCGAAAAGAGCTTTTATATGTTTTTACTTGTGATGATTATATGACTATATTACAGCTATTGTTATATATCATTTTGTTGTTAGTAAAGATAGTTTATTATATCTATGATTTATTTTTTATAAAATATTATTGTGCTTTATCACTTTGGTAGAGATTTAAAAAAAATATCTATGCAAAATTTCAACAAATTATATTGAATTTAAATCTGTTAAATCTCGATTTTAAAATGTTATTATAACTTTAAATTGAAAGCAAAAAAAATTGCTATACTGCCCTTTTGCAAGCCTTACTTAAAACATATTAAAGTTCTAACAACAATTTTTATATTTGATATCAAAATATTCAAAATTTTCCTATCCTCTTTTCTTTATCTAAGAAATAGGTCACCTATCCAAAATATTATTAAATATCTACTTATCTATTAATTAAATTCATGATTTTAATATTAAGTATGATTGTTTATTTGGTCATGCTGTTTAATAATTATCATTATTGCTGGACAAAACTGTAGATTAGTTGATATTGAAATAACTTATTTTCTAATTTAATTTAACTTAAAAAAAGCTTTGAATATTAATTACTTGATTTTCTCATACAATATTTCAGATTTAATTAATTTTTACAAACAATCTATCAGAATGTTATATATATATATATTATTTAAGAGAAATAAATAATTTGTATTTCGAAATAATTAAAATTTTAAATGATGCATTCTATTATTATATAACATCATTGATTTGTAATTCATATTTAATAAAAATACAGTTTAGAATAATGATTTGGCATTTATCTAATGCAGTCATGGGGAGACCAAAACATTTTAATATATTTAAGAAAATAAATACAGTAGTAATTGTTATCTAGGCTTAATATTATATTTAAGTGCCCTGCTTAGATTAATCATTGACTCTGGAATATTACATCCTCTAGTCAGTTTTCATTCTGGCACTTCACTGCTCATTTGGACACTTCCATTGCTCAAACTTTTTATGAATTCCTGAGCTAAAAGCCATTCAATTTTTTTAAAGTTATATTTAAATAAACTACCTTTATGTTTAAAAAGAAATATTAAAAGGAAAAGTCTTGTTTTGACTTTTGTAAAATATAAACTTTGAAGAAAAAAATGTTACATAGGAGTATGAAAAGAAATGTGAAATAGCAGCAGTTATTGAAAAGAAAGTGAATTAAAAAATTGATTCACCATTTAGTAAGAAGAGAAGATCAGACTATTAGCCAACATAATTATATACTAAAAAATAGCAACCAGCCTCAAAATTTGAATGGGAAAATAAGATAATGATGTTTACTGAATCATTATGAAAAATGAAAGTGATAGAACTTTATGAAAAAATTTTAAAAAGACCTCTGCCCGATAGTAGTTTGATTAATGACTTGTGATCGATATATTGTAATGGTTAGATATGTATAGCCAGCAAAACTAATCCTAAGAATTAAGCAATGATCATTAACTTGCATGTGTGTGTAACACTTATAGATATAAACATTACCACAGAGAATACAAAATTGAACCTCATTACTTATATCCCAGGACAATTTCCACATGATTATAGCTTCTGTTATCAACACATATACCCTTTTCTCTTATATTCTGCTAAGATCAGGGAGATATAAGGCACTCTTAAGAAGTAACATGCAATATTAATTGTGGTAAACAAGACACCAACACTAGATTTAATGATAGATAGATTTATTAATAATATAAATAAAAAAATGTAAGTCTGACAAAAATAATATGTACTTGCTTTATTGACTGATTTTCATGATAATTGAGAGAATTCAGAAGAGTTTGAACTTAGTATAAGTATATTATATTGGGTTACCATCTATGCTCAAATGGATTGCGGTATGTTTATTTAGCATCTAAGACAAGTCAAAGCTTACAACCATTTACAATTGCCTAATATTAATAATTCTTAGCTCAATCACATTCTCACACGTTGACACACAATGGGTGTGGAATGTGGACAAAAATAATGTATTCATGCAAGCTATATATATAATTTATGTGACATTTGATTTTCTATATTGCTATTATTATTTTGCTGTTGGGGGCTTTGGTTAAATTAAATGGCTAAGCCTATTAATATTTGGTGTATTTGAATTAAGTTCCGGCCCATATGATTTTTTCACTTGGAGAGCTGACTTTAAAGACATGTAGATATCTAAAAGTTTCAGATCTTCTTCTTGACAGTTAACTATTCGATAAATGCTTAGCTTGAGTTGGTTTTTTGAATCTGGTGTCCTAGCTCCTCACTGAAGAGAGCCATAGCTTGAAACCCATCTGGAGAATGGGGACAATCCTAGATAAAGTTGATTTGAATGCCTTTTTTGAAGTAGCATTTATCATGAAAAAAGCTTGTTTAGAGCTTATTAGCATACTCTTAATTTTACATATTTGTAACTGCAAGTTATGTATATATGTCATGTGATATTTGATTTTTTTTATATTACTATTATTATTTTGCTGTTGGGGGCTTTGGTTAAATTAAATGGCTAAGCCTATTAACATATGGAGTATCTGAATTAAGTTTGGGCCCATGTGATTTTTTCAGTTGGAAAGCTGACTTTAAAGAATGTACGTCTAAAAGTTTCAGATCTTCTTTTTGATGGTTAACTATTAGATAAATGCTTAACTTGAGTTGGTTTTTTGAATCTTGTATCCTAGCTCATCACTGAAGAGAGCCATAGCTCAAAATCAGTCTGGGGATTGGGGGGCAAATCCTAGATAAAGACGATTTGAATGTCTTCTCTTGTAGTAGCATTTATCATAAAAAACAAAGCTTGTTTAGAGCTCATTAGCATGTGCTTAATTTTACATATTTGTAACTGCAAGCTGTATATATGTCATGTGATATCTGACATTTTATATTACTATTATTAACACTTTTAATGAAATAATACAAAAAAATATATATTTTTTTAGTAACTAAAATAGATTTTGAAATAATTAAATCTAAATGTATAGGTCCTCCCTGCACTTACAATCCATTAAGTATTTATATAATGTTAAGGAATGTTAATGGATTTGTTAATTTTGAAACAACTTTTTTTCTGTAATGCAGTGTTCTGTGCCCATTTATATATACACATATGGTTGCATTACATTAATTAAATCCCATTTAAATTATTTTAACATAAAAAAGAATTTTGACTCCCTTATAATAAAACTCTAGGATAACGAATAAAAACTATTTCCTCGACCAGTAAGTACATTCACATATAACATGAAACATATATATATATAGCTTCAATATATATATATGCATAAATAAATATTGATTATCAAGCAATTTTTTTTTATTGTTAATCTCGTGTTCATTGCCTTTTAAAAATGGTTTTGAAATTACTAAAACTTTTTAAAGTGCCTGTTTGCATGTATAAACACATGCATAAAATAGAATTTGTTAAAATAAATTTTCCATCTCTATAAAGTGAATAAGTTTTATTTATGTTTTAATCAAAAAACCTAAACTGAAGTTTTGCAGGTTATAATGATGGTGTTTATTTCTCTGTAAATGCTTAATGTTGTAATGGTTTCTGTTCTAACTTGCTAGGTCTGTGACCTGGGATTCAAAATAATTTGGGATTGTTTTTTTTTGTTATTAAAAATTTTACAAGCAAGTTCAAAAAATTTCAGATAGTGAATCCATAAACAGCATAGGTAACAATTTGTTATTAGTTTATAAAGGTGTGTGTTTAAGATAAAGATCTCTAAATGTTAATCCTTGATTTACCTTTATCTATTTACCCTCACTTTTGAAATTTTGTTGGACTTTCAATATCAGATTATGCCTTTACAAATTAATAAATATATGGAGTTAACACATTGTTTATTTATTTCTTTATGGTATAGTAGTCTACTCTATTTTAGAGCCAGATTAGTTTTTGGCCTTTATCATAGAAATACATTAGGTTTCTGCATGTACATACAGAAGCCAATTCCATTCAAACTTATATCTTGTTCTGGGAATAGAATAATAGAATGGGTTGCTGTTATTAAAAATCAGTTGAAATTAAGTTGGAAAAATTATGTGAAAAGATTCATTTGTCAAGTTATAAAGTGTGTTTGAAAACCAATGTAACTGGATCACTATAATTACATTTTGTTGGTCAGAAATATTATTTTTCTCTTCAGTTAGAACTGTATGTGGGATTATTTCATTCGATAGCCATTCTTATTAATAAATGAAGCTGTTTGGGCCATATTGATGTTATTAGATAAAAAGAAAATCCATTCAGACTAATGAGGTAGTAGCTCCCACATGTTTAACCTAATATATAGTTTTATATTGTAACATTTATCATCACAGCACAAAAATTAGTGATTTATTTATATTATTAAAATGCCATGATAATAGATTAAGAGAATTAGAAGTTTAAATTCGAATTAAATTAATTGATATATATATTTTTGTATTTGGGCAGTAAACTGATAATGTATACATGCTTTTACATGCTACTTGTAGCAATAAGCTGAATGCTAACTATATAATAAAGGCAATCATCATCTTACAAACAAAAATGAAATATAAACAACACTGGAGAGTTTTTTTTTGTCCAAACTGCTCCAATTTGTTCAAGCTGTCATTTTTATATGCAAACATACAAAATATATTTACAATAGTTCTATTTAAAATTTACAATGTGTATTAAAAAGTGTGAATTTTTGTTTTCATTATTTGTTTGTTTACTAATCTTGCTTTGTCAATAAAAGGAAATTAGATTGATTCTTTCATAAAGTTAAAAGTAAAAAAATGTTTTTGCGTATTTTTATATATATATAATAAAGCAGATTGAAAATTATTTTTAAATATTGAATTCTTTTTAATCTGCTTTTCAAATGTTATTATTTTTCGAAAAATGTCTATATTTTATTTTTGTTAAAGTATTGTCTTTTTAAGTAAGCTTATGTAAGATACAAAAGTTTATTTTCATTGATATGAGTTATTGAAATCTGTTATTTAAGTGATTTTTAAAAAAAATATAATACTTCAAAATTTAAGATTTTGCTTGATTTTAAAAAATATGATAACTTAAAAAGTATCTAGCTTTATGATGCAGAGTTTTTGGAGCTAAATAAATATTAAAATTTTTTAAAAACTTAATTGAAATGATTTTCATAATCATCAGTTACGAAATGAAACCGTAAGTGATATAAAATCATTATTCATCAAGTCTCTCCAGTTTTGTCTATTTTTTGCAAAAGCATCAAGCAAATGCAAATTATACCCATTTTTTGAATTTATCTATTCAAATTCTAAAGACCACCCCCTTTCAGTTCCAACCCATATTATAGATACTGAAGTTTGCAGATAGTTATGAACTATATTATAATATGTATTTTTTATCTTACAAACACATACTTGTATAGATAAATATACATAGGCATGTACATTGCTGAAAATGTGTAATATTCACATGTATAGATGTGTGCATGTATTGCATTTATGCTCTAAAAAAGAAATAGAATATAGAAAATTTATTTTTTTATTAATTTCTAATTTGTTAATATTTTACTTACTTTTTTCAATTGTGAAATAACTGAAATCATGACATGGATTTTGCAGATTTGGACATTATACTGTACAAAAATTAATATTTTAATTTTTAGTCATTATTTGATATAAATTACTAAACATTTGTAACTTGTAATTTTCTTCTGTAAAATTTCTTAAATTCACTTTTTGAATAATTCTTCATTTGAAACTTTTTGCAGCCAGTTAATTTACAATTTTCTGTAGTATGGTTTTTCAAATGCTGAGACTTCTCTCTCTGAAAAAAGCTACATTTACAATTATTATGTGTAATAGAAAAATTTTAAAAAAGAACACATCTAAAAATGTTTAATAAAAGAAATATATATGTTTATTATTAAATATAATAATGTTAAAAGATTTATTGGATAACATTTTCAAATGCAGATATTTGATAATTCATACAAAATTGTTTTTAGGATAAAATTAATTATTGTGTAAATAAAATATGTTTTAATGAACATACCACGTATGCTTATATTTCAATGCACCTACTATATAGATTCATTATTTTTAAATTAAATATATTGAAAATTAAACATTATACAAATGAAAAAAAAATCTGTATCATTAATTTGTCAAGTTTTAAATCACAATTTAAAAAACATAAATATAATTCCTAATAATTTTACAAAAAAATTGGTTAATATATTTTAATGTGTAAATTTTGACTTTTATAAATTACACATAATTGTTTTCAAAATCCACCCAAAATTTTATTATGCTTTCATAAAAGTGAAATTTTTGCATATTCAAGAAGGAAAGTCTTCTTTTAACCAATAATTGTTTTATAAATTTTCTATGTAGTTTAGCTCAGTAGTGAGTGGCTGATTTAAGAACTAAAGCTCTTCAATTGATTTCCAACTTTAAAAAAAAATTCAATTTATTTAAGTGAATGGAATTATTATGTTCAAACTATCATTTTGATGCTCCAATGATACTAGACCTTACAAGCAACTGATTATACACTTGTTTTATTTTTTGTTTTACAGAAAAAATATCTTTTATTATTATTTTTATTCCTAGATGAACTTTTTAAAATAGTTTTCCTGGTGTAATAACAATTTATGCCTGATAATTGGCCAAGTCAATATTGGAAATAGAATTTTACATTTTTCATTGTATTAATGGTTAATTTTTAAATAATTATTTTTTTTCTAGTACTATATTTTGCTTGTGAATAAACACTCAATGTAAGAAAATATGATATCGATCAAGTCAGCTATCTACATTTGATTTTTCTCTTTAGTTGAATCTTTAAACACAAGGATGACTTACAGATTTGATTGCAAAAGTGGCAATTTATCCTAGTGGTGGTAATACTACTATAACTAAATTCAAAAAATTCACTATAATCTAAGACTTCTTAGTATTAGTTTTCATTGACAGGTATTTTGTTTTTTTTGGTAATTTCTTATTAGATTTAGAGAAAAGAGGAATGGAGAAGTGGAAGAGAGATGAGAGAAAACAAAAAATATATATACCTTTTATCAATTTACAAACTGTAGATAAATTTCAAACAACCATTTTCTTATTTGGATTCTTTTGTCTTTAGAAATTTCTTTACTTTCAGAAGTGGTGGGGAGGTAGAGAACTATAGTTTGGGCTTAAGGTTTATTCTAGTTTTAATAGCATTATGACTAAATTTATAAATTCACTGTGTAATCTAAAATCAGTATTTGTTTTTGTTGATTTTTTTTTTTGGCAAACTTTTATTTTTTTAATAAATTTAATTAGAACAGGCAAAACTCTACATAGTAGTGCCACTCAGTGCCAACCAGAGTGGCACTACTGTATGGAGAGTTTTGCCTGTTTTAATAACAGTAATGTGCTAGCATAAGAAATAGTGATCATGTGATGTTTAGTGGTTCAATAAATTTAATGTGAATTTTAAAAAAGTCAAAGATAAAAAAAGGGAACAACCTTTTTGCTACCCTATCGCATGTCACAAGAAATTATTATTTTTTAACTTATTAGGAATTAGTTTCAAAATAAGCTTAATGTTGATTTAAAATGTTATTTGAAAACATTTTCATTTAAATTATTACATTATTTTTTAGTTTTTAATTAAAAAAAGTAAAATTCAAATCAGTAAAAAAGTTTATTTTATGTTTTTCTTTGGTTAATTTGTTATTGCTTCAAAGCAGGCTAGTTCATTTTTATTTGGAATTCACACACTCCCTCCCTTCCCTCACTTTTTAAAAAGCCAATAAGAAAAAAAATTATAAATTTTTAAAGAAAAAAAAATCATAAAAATTTCCGCACAAATCTGTTAATTATAAATCAGAAGAGATTGTTTTAATTAGGTAATATTATGGATGCAATTGGATGCAATTCACCCCTCTCTCTCTTATCTCCTCACTTTTTAAAAAGCAAATAAGAAATTTACAAATTTTTAAAGACAAAATTATAAAAATTTCCAAAACAAATCTGTCAATTACAAGTCAAAAGAAGTTGTTTGAATTAGGTAATTCTATGAACACAGTTTACTCCATTCCCCTCTCTTCCCACTTTTTAAAAAGCCAGTAAGAAAGTAGAACTTTATAAATTTTTAAAGACAAAATCATAAAAATTTCCAAAATAAATCTGTAATACAAGTCAAAAGAAGTTGTTTTGAATTAGGTAATTCTATGGACACAGTTTACTCCATTTCCATCTCTTCTCACTTTTTAAAAAGTCGGTAAGAAAGAAATTTACAAATTTTTAAAGACAAAATTATAAAATTCCAAAACAAATTAAATTGCCAATTACAAATCAAAAGTTCTCCTCTTTTCTCACTTTTTAAAAAGCCAATAACAAAGAAGAAATTTACAAATTTTTAAAGACAAAATCATAAAAATTCCAAATCAAATCTGCCAATTACAAATTAAAAGAAGAAATTTTAAATCATCAATTTTGTAAGTGAATATTATGTATATTACCAACAACGAGAAATTCCAAAGAAACCTTGAAAATTTATAATTGACCTTTTTTAGAAATTGAAAAAACAAATTACCGCAATGAATTTATAAATTAAATTGTAAGTATTATTATTGTGATAAATCACCATTTTTCTAAAGATATCTCCAAATGATCACTTAATCACCCCAGTATTTTTTAATAACATCAAAGCAATGATTAAAGACTTAATAAAAGATAAAAGTGTAAATGTAAATAGTCGACTAGATCGGTACTGAAAATAATATATGTTAATTTATTTTTATATAAGTAAATAATTTTTAATTATTATAATTGATTGCTTAATTTGTGAATCAGTCACACATGTATTTAAAATATTGCAGTAATTATTTATATACATATATTAAGAACTATAGTTTTACTGCTCTTTTCAAATATGTAGTTCTGTATCAGAATGCAAGAGGAGTTAATCTCTGGGGTTAATGGTGTCAGGAATAACAGTAGATTAAGTTTTTAAAACTTAATATTCTAGCTAATGATGGTCAGACTGAGCATCCAGCCATATTTCCTGATCATCATTCCCATCAAACATTTTTAAGTGTAGAGAGAATCTATTACTTGCCTCTATAGATTCTTTTTATTATTTTAAAAATATCTATCATACTGCAGATTAGGGTGTCATTTCTAAAATGAAAAACATATATTAGTCGAGTTTAAATCTCTCCCTGGCTTCTTAGATACTATCCCCTCCAATTACATCATACTAGCTCACAAAAAAAAACATGATAATGGGTCACAAGGTATGTGTGATACATAGCTAGGTTTACTTAGATTTGGAATGAGAGATAAAAATAGACAATTAAAATAATATATATATAATAGAACAAAATTTATTTACAATATTTGCACATCTTATATAATGTTTAGGAATGAATCTAATAAATAAAAAGAATATAGATATATTTATGTAAGTATGTAACCATATCAGAGAAAATTCATTTAATTAGTTTGCATTTAACTTACGAGCTCCAATATGCTTATATACAATACAAAATAATGGTATAATTATTATTTAATTATAATATAAATGAAAATTAGAAAAATATCAATCCATAAATATATATGTAACAGTTATTAAAAAAACATTAATTATTAATTGAACAAAAAATCAATTTTACATTATATTTGCTTTAGCATTTGTAAAGAAAAAAAATATGTTAAGAAGAGATTAAAAAAAATACATATATAAAAAGAAAATAACATGCTAAAATTATTAACAGCATATTAATTTTAACTTTAATATTTGCTATCAACATTATTTATTAATTTAAGTAAAATTTTTCTTATTATAGCATCAATATTTTAATTTAACACTTAAATTATAAGTTTGAACCTTTTTAAAAATTGATTCATAAGACAGTTGTAAAGTTTTAGATTTTAGCAGATGTATTTTGTTGAATTATTCTCTGGATTTAGATATTCATGATTAATTAGGAAGAAGTAATATGAAAGATGACAGGTAGTAATAATTTTTTATTCATAATGGTTAGTGCATATTAAAGGAAACACTTCTAAAATTGGAATTTGAAGATTATATAATTTCATGTTTGGCCAGTGCACTAATGTTAGTTTTACTCCATGTCAACAAGATTTTAAGCCATTATGTAGTTTTTCATTTTAGCTATATTGATCAACTTTACAAATGATTTCTGTCATTCTATGTTTATAATGCTGTTCTGCAGAGTTTTAAAATAATTCAAAAGATCTTCACAATAAAGATATTAAGATTGACTTAAAACAATATTTTGTTGCAAAAGTTTCCTTTCTAAACACACACAATTACCCATAATAAATCCAGGAACTTTTATTTATTATTTTACATTAATTTAAACAAACTAACAAAAAAACAATTACATTTTTTTTTCTCTTATTTAAAAAAAAAAAAAGTATATTTAGTGTGTGGTTGGAAAAAAAACTTGTAAAGTCAGATCAGCTTTATTTCTAAAAAAAGATGTTTGAATTGGTATTAAGGCCATGTAACATGAATTATTTTATTTTATACTATGTTATAGTTAATGATAATGTTAAAAATAATTAACAATTATTATACATTATAGATTCATTTTAAATGTAGCTAGTGAAAAATGAAAACATGTTTATGTGCAAACAAGATATTTTAAACTAGATTTATGTTTTGATTAAAATATAGTTCTAGAATATTGTCAAATTTTGAGAAAAAAATTGTCAAAATGATTAGATTATACAATGATACTAAGAAGAAGAATATTGGTGAAAGGATTTCCCCAAAATTTTACAAGAGTTTTATGGGAAATGTTTTATGGATTAAAATGGGAATTTAAGGGAATAAAAATAAATGGGAATTACTTAAGTCATCTATATATTTCAGGTAATAAGATTGTTTTCACAAAAATGCTCCAGAGCTTAAGGAAATGTTACAATTGTTATCAAGTGAAATCAGGAAAATAAAATTAAAAATAAATCCCCCAAAGATTAAAATATGCATTGGTTTTTCAAAAAGGGAGACAGTAATTTGTAATGATCTAGGTAAAAATAAGAATTATAGAAAATTAATTCATTATTAATATAAGTGAAATTAATCATAAATTTAAATTTTGATGGAGTGTCTTTTGGTAGAAGTAATTAAATATTAAAACATGCCTATTTGTATAAAAAAGGGGATTTTAATTAATAGTTTTTTACAGGTTTACTTATTAATGTGAAACTTTGATATTTATTGGTTACACAACAAATTATGTAGAGATGTGTATTGGAATTAATTAACAAACAAATCATTGAAAGCAAAATCCATGAGTGAAAGAACAAAAAGTTATCACATCACTGAAAGAATTTAGATGGCACAGTTAAGCTAGGATAGACTTATCAGTACATGAAATGATAGGTGGATAACTGAAATCTATAATTGGATCATAAGAGATTGTAAAAAGCTTACTAGGAGATCACATGCAAGAATTTTTTGGGTGGTAATAAGAGTATTTGAAGTTGTGATATGGATCAGAAAAACTGTATTAAGCTAGAAGAGACTTTTACATACATTGGTTTAGTAGTGCTTGAAAATGATGATTTATAATTAAATAAATGTAATAATAACTACACTATATTACTACATGTTTATTCCAAAGGGGAATATTTGTGAATAAGTTTGGTAGTAAAATATGCATTTGTTAAAAAGATTTACTTATAAATCGATGTGTATGGGGATGAGAGTGGTATTTTATTCACAGAACGAATATATACTCAAAACAATATTGACAATAAATTCTCCCGTCATTCTCCGCCTTTTTTTTTTTTTTAATCTTCATCATGGAAAAATACTACAATTTTTATTTCTAAAAAGAATTTAAAATTAGTATTGAAGTAAAAATGCTTATTATTAACATTTTATTTTATTTTCTTAAAAAGCAATTATTTGAATAGATTGTTAGGATTGAAAGAAAAGTATGTAGGAGGAGAAATAAGATGGTTACAGAAAAATCATTATATGAAGTTATAAATAGCAAGAAGTAAGTAGAAACAGAGGAGGGATTTGAAATTGAATTTTACATCTGATTTTTGCAAATTGATGTGTGTGTGTGTAAGTTACATTTCAAAACATGCTATTTTTTATGAAATCACCTCAGTTTTTAATTAAGACATTATTAATTCTTACTTCCAATTTATTTGAACCATCACTTTTGATAATATTTATTTAAGAAACTAGAGAACATTGGTATTGGCTGGCAGTTAGATCTAAAACAGAGGCCATCTAAAGAAAGATATGTGTATATACATAATTAGTAATTTCTGAAAAAATAAGATTCTATATAAATATTTAAAGAAAGAAAAGTTTTTTAATTTTGGGGGGAAAAAATTTCTTTTTTAGATAATTATTGACATGCAAAACGCAAAAATAGCATTGTTTCAAGTGTCATGTTTATTCACTTTTGTTATTTATAACAGTCACTTAGCAAGAGATATTAAGCAAACAATGTTTGAAAAAATCGTCTAGTTAATCATATTTTACATTAAATGGAATTCTATATCAAAGAAAGTACAATCATTATAGAGAGATATATAGTCAAACATAGAGATAATCAATGATCAATAGTAATAGCAATGAATCACAAGACTGCTATACCTTTTTGATAATGATATATTCTATTGAACTCGAGGTAAAACTGTATCAGTATTTATTACAGTTATGATCCATATTTATTGCACAATTTTGAACCATGATTTTGTTCACAAAGATCCTAGATTCCAAGTTTGATTTACACCTTACCAGCAGTTGACATTCTATTCCGTCAGCTATTTGTTATTGATATATTAGTAACTTAGCAATATGTGGAAGAAACTTTACCATTTTAGATTTTCTAACTGGTAATTTTATGACATTTTTTTTGTAAGATAAAGCATGATAAATATACCACCATAATCTTTCAATATACTCTACAAAAGGGGGGGGGGGTTGGCAATTCAATCTTCAGAAATTTATGGCTGGAAATGTTCTGGAAATATGTAACTAGATAAATAAATATAAATCATAAACAAGAAATCCATATCTATTTTTCACTGTCTCAGTGTTCTTTTTTGTTCTCACATTAGATTGTTATAGTTAGTACCAATAAACAACTGCAAAAATTTTGAGGAGTTATTGTTTGATGAAGAGGAGTGTAAATTTAACATGTGTTATCTTCTAAATTTACTTTCAAGGATGAATAGAAGATAAAATATAGTATTTTATTGATAATATTTTGATCGTACTTGACCATTACTACATTGTATAAGAATTTATCTACTCTTATTAATTATGTTTGGTACTTGTGAGTTTTCAAGTAAACCATGATGGCATATTTTTAATAAATCTACAGTTTCGGGGGCCCCAAAAATATGTACAAAAATTTCTACTAGGAAATATCATATTTAATATTTATATTTTGTTTTATTACTGTTATTTTTTAAAAAAAAATCATTGTGGAAAAACTAATTATAATATTTACAGTTTCTTTTTTTTTTTTTTGGATTAACTTATTAACAGAAAAATGAAAATAAATAAATTATAAATACAATATTTATACTTGTCAATGGCATGCAATCATATTGTGACCATTAATGCCCATTTTTCAGAAGGCAGGGTCCCGTACCTTTGGAAATTGTCCACTGCATTACATTCTGTGACAGAAAGGTTTCAAATTTTTATCATTATGTCAATTTATCAAAAAAATTGCGGTCAAAAAGAAACACATTGAATTGAACCTAAATATGACAATGTTAAGAGCATCTTGTCACTTTCCACATTATTATATAACTAAAAAAAAAAAAAAGAAATAAAGTTTCTTAATGAAATTTATCAGAATTTATTACATTTTTAAAATTTAACAATTGATTTATTAATTTTGTTTTAATTTAACAATTAACACATCTTCAATAAATTATAGATTCTTGAATCTACATTTATCAAAAATTTGGACTGCCATCTTGGTTTATTTGAAATCTCACAAGCACCCAATATTTACATATTAAATCTTATTTAATTATTATAATCAAAGTATTAAGAGAGACTGCCGTCTCCATCCTTAAATGACATTCTAAAATAGTTAAAATATTAATTTCACTTTGAATTATCAACAATGTTGACACAAAGGTCAACATTTAGAATGCTTTTAATGAAAAACCTGAGAGAGGTATATTTTTATTGCCTAAAGCAATCATGTTTTAGATCTATGTACAAGATAACTTCTAAATATAGAAATGTGATTTATTGATTAAACACACTGATATATAAATAAATTACAAGTATGTGTTGCAAATTATATATATCCAATTCTTAACAAAATATATAACTTCTTTAGCTATAATAATAAATGTCACATTATTCTTAATGGGAACTTACGATTTAGGGTGATTAATTGAAAAACGAATTTAAAGATCAATTTAAAAAAATGAAGTTGATTGATTTTTATTTTTAAAAGTAGCCAAAGAATCATGACAGATATATATGAATGAGATGCAATTTATTTAAGTAAAGGTTTTTTTCGATCTAATTTCAAAATTTGTTTACAACATATTTTTCTAAAAATGTAGATTCCTATTAAATTAGACTATAAATGTAATTGATCAGTTGCTTGACTTTACTGAAGACTTGTTATGGTTAAAGCAAGCAAATTAGCTGAAAGAAAAACATTAAGTGAAGCCTCCAGCGACTTCATCAACTTATTCTGTTTTAAAAACAACTTTGACATTAAAAAAAAGTCCACTCAATTAGAATTATTTCCACTAATTAATTTAAAAAGTTGTTTTAAAAGTAAATAATATTTTAATTTGCCAAGCGCAAATAAATTAATAAATAACACATTATTTACAACTATTTTTCATTTCTATCAGTATATAAGTTCTGCCCAAAGACCTATTTTGAGAATCAAAAATACTTTTTTATTATATAATAGGTAGATCGTTTTTAATTTTGTCAATTTCTATATATACTGGAGACCAAGATAATATTTGATTAATTTTACTGAATATCTCAAAAAAATATTTTATTCTGAATCTCTTGATCAAAGTTAATTGATCATGAAAGTAAAATCATGATGAGTTATGAAACTTTATATATTGCCAATGCAATTTGAATGAGAAGGAGGAATGTAATTTATTGTTATATGTTCTTTTAAAAGTCCTGCACAGTTTGGTGTATTTTCTTATATATATAAAAAGCCTTGCACAGTTTGGTACAGTTCGTAGATCAATTCTGCACCCACAGCTCTGGTGCTAGAAATTCTTATAAACTCCTGAGCAATTAAGCCTTTAGCATTTTTTCTTTTAAAAAGTTTTATTATGCAGTATTATAAGATATATTTCAGCCCCATAATTTATGTTGAATGTAATTAATAAAGATTACAGGACAAAAATTGTGATATGTGAACTTCATTATTTTATATATCATGATAAATTAACTTGTGAAAGAAAACAAAATAGTTTTTATTTATCAATTGTAAAATATATATGAAAACATATTTTTATATAATATATTAGAATAAATATAAATATGTTTTTAAGTTAATTAATACAACATGTGAAACTCAAAATACTGCAATGCCACCAGATCGCTCAGCTGATCTTTATGATTATTATTCGTTCTTACCATAGAGAACATTTTATGAGAGTAGTACCGCAATGTTCTTAAATGATTTATTTGTTTAATCTTCACCTATGCACGAGTAACCCTGGATAACTTTAGAATCAAACCCATCCACAATAGTCCCTTTTATATGACATTCCAGTTAATTGGAGTCATTATCTTCACTCATAATGATGTACAAAAGCTAGTTCAATATTTTATTTAACTAACCTGTAAACTACTTCGCTATATCCATTTCTACAATAAACTTTGATTATAATTATCAATTATGTGTATATTATTTGTAAATTGGAACTGCAACATAATTATATATAATTAAGTATATTGTTAAGTATTAAACTAGTGCATCCTGGCTTTGAACCTAATCAATAAAGTGTCATGTAAGGCCATGTTTTATGAAATTACTGTAATCTAGATTAATAGAATATGTAAGTAGGTCTCTGGATAATAAAGAAACCAAAGTGTATTTATTTAAATGCTAGTGCGGATATGCCCCGAGTCGACGAAAGAATCCTGAGGAAGAGAGTCTCCATTCAAATCTTAATTTATGTCATGCTGTATGAAGAAGGAAAGCTGTGTGACATCAAGGATGTTAATTTTGTGGTTTGAGATTAGGAAGCCTAGGTAAGGGTTTAAACTAGGAACATGGGAGTAGCCCTATGTCTACTGGTTGAGAGCCCCTGCTTTGTCTGATTATAAAATCTTGACCGTTACAATACATTTGAACTAATGGCAAAGAATATACTTTTATTTTTAATCATTATATTAATTAGCACAAATGCACATGCGAATACATATTTTTTATTTATTTATTAGACTAATAAGCTTTTTAATTTACCTAGACTTATTTTAATACTTATAAAATGCTTAATTATCACCATCCCTTGTTCCTGTGCAAAGGATTTCTTTCTTTTGAGAGTATTTTTTTTTCTTTTTATATGTTTTCCTTATTTCTAAGTCAGATAATTTTGGGGAAACTCAGATTAGTTAGACACATATGAATTTTTATTAATGTGAAACTGATTCAAGTAATATTAGGAACCGATAAAAGATTAATTAAAGTTATTTATGTCAGCTAGGAGAGAGTTAGATTTAACAGTACATTTTTTTATAGTATCAAATACAACATTCACATTAGCAAATTATCTTATGGCTATGTATCTTAGATTATATTTATAAAATATTAGAATGAGTGCCTATGTTTATCTATATAGTGTTTGGATGGATTTGAATGAAATATCAATTAATTAATTTTACCTTCGTATTATTGGGTAAGGAATGATTCCACCGAATGAGTGTCAAACATTCAAATATGCTGTATGAGCACTAATGTAACATAAAAATATGTCAGTTTATACTTAAGACAGGTATAGCTTTAAATTGCAGGCCACTCAAGAATTAATTAAGGGTTTTTCTTTTCATGTTTCTTCGCTAGGCTTTATTTGTTTGTGTTTATTAATTATTGAAGCAGTTGATTATTTCCTTCTTTATATTGATAACTATGACTATGCAAAGGTCACCATACCTTATTTTACACATAAGGTTTATTACCTGGTAATCCATATTATAACATCACAATGATTTATTTTATATGTTAGTAGTATTTGTGAAATACTTTTGTAGCCTGATGTACAGTATCCATAATGTTTTGTTTATGAAAATGCCATGATCTGAGGAGCATTCATGATCATGTACCCTTACTGATGTAGTCAAATTCTTTAAACTAAATTTCACCTGCTGTCCCACACACTTTAGTTATGCATTTATTAAAATATAGCTAGGGTTGCAGCAAGATATCCATCCAGGGATAATGGGCACACATTTATCATCTCCAATGTTTTGCACATATAGTACACCAAAGAGTGTTAGAATAGAAATATAATTATAAAATTAATAAAACTTGATAAACTTGAAATAATGATAAAGCATGTGTAGTCAACTCTGAATCATTACAAATCTATTTAACTAATTAAATGCATATCAGAATTAATAATAACTCTTGTTGTAACTCAATAGTAAGGTTTTATTCATTTTCTCATTTTTAAGAAAGTCTGTTTAAAACCCCTTGTGAAATGTGATAACTTATATAATTATCATGAGTTTAAACCCATGCCAGATGTTTCAATTACTTTTATAATTGGCAAATGAAACTTATTTATACATTATTTTGTTACTATTAATTTTTTTATTACATGAATAAATATTTATTCCTTATATCTCTCTATTTATGTATCATTTACCATAAACCATGTATTTGTAGGAAGGGGTGGGTGTGGGTTTTTTTGGGTTTTAAAAAAAATTAAATGGAAAGGGGGAGGGGGGAGGTGTTAATGTAACTTAAGAGTCTCTTGTATCTTCCTGGCTCTAACAAAATATAAAAGAAAAGGTATTATGTTAATATCAGGTATGGTAGTCATTTGGAGATTATTCTGGGGCTGTAAGTAATGATGTTTGACTTTGTATTAAACAGTAATGTTATATATATATATATGTGTTACACACTCATATGTGAGTTAGTTGTCATTGCTTGGAATGTTTTCACAGGGATGCAGATAATCTTAGAAAGAACATTTATAAAATATTAATTGTAGATAACAAAATATCATATTAATGTTGTTTCAGCAATAAAAAGAGGGAGAACATCATGAAATGTGTGGCATTTACAAATAATTACATAGTAATAAAGAACCAAGAAGATTAAAGGCAGGGTGGGGAAACTTTTTTCTATCAAGGGCCTTTTGGATATTTATCATCTAATTTGTGAGACATACAAAAATATCAATTTAAATATTAGCCTACTACATTTGAAAAAAAATTTAACTAATTTATTTCTAATCTAATTAAGGGTAGGCAGCCTTTTCAACTGGCAGACCAATTTCAACTTTCCCCTTTTAAACCAGAACTATATTTTTTTTTGTGAATTAAAAATAAAATATTAATATTTCTTCCACATTTAATGATAATTTTTCTGATTAGTCTTGAACATATCTTTGTGGCATATTCTCAAATTTCTTGTTTTGTTCTTGACAGATTAATTTTACAGCTTGCAATTTTTTATAAATTTCTCTTCAGAAAATAGTTTAGAATTTTTTTTTTAAAAAAAAAACTTGCTCTCAAGAATGCGTTGATTCCCCCCTCACCGTCATTCTTACTCCATGTAGCCATTGTAATAGAGGAAAAAAGCAAAATAACAATAATCAAATGAATTGTTTTACTTTTGTTAGTTATCTGTTCATTTGTCAAAGTCATTATAAAAACAAAACGAAATGCTCCCAGCTTCTTAAATTAAATCTGTAATCAGTTTAGACCACACAATGTAAATAATTTGTTAGATTATTGCACTTCTGATAGAATGAACTTTTTTTTTTTTTATTTCATGCTAAACCAGCAACCATCAGATGGTCCATCATCAGATTTTCAAGTGGATGGAAGGTTGAAGAGTTGGAGTGTGGAGTAGATTGAAGCCTGTCCATTAAAATATAAGGATTGGCTATCTTAATATATATATTTGAGCACTTATAGTATATAATAAGCCTGTGTGTTCAGTTATTACATAGTAGAGATGTCTGCCCATCCCTTGTATATGTATTAAATGGATTATGTCCTGTTCATGAGGGGTCAGATTGATTTAGGTCAACATGGGTGTGACAAGAATCTCGACCTCAGGGTGGCCTTTGAGCATTCCATCATCAGATTTTTAATTGGATGTATGGTTGAAGAGTTGGAGTGTTGGAGTAGATTGAAGCTTGTCCATTAAAGTATGAGGATTGGCTATCTTAATATATATTTGAGCACTTATAGCATATATGTGTAGAGATGGTAATCTGGACCAACTGACGATTGCTGATATAGCATGAAATACATATATTGGTGATTATTTATCTTTTCAACATATATGTGTTCAAGTGTATCAGTGTTATGAGATAGTGTGGAGAGTGGTAGGTTGTGTGAAAGTCAGTACTCATATACCCTATATATTACATATATCATCATCAACCATTATCAATCCACTGCAGGATGAAGGTCTCTCCAAGTTTAATCCATCTTCTCCGATCTTTAGCTTCTCTTTTCCACAACACCCCTGCACATTTTCTTATTTCATCCATCCATCTCACATGTGGTCTCTTTCTGGGTCTTTTACAATCTCTTGGAATCCAGTTTAAAATTTCAATTGTCCATCTATTATCATTTCTTCTAGCAATATTTCCAGCCCAACTCCATTTCAATCTTTTAATTTTTTCAATAAGGTCAGTAACACCTGTTTGTTGTCTTACCCATACATTGCGTTTTCGATCTCTTCTTGTTACTCCCAACATACATCTCTCCATACTCCTTTGAGTGGTCTGAAGTCTCTGTATTGCTCTTCTATTAAGTGTCCAAGTCTCAGATCCATAAGTAAGAACTGGTAAAACACATTTGTTAAAAACCATTTTTTTCAAACACATAGGCATATTTCCTTTTAGTATCAAGTTATTTCTACCAAAAGCACTCCAACCAAGTTTAATTCTATGATTAATTTCCTCCATTATGTTTCCATCTGTATTAATAATCTGACCAAGGTATTTGTAACTGTTAACTTCTTCTAATTCTTCATAATCAATCTTTATTTTCATATTTTGAGCAAATCGATTAAACATTACTTTAGTCTTTTTAACATTTATCTTTAGTCCTACTTTTCTACTTTCATCTGCTAACTCCTGCAACATTTCCTGCAGCTCTGAGGCATTATTTGCAAAAACAACTGCATCATCTGCAAAATCTAAATGACTTAAATACTCTCCATTTACTTTCATTCCTTTAGTTTCCCATTTTAATCCACAAAATACTTTTTGCAGCACTGCTATAAAAAGTTTTGGAGATATGGAGTCACCTTGTCTTACACCTTTCTCAATGTTGATTTTTCCAGTATCATTATGTAATCTAATTGTTGCTGTTGCATTTTTATAAATATTCTTTAAAATATGGCAATATCCTGGATCTATACCTTGATGATCCAATGCTTTAATCACTGAAGAAATGTGTATAGAATCGAATGCCTTTTCATAATCTACAAATCCAAAACATAATGACAACTCATATTCATTTGTCCTTTCTGTGACTTCTCTCAATACCTGGATATGATCTATTGTACTAAAACCACTTTTAAATCCAGCTTGTTCTCTTGGTTGGTGGAAATCCAAAGTTCTCTGTAGACGAGTTGTAATTATCTTGGTAAAAATTTTATATAAAACTGATAAAAGGCTGATAGGTCTGTAATTTCTAATATCTTCTTTATCACCTTTTTTAAATATTAATATTATTACTGCATTCTTCCAATCTTCCAGTACATCTTTATCATTTAGACATTTGGTATATAACTTTGCTAAAATTGTTTCTATTTCTTCACCTGCTTCTTTTAATATATCAATTAAAATTCCATCATTTCCTGGAGCCTTTCCTTTCTTCATACATTTAATTGCATGTCTCACTTCTTCATTTAAAATTCTGGGCAATTCGGAAGATGTAATAGATATAGGAGGTACTTGTTCTTTATTACTATATAATTCTTGATAAAAATCTTCTACCAATTTCATGATGTCATCTCTCTTTTTAGTAATAATTCCATCTTTTTTTCTTATTGCAGATATAAATTTCCTACCAATACCAAAATGTTGTTTAACATTCTTGAGACTTTTATTTTCTTCTACAGCTTTCCTTGCTATTTCACAGTTATACTTTCTTATATCATTTTCAACTCTTTTCCGTACCATTTTACAAAATTCGAGATATTCAATTCTTTTTAATACATCGTTTTTGTATATCTTCATATTCCTTCTTTTCTTCATAAATTCTCTAGTCTCAGTAGAAATTTTATTAGTCAATTGCTGCTTTTTTCTACCAGCTATCTCTGTTGCAGTTTTTAAAAGTGTATCAGTTATTTTCATATTAATTTCATTCAAATCTGAATCATGTTCAAAATCTCCTAACACTTGAAACCTATTTGTAAGTTCTAATTTAAATTCATTAGAATGTTTCTGAAGATTAGGAATATCAACTGTAAATATTGTTTTTCTTAATAATTTTTGTCTCTCTAGTTTTACATTAACACGTAACTTACACCTTACTAATCGATGATCACTTCCTGTGTTAAATTTATTAAGAACATTACAATCTTGAAATATGTATTTCCTGTTAGCCAAAATATAATCCAATTCTGCTGTACCTTCATTTGGATGCTTCCATGTCCATTTCCTTTTAACATTTTTCTCAAAAAATGAATTCATAATATAAAGTTTTTCTTTTTCTGCAAACTCCACAAGTCTATGTCCTCTCTCATTTCTATTACCATAACCAAAATTACCTACAGCAATTTCATCTTTCATTTGTCTACCAATTCTAGCATTAAAGTCTCCCATAACAATTTTAAAATGTTGTTTACTCTGATCAAAAGCCTTTTGTACATCCATATAAAAATCTTCTACTACTTCATCACTATGAGAACTTGTTGGGGCATAAACCTGAATTATCTGCATTTGGTATCTGCTATTAAGTTGTATAACTAATCTTGCAACTCTGTCCGATACACCATCAATCTCCACAATATTGTTCTTCCACTTTTTATTTATAATGAATCCTACTCCACTTGTATTTCCAATATGTGTGCCTTTATAATAGAGTATATGTCCACTTTTTAAATCAATTGTTTCTTCACCTTTTCTTCTAACTTCACAAAGTCCAATAATGTCCCATTTAATATAAGACAATTCTTCTTCTAATTCTTGCAATCTTCCTTCACTTGAAAGTGATCTGCAGTTGTAAGTACCTAAATAAAAAGTTGTCATCAAATGGCAGCCTGGGTCCGCAATCAGGGGATTCTTAGCACCCTCCGCCTTCGGCCACCAACCGCTGCCTTGGTTGGTGACTTTACAGCCTCCTGGGAATAAGGGCCATGCTTTATTTTTGTCTGTCATAATTGTATATATGTATTGGAAAAATATTTATCATTTACACAAACATTCATTCTGCCTTATCAGGCACTGAGAAGAAAGACCATGGTGTTTCTTGATCTTAAACTCAGAGGTAAAAAGCCAATAAACTCACCACGCTGGCTAATGCGTGTTGGTGAGGATCCCATCCATGTTCGTATACTATATGAATAATCACATAGTAATAACAGCTGCAACGACAAGAACATATGGAGTGGACATTAGGAATTTGCCCTGCTCGGTTCCTTTAAGGCCTCCAAGAGGAATCAAAGGGTCTCCTTTCAGTTAATAGCAAACTCCTTTCTGCAGCCATTACATATATAGACACAGATATATAATATATTAGCCTGTATGTTTCAGTTATTGGGATTGTCTAAGTGTTGACTGATATTATGATTAATTATTAATTTATATATATATTTAAACTTTAAATTAAATATGCTGTCTCCAGCCTTGTATAAATTGATTGTAAGTTTAATGACTCTTAGAGCATATTCCATCTGGCTGATAAATTAATTTCACTCTGAATTACCAAGAATATTGACAAAGGGATATTGACAAAGGGATACTTATAAACATCAAAGCCATAAGTGATTCATTGTATACTTGATTTTTGTTTAACATTTAGAATGCTTTTAATTTATAAAACTGGTGGAAGAATTATTTACTTTCTTTATTTATATATTTATATAGATGTAATAATAATAATAATCAATCTTTAAGCTATCAACAATCAAGGCAACCTCCTTTAACAGTAATGATAGTATGACCTTTATCTATGATCTGATATGTTTATATAGACACTAAAGGTTGCAATCTTTAGTGTCTAAAACAGCGTTTCTCAACTTTTTTTGGCTCACGTACCACTTGGTAGTATATCATGCTAAATTGTACCACTTCGTAAAAATGATTGTATTTTGTGAAATTTGTTATTGCGAGTGTGTTATTTTATTTGCATTATACATATTATAGGGTGACCATGTATTCACATCACATAATGAGACAAATTACATTGTAACATGCCTAAACGTCATGCTGGATTATAAACTCACTGAAAGTATAAACTCACTGTAACATATATGTATGTGTTTGTTCAAAGTATCATATTTATCTACTATTTTGTCATATTTCATTTACTAATAAATGGTTTTAATAAAAACACAAAATTATAAAAACCCAATTAATATATTTTTTTATCATAATCAAATGTTTTTATAAAATAAATTTAATGAGATCCTTGTGCTTGTTTCAAAGAACATAATTTTTTGAAATTTGGTTCAGAAGATGCAAGATATACCCATAAGTCTACAGCTACATTCAATCTGTTTCAATACTTTTTTAAAAAAAATATATATGAAGAAAAAGCTCTTTCTACTAATTCCATACTAGTAAATGGTAATAATAATTTAAGAGCTTTCTCAGAAAACTGTTCATATTCTTTAATGTTTAACCAAAATTAATTAGATTGTGTTGATAATTTTATTAAATTTTCTTTCTCTTTTATTGATAATGATGTAGCTTTTTCTAAATTTTCTTCATAGAAGGGGTTTGAAATCCACTTATCATTTGTGTTTTCGGGTTTTGGAAAATATTCCATGAAAGACAATTTTAATCCTGTTAAATGTGCTATTATATTTTCTGTATATCTTGAGACAGACTAACCTTATTTTCAAACAAAAAAATATGTAGAGTTTCGAATTTTTCCAGTTGATTGTTTTCAATACACTGTTTCCAAAAATCTAATTTCTTAATCATACTTTCAATTTTATCATTAACATTAAAGATCGTTATCGAGTTATTCTGAAGTGTCAAATTTAAGTTCATTTATTTGCAAAAAATATCAGATAAATATGCAAGCGCCTGAAGCCAATCAAAATTATACAATTTCAAAGAGAGATCAAAAGGATTGTCTTTAAAAAAAAACTGTGCTTCTTGTCTAAGTTCGAATAAGCAGGTTATATAGGGATCAATAAATTTTAATAAACAAAGACGATACAATCACAAACAATAACCTGTCACTTGTAAGTCATGCGGTGAAGTGAATGAGAGTGCAGCACTATCACAACAGTGGCGGTGACATCTCAAGTTACTGCTGGTAACGGCTAAATTTAAAAGTGCACTCCAAAAAAAAAACAAATTGCTGGATTTTCGATCATCAACTGTACATATTAACAACTTTACTGTATAATATTATTCATTAAAATAATTTTTATGAATTATAGGAAAAAACTTATGTCCGCCATTATTGATTATTTTTCGTGTACCACCAACCAGCAACTCGCGTACCATCAGTGGTACGCATACCACAGGTTGGGAAACGCTGGTCTAAAGAAACATATCAGACCATAGATAAAGATGGTACAACCTCTATTGTTAAAGTATGTTATCTTGACTACAGGTTGAAATTGTTGATAGCTCAAGGGTTGATTATTATCATCTATATTTATAAACTTATTAAGTCCTTGAGTAAATTGTTTTTATTGTTTTAGTTATATAAGTGTTATATATTATATTTTTATTTATTATAATTTATATGAAAAAAATCCCCAGCATAATGGATTTTATTATTTTCCATTTTTGATAATTATGTATATTATATTGGTACTTTGGTATTATTCCTGCTATGGCATAATAATCATGTGACATTTATATCCATTTATGTTGTCATGTTATCCAAGAATCCTGGCATGGCTAATCCATGTCAAATATATATGTTACCAACTTTTTACATCATCAAGTTGTAAAACATGCTGACCTGTGTTTACTTTGCCACAGTGATTTTTTTCTCTAAAATATAATACATCTCCTGTATCATTTGTAAGTAATATGGTTTTATATTTAAAAATATATTTATAGCTAAAAAAAATTATATATTTTTTTTTTTTTTGCTAAAACTTTATATATATTTAAAAAAATATCTAAAATATAAGGTTAAGGTTATCATTCACCATTTTTAGATAAAGTTAAAACTTTATCTTACAGTTCATCTTTTTTTTTTTTTTTAAGACTAAAAGACAAATGTAAAATTTAAAACTTGAAAAATGTTTCCGGGGTCTTTTTTCATATTTTTCCTTTTTCCATAATGAATATATCTCTCCATCATTGGAAATAAGATGTTTATTTTTTTTTGGATTTGAAGTTTTCTATTACATGTGCTGGGTGCTTATGATGGCACAAAGTGCTGTATTATGCCAGGTGAGGAATTTGATGGTACGAAATGCCATAAAAAAACTCACAAGTCATAACCACCTGTTTTATTTAGTATCGTAATATATATTTTTCTTTTTCCATAATGAATATTTGTCTTTTTTTTTTTAGATTTGAGATTTGATATAATACCTGGTTTGATGTATTACTCCAGCGATGTATTATTTTAAGTTTGCAATATATTTAAAATAATGCCTCCACAGGATCTGTAGACAAATTTTATCAATTAACTTTGTCCACACATCCCTTGGAGAATTTATTTTAAACATATCACAAACTTAGAATAATACATCACTGGAGTAATAAGTTATAGCAGGAATAATAGCAAAGTACCATTATTTTATTATATATATGTTGTTTTATTTTATAATATATACCACCATGAAATTTTGCAATTCATTTAAGAATGTTCATATAACTCATGATTTCACTGCCATATATAGTTTCGGTAGCAGTTTTGTCAAAGTTAGAACAAAATTTAATGTTAGTGCAGCATTCCATAGTATTCCACTGGAGTAATAAGTTATAGCAGGAATAATAACAAAGTACCATTATTTTATTATATATATATGTTGTTTTATATTATAATATATACCACCATGAAATCTTGCAATTCATTTAAGAAATGTTCATATAACTCATGATTTCACTGCCATATATAGTTTCGGTAGCAGTTTTGTCAAAGAACAAAATTTAATGTTAGTGCAATATTCCATTGTGGGTTAATGTATGAAACATATCATACTTTTCATGTCCTAATTTCTAAACCAGACATATTAGAGCCATAACATTTTTGTGATGAATAGTTAAATTGTGTTACTATATAACACAGGCATTGATTCTGAAATGTCACTGCAGGTAACTAAAAGAGAGAATCAGTCATTAGTCACCTTTTTGCTGGGATATACTTTGTATCTATAAATAAAGCAGACAACAAATTGTTTAATTAAGTAATTCATTTTAATGTTATTTATAATTATTTTGACAATAAAAAAGAATTTTTTATACATCTTTAAAATAGGCATTTTAATCCAAATACATCTATAGCATTTAAAGAATAATATTTCTGTAGTGTAATTTTCACTACAAAAATATTATTTATTAAGTGGATGATAATCTAGTTTAATGAACAACTAATAAAAATTATTAATATCCATCTATAGCAGTCTCTTTCTCCCTATTGTTTAGTTTCAAGAAGCCTAAATTTGGATAGTGAAATTTATGGATCATAATGAATTATATATGTCTTATAAATATACATTATATGCTTAACTTGAATATAATTTTATTTTTAAATTGTACACATTGGGACATCAATAAAAGTAATTTAATAAAAATAATAATGTATTTATAATAAATTGAGGCAATATATTAACAGGTTTATATACACATTAGATTGTATTCAAATCCTATTTTTATATATGTGAATATGCTTACTCAGTTATAAAAAAAAAATAATTAAGTAAATAAAAATTTGCTGTTCTTATCTTTTTTATTGTTGTAATGAAAATTGATGAGGATGAAATACAAAAGATATAATTAATAAATAATGTTAAATCTATACTTTTAATTACTTTGAGAATAGTAGCATTTTTTTTAAGGATCACAACAACATAATTTGTACTATGAATTAGAAAATAACAAATTTGATGATGATAGTAATTCTGCTAAAGCCTTAAAAAAATTAGTAATGTGCTTCATTTTAAATTCATACTAATATCTGAATCTATATAAACATTCATTACTTGAGGTAATAATATTTGCTCTTTTCAGCAAAATTTGCTAAAGTTTTTATATAAAGTCAATACTTTTAAATGCAACGTATCATTCAATTTTAATGATTTTATAGACTTTATTAAATATTTAACATGTCATGGGGATATTTTTCTTTTTTACTATTGTATAATTGCTGTTGTATTTTTATTTAAACAATGGGCTAATTTCATCTCATTAATTTTGTTGTCACACAAAGAGAGCAGCACTTCACATTAATTAGACCTAGAAGAATTACTTTCATAATTATTTAAAGTTGTAATTAATAATTTGTTAAGCGCATACTCATTACATAAGTAATATATATTAAGGCTATAACCTTAAGACGATGCACCTGGATGCAGCAGTAAGGACTTCTAAAAATCTTAATGACTTGAAAAGTCAAGAGTAGCCACTCTTATCTTGGACATACTTTTTAATTATATAGGCAAATCTAAATCATTTTGAATTGAGAGTGAAGCTATTAACTACTTCACTGATTAAGTCCACAATTTCTATACAAGCTAAGGTATGTGAAATCTTCCGATTTATAGCGAGTCTAATCAAAATACTTTAGATTTGCCTATATGATTAAAAAGTATGTCCAAGATAAGAATGGTCACTCTTGTCTTTTAAAGTTGTTAATCTTGTGTTAAGATTTGTAGAGGTCCCTGCTGTCGCATCCAGGCACATAAACTTAATATATATTACTTATCATAATTATTATTGATAGCCAAACCTCATACTTTAATGGACAGGCTTCAATCTACTCCACACTCCAACTTTTCAACTGTCTATCCAATTGAAAATCTGATGATGGAATGCTCAAAGGCCACCCTGAGGCTGAGATTCTTGTCACACCCATGTTGACCTAAGGTCAATCCGACCCCTCATGCCTCAGGGTGGCCTTTGAGCATTCCATCATCAGATTTTCAATTGGATGGACAGTTGAAGAGTTGGAGTATGAAGTAGATTGAAGCCTGTCCATTAAAGTATGAGGTTTGGCTATCTTAATATATATCTGAGCACCTATAGCATATATGTGTGGAGATGGTAATCTGGATCAACTGATGATTGCTGGTTTAACATGAAATACGTATATTGGTGATTATTTATCTTTTCAACATATATGTGTTCAAGTGTATCAGTGTTATGAGATAGTGCGAAGAGTGGTGGGTTGTGTGAAAGTCTGTGCTCATATACCCTATATATTACATATATAGACACAGGTATATAATAAGCCTGTGTGTTTCAATTATCATAATTATTGTAAATAAATTTCTAAAATTTTAAAGCCTAGTTTGATTATTATGCAAGTTTAAGGCTGAGAATTAGAGAAGACACTTTGAGACAAGGAAATGGCTACTGCAATACATGCAAATAAAACATAAAAGCATATATATATATATTAATTAGAACCTACACAAAACTGATTGTTGAAAACATAAATATGGAGGATTGAACTGTATTTAAAATGATCTCTACTTGTGAACCCACTGTTACTTCCTTTTATATATAATTAGCTTATTTATTCAGTGTACTGAGTGTTTTCTATATAAGTAAATAGAGGAATTTAAACTTAGAATTGTTCAGTATATTTATCCTCCACTCTATCTCAAACAACCGACTCACTTGACCACATACATGAGAAAAAAGGATAGATGATCCCCAGTATATGTATTTTATGCAGAATCAGCACTCATTAATTGGGCTTGATCATATCTCCCACACATTACATTATACAATCAATGCTTACTTAATATTAAGATAGAAATTCCTTAAACTTTATTGGACAGATTTCAATCTTCTCATCCATCTAACTATTCAACTGTCCATTTCATTGAAAAATCAACAGTGGAATGCTCAAAGTCCTTGGTGGATTTGATATTGTAGTCATATCCATGTAGACGTTATATCAATCTAATCCTTCATATTAGTGGACTATTATGTATCCAGATATTAACAGGAGAGGATGGGCTGAACTTATAGATGTAGCCTGTTTTAAGGCTCTACATAATTAGCCTATTTATTCAGCGTATTGAATGTTTTCTCTATAAGTAAATAGTGGGATTTGAACATAGGATTTTTCTGTCTACATTAGTCCTCCACTCTATCTCAAACAGCAGATACCCATGACCACTTACATATGAAAAAGATAGATGATTCCCAATACTCTGATGAATGCTAGTTCTGCATGAAATATATATACTGGTGATCATCTATCTTTTTCACATGTACATAGTCATGTGTGTCCAATGTTTGAGATAGAGTGGAGGATGAATACAAACCGAAACATCCTAAGATAAATCTCTAATTACTTTTATAGGAAACATTCAATACACTGAATAAATAGTCTAATTACATATTGCCTTGGAAATAGGTTAAATCTATAAGTTCAGCTCATCCCTCTCCTGTTAATGTATGAATATGTAATGATCCGATATTATGAGGTGATTGATTGAGGTGATGTCTACATGGGTATGTTACAATATCAAATCTACCAAGGGCTTTGAGTGTTCTATTGTTGATTTTCAATAAAATGGACAATTGAATACTTGGAAGGGTGACAAAATTGAAGTCTGTCCATTAAGGTTTAAAGGATTGCTATCTTAATATAAGCTAAGCGCTGATTATGTATATGTGTGGGAGATTATGATGTGGCAACTTCTGATTCTGTAAAATATGTATATTGGGAAACATTTATCTTCTTCACATGTGTATGGTCATTTCTGTTAATTGTTTGAGATAGAATGGAGGATGAATATAGATAAAAAAATCCTAAGCTTAAATCCCTTTATTTACACATATATATTATTTGTTAAATATATAAAAAAAATATAAAATTCTTTACTTGCTATGCTCCAACATATTTAACATTTATCCATTAAATGTTATTGAATCACTGCTCTACTATGAGTTAATTAAAAAAGCATCTGTAATATATACATGCATGTATTAAAAATTACTTTACAAATAATTAAAATAATGAAAGTTTTCTAAACAACAACCAAAAAGTATAATATGAAATAAAATTTAAAAAAAAAAAGACAACTTAAAATTTGATTTTGCTATAATAACAAAAAAAATATTTTCCTATTTTCTAAATTGAAATAAATCAAGAAATGTATATTTAATATTATACATATATTTCACTTTTATCAAATTATCAAAAATACATTAAAATCAAATAATAGTTGTAGAAATAGATAACAGAAATTTACTTTTTTCCCCATGAAAATTCTCAAGTTGGTATTTGTCTTTAGTTTTCCTGCTATAGGCAAACAAAAATGAAAGCTAAATTATAAATCACACTAATATTAAAATAGAATCATTCTATGCAAAATTGTGATAGAAAACTTTTAGACTTGGATTGAACTAATGCAGCACTTTATTATTATATGATGAATTATACTAGCATAACATTGTCTCTTTTCATTATTGTGTTATATTTCTGAAAAAAATTTGGAATGTAATATTATTAAATTTTTTTATAAATGTAATTAAATATGTTATGTTTGTAAAAAGAATTTCAATGTGCATAAATTATTAAATGTATGGGAAAATATTTTGCATGAAACTTGAAATAAATTTAGATTGGGAAAAGATATAAAACTGGAAAAAAATTTAGATGTGGATATATCTTTAAAAATGAAACTGTGATGTTTTCTGTAGTTTTCTATGGATATGAAAGTTGAAATATTGAAGAGTGATGGGAAAAGTTTTGATATTTCTGAACTATGATGCTAGTAAAAAGATTGAAAATTGTATGTTTACCAAGAATAATCAATAAATAGATACTTGATTAGATTAGTATTGAATTCTGCCTAAAGCACCAGATTGAAATTAAGTCATATCTCATTTATTAGAAAATGATATAATATTTAGTAAGGGCAAATTCCTAATGTCCACTCCATACGTTCTTGTCGTTGCAGCTGTTATTACTATGTAATTATTCATATAGTATACAAACATGGATGGGCTGCTCACCAACACGCATTAGCCAGCATGGTGAGTTTATTGGCTTTTTACCTCTGAGTTTAAGATCAAGAAACACCATGGTCTTTCTTCTCAGTGCCTGATAAGGCAGAATGAATGTTTGTGTAAATGATAAATATTTTTCCAATACATATATACAATTATGACAGACAAAAATAAAGCATGGCCCTTATTCCCAGGAGGCTGTAAAGTCACCAACCAAGGCAGCGGTTGGTGGCCGAAGGTGGAGGGTGCTAAGAATCCCCTGATTGCGGACCCAGGCTGCCATTTGATGATGACTTTTTATTTAGGTACTTACAACTGCAGATCACTTTCAAGTGAAGGAAGATTGCAAGAATTAGAAGAAGAATTGTCTTATATTAAATGGGACATTATTGAACTTTGTGAAGTTAGAAGAAAAGGTGAAGAAACAATTGATTTAAAAAGTGGACATATACTCTATTATAAAGGCACACATATTGGAAATACAAGTGGAGTAGGATTCATTATAAATAAAAAGTGGAAGAACAATATTGTGGAGATCGATGGTGAATCAGACAGAGTTGCAAGATTAGTTATACAACTTAATAGCAGATACCAAATGCAGATAATTCAGGTTTATGCCCCAACAAGTTCTCATAGTGATGAAGTAGTAGATTTTTATATGGATGTACAAAAGGCTTTTGATCAGAGTAAACAACATTTTAAAATTGTTATGGGAGACTTTAATGCTAGAATTGGTAGACAAATGAAAGATGAAATTGCTGTATGTAATTTTGGTTATGGTAATAGAAATGAGAGAGGACATAGACTTGTGGAGTTTGCAGAAAAAGAAAAACTTTATATTATGAATTCATTTTTTGAGAAAAATGTTAAAAGGAAATGGACATGGAAGCATCCAAATGAAGGTACAGCAGAATTGGATTATATTTTGACTAACAGGAAATATATATTTCAAGATTGTAATGTTCTTAATAAATTTAACCCAGGAAGTGATTATTGATTAGTAAGGTGTAAGTTACGTGTTAATGTAAAACTAGAGAGACAAAAATTATTAAGAAAAACAATATTTACTGTTGATATTCCTAATCTTCAGAAACATTCTAATGAATTTAAATTAGAACTTACAAATAGGTTTCAAGTATTAGGAGATTTTGAACATGAGTCAGATTTGAATGAAATTAATATGAAAATAACTGATACACTTTTAAAAACTGCAACAAACATAGCTGGTAGAAAAAAGCAGCAATTGACTAATAAAATTTCTACTGAGACTAGAGAATTTATGAAGAAAAGAAGGAATATGAAGATATACAAAAATGATGTATTAAAAAGAATTGAATATCTTGAATTTTGTAAAATGGTATGGAAAAGAGTTGAAAATGATATAAGAAAGTATAACTGTGAAATAGCAAGGAAAGCTGTAGAAGAAAATAAAAATGTCAAGAATGTTAAACAACATTTTGGTATTGGTAGGAAATTTATATCTGCAATAAGAAAAAAAGATGGAATTATTACTAAAAAGAATTTATATCTGCAATAAGAAAAAAAGATGGAATTATTACTAAAAAGAGAGATGACATCATGAAATTGGTAGAAGATTTTTATCAAGAATTATATAGTAATAAAGAACAAGTACCTCCTATATCTATTACATCTTCCAAATTGCCCAGAATTTTAAATGAAGAAGTGAGACATGCAATTAAATGTATGAAGAAAGGAAAGGCTTCAGGAAATGATGGAATTTTAATTGATATATTAAAAGAAGCAGGTGAAGAAATAGAAACAATTTTAGCAAAGTTATATACCAAATGTCTAAATGATAAAGATGTACCGGAAGATTGGAAGAATGCAGTAATAATATTAATATTTAAAAAAGGTGATAAAGAAGATATTAGAAATTACAGACCTATCAGCCTTTTATCAGTTTTATATAAAAATTTTACCAAGATAATTACAACTCGTCTACAGAGAACTTTGGATTTCCACCAACCAAGAGAACAAGCTGGATCTAAAAGTGGTTTTAGTACAATAGATCATATCCAGGTATTGAGAGAAGTCATAGAAAGGACAAATGAATATGAGTTGCCATTATGTTTTGGTTTTGTAGATTATGAAAAGGCATTCGATTCTATACACATTTCTTCAGTGATTAAAGCATTGGATCATCAAGGTATAGATCCAGGATATTGCCATATTTTAAAGAATATTTATAAAAATGCAACAGCAACAATTAGATTACATAATGATACTGGAAAAATCAACATTGAGAAAGGTGTAAGACAAGGTGACTCCATATCTCCAAAACTTTTTATAGCAGTGCTGCTAGAAGTATTTTGTAGATTAAAATGGGAAACTAAAGGAATGAAAGTAAATGGAGAGTATTTAAGTCATTTAGATTTTGCAGATGATGTAGTTGTTTTTGCAAATAATGCTTCAGAGCTGCAGGAAATGTTGCAGGAGTTAGCAGATGAAAGTAGAAAAGTAGGACTAAAGATAAATGTTAAAAAGACTAAAGTAATGTTTAATCGATTTGCTCAAAATATGAAAATAAAGATTGATTATGAAGAATTAGAAGAAGTTAACAGTTACAAATACCTTGGTCAGATTATTAATACAGATGGAAACATAATGGAGGAAATTAATCATAGAATTAAACTTGGTTGGAGTGCTTTTGGTAGAAATAACTTGATACTAAAAGGAAATATGCCTATGTGTTTGAAAAGAATGGTTTTTAACAAATGTGTTTTACCATTTCTTACTTATGGATCTGAGACTTGGACACTTAATAGAAGAGCAATACAGAGACTTCAGACTACTCAAAGGAGTATGGAGAGATGTATGTTGGGAGTAACAAGAAGAGATCGAAAACGCAATGTATGGGTAAGACAACAAACAGGTGTTACTGACCTTATTGAAAAAATTAAAAGATTGAAATGGAGTTGGGCTGGACATATTGCTAGAAGAAATGATAATAGATGGACAATTGAAATTTTAAACTGGATTCCAAGAGATTGTAAAAGACCCAGAAAGAGACCACATGTGAGATGGATGGATGAAATAAGAAAATGTGCAGGGGTGTTGTGGAAAAGAGAAGCTAAAGATCGGAGAAGATGGATTAAACTTGGAGAGACCTTCATCCTGCAGTGGATTGATAATGGTTGATGATGATGATGAAGGTTTGTAGTTAAAGAAGAAGGTGATCTGCCATGAGGTAGATGGGTACTATAGTAGTGAAAGTGGTATCCTTAAGCAGCATATTAAACCTGATAGGAATTTTGAAGAAATTCTATTCATCTGATAGGCAATAGCTAATAACAGTATTCTTTTGTATGACAGCCATTTTCATTAGTGGAATTTTTTTTCCAACGGATATATGTATTGGAAGAAAAATCTATTTTAAAATTAATTTAAAGAAAATTATATTTGATTGCATCTTGGAATAAATCTAAATTGGGGAGGCAAACCTCATGTAAGGTTAGTCATTGTCTGGACTATTTTTGTTTACAACACATTTTAACCTAGAGCTATTTCACAGATCAAATAAAAAGGTCAGCAGATTTTCATGATGATTAAAAAATAGTAAAGAAAATTTTTCCAATGATAAAAAAAAGGTGATGGTGGATGGGTAAATAGTGCATATATAAATAATTTTTTATTTAAATAAATTTGTGTACAATATTGTATTTTTTACATATTTTAATCTTAAAATTTAATTTGTATTTTTTAAATTTCATCGACTTGATACTTTCTCAACTTTGACATCTGAAACGTTATCTATTCTAAGTGTAAAGATGACCAGAAGAAGAAAAGCATTTTTCTCTTAACTGGTTTTTTTCTCCTACCAGAATATATATAAAAAAATCGATTTAAAATGTGTTTTAACTACCGTCTCCAGATTAAAAAGTAAGAACCTTTAACATCTGCATGTCTTCTTTTATACATTTAATGAATAATTCTAAAAGAAAAGTTACTTAGTAATTAAATTACATTTTTTTCAAGAGCTTTACATAATATTGATTATCATTTTGATGTTGAAACTATTTTGACTTATGATAGATTTTATTTTTATTGTGAAATCTTTTTCTGTTGTTATTTCTTTTAAATATATATTACATATTGAATTAAAAAATTAAAAGATGGTTTTAAATTACTTAAAATAAATCAATAAAAATATCATTAGACTTAATTTAAGCATATAAAATTCAAAACCATGAATTATTTTAAAAAACAATAAGATATATAGGAATAATATTAAATTCATATGAACCAGGATGACAAATACTGATCTGTCCATATAATTTAGAAATATAATCACAAATATATGAATTTATTATATATATATGATTTAAAAGTTAATTTCAAAATAACTTTATTAGTGTAAAATAATAGATATTTAAGAATATGGGAATACATTGTCTTTCTTGATAAGAAGTTCTAGGAGATAGATAAATGAGCTTAACAACCTGATTGAGAATCTGTGATGGATCTAAGGTTTGATCTTCTGGAGAATTTTCAATGGAAATGCTAGAATCAAATTTTATGTATGATTGTGTACGTTTTAGGTGGTTTTTGGTATTTGAAATAGTCTCCTTGTAGACAGAATAAAGTCTTTACTTGTTACTTTATTAAGGTGATCAATAAATATGAGGTCCTGATTTGGAAGTGGGAAGGTGAAAAATAGCTTACAACGGACGCTCCAGATTGTATGAACTAAAAATAATGAAAGTCTAATGAAAGGAAATTGTCTACTTTGTAAGGAATCTTTCAGTGACAGAATTTTGTAAAAGTCAGTGCTCAAGCTTTGAGATATTAACAATCTAATGCCTACCAGCCGAGGGCATGATTTAATAATCTGGTCAAAAGTATCCTCTTGGGTCTTGCAGAGTGAGCATATTGAATCAGTATTATTTAGATATCTCTTGAAGTGTAAAAAGTGATTAGTATGCATGACATCCTGATTTACCTTAATTAAGAAGGTAAAAAATTTGGGTTCTAATTTAAGAAATTTAAATAAGGAGGTAATTTTGTGATTGTTGCTCTCTAAGGATGGTTTTATATTATTGATGATTGGGTGCAAAATCAGATGTGCATCCCATATAGAGATTTTAAAAGTATCTTCTTATATGTTAAAGATTGAAAAAATATTATATGTATTCATGTGGGGTGCATGTGTATGTGTAAAAGTAAACATAAAATAGCTGAGAATAACCTAAAGCAGAGCAAATTCTATGCAGTATCTTGTCACAGTAAAGGAATAAGAAAGGTAAATTGAAAATATCAGTCTACTTGAAAATATTTTTGGTGCTTGCTTGTGAAACTGCTAGCTATTTAAAAAATTCTCCTGAATCTCAAATATGAGCATAGAGGTTAATGTATTTACCAGTGTACTGTGAAATCTTTCCAAAATTGCACTTGTCATTCTAGCTATTCAGATAGCTAAGAAAAATTTCATTTATAGGAAAATTGGGTTTGGACTGAAACATTTTGATATGCCATCAAATGCTCACTGATTAGTTTCTGAAAAATAAGAAAAAATATTCTTATTCAATTGAACTTATTGAGTGTTTAGATCAAAGAGTAATGAAGCTGTGTTAGATTTTATCACAGTGTCAGTAAAAGAACAAAAACATTTTCAGGTTGATTTGTGTGTAAAGCACAGTAATCAGTGTGTGTGTGTGTGTTATTAGTTAATAAATAAATATGTTTTATGACTCAATAGTCTCTACCTAAGAACAAATCTTATATATCTTCTTAGTCTGTCTATTGTGTTCTTTCACTGTTTTTAGTTCATTATAATTATCCTCTGTATCTTTTCTTTATATATATGTATATTAAATTCTCTAACTGAAAATAGGTAATTCAATTAGGTAATAAAACTCTTACACTTGATCACTATCATTATAGTTTGCCATTTTTTTTATCCTTTCAGAGCTACAGTTCATTAATAAACTTATGAGCTTTTATTATATTATGGTGATTCTTTCCCCTATTTGTTTTCTTACTATACTAACACTTCATTATGAATAATCTTTTATAGTTCTCAGATTCTAAAAAGATGTCCTTCCATTACCTTTATTTTCCCTTTCTCCTTTTTTTAATGCCTTAGTTTTTCCAATTTATTATTATTTTAAGTTTTTTTATCATAACTACATGTAATAGTTTCTGTGCTTTGCTTTTAATTCCATAATTCAAGATTATGACCTTGAAAAATTAATAACTATAATAATCTATAAACATTTTCAGCGTCAGTATAATGCTTTGCATTACTTTCCATTTTATTAATTTGCTGCTAACTTTTAGGGACTTCCCCAGTATTTGTTTTTTTTTTCCATAGTACATTACTTTAGAAATATGTAGTATATTTATATTTTTGTATTAGATGGGATATAAATAAGGAATGGAATATGATAAACTATCAGGGATTGTGCATTAAAAGTCATTCATTTTTGATTCATCTTACTTTTGATTTTAAAAATGTATATGACCAAAGTATTACAAAAAAATCAAGTCAGATATCATGTGACCTAATTTAATAAGCTTGTATTATAAATGTTATATATAGAGCTCACAAATAAGCTCTTAACAAGCTTTGCAGAATATCCCCAACCCTAGACTGGTTTCTACTACTGACATCCTCAGTGAGGTGCTAGGATATTCAAACATTAGATTAAAAATACCAGGACAAGCTCAGCTCTTTATCTAATGTATAACTATTAAGTAGAAAACCTGAAATTGTCAGACATCCATATGTCTTCCAATCCAACTATATAACTTAAATAGCCATATGGGACTGAACTAAGTTCAGATACACCATATATTAATAGCTTTAGCAATATAAAATTGCCAAAGCCTTAATAGCAATAAAATGATAAAAAAAATAAAATTACAAAAAAAATCAAGTCAGATGTCACATGACCTAATTTAATAAGCTTGTATTACAAATGTTATATATAGAGCTCATAAATAAGCTCTTAACAAGCTTTGCAGAATATCTCCAACCCCATTTCTTATTTAAATTAGATAGCTGGATTGGAAGACATATGTATATCTGACAATTTCAGATTTTCTACTTAATAGTTATACATTAGATAAAATGTTGGGCTTGGTATTTTTAGTCTAATGCTTGAATATCCTAGCACCTCACTGAGGATGCCAGTAGCAGAAACTGGTCTGAGGTTGGGGATATTCTGCAAAGCTTGTTAAGAGCTTATTTGCGAACTCTATATATAACATTTGTAATACAAGCTTATTAAATTAGGTCATGTGACATCTGACTTGATTTTTTGTAATTTTATTTTTTGCTATTAAGGCTTTGGCAATTTTATATTGCTAAAGCTATTGATCTATGGTGTATCTGAACTTAGTTCAGTCCCATATGGCTGTTTAAGTTAGATAGCTGGATTGGAAGACATATGAATGTCCAACAATTTCAGATTTTCTACTTAATCGTTATACATTAGATAAAGTGCTGGGTTTGTCCTGGTATTTTTAATCTAATGCTTGAATATCCTAGCACCTCACTGAGGATGCCAGTAGCAGAAACCGGTCTGGGATTGGGGATATTCTACAAAGCTTGTTAAGAGCTTATTTGCAAGCTCTATATATGACCAAAGTATTTAATATTTATAGAAAAATTATTAATCCATGTATTTTTATTTTTTTAAATAGATGTTTGTTGAGTGGAATCAAGTTTCAGCATAAAATAATTATGATTAAGTTGATGTACTTGATCATTATAGAGTGCCATGATGCAAAGATAACACATTGGCCTGCAATGCTTATAAGCTGGGTTTTGAGTTGAAGCCAAGTGAAATTCTTTTCAAGAAGCTTAGGATTTTTCTTTTGGATAACTCATTCATAGCCAGCCCAGCTAACCATTCAACACTGGTTGAAAATAATATCTATCTATTCATAAATACTTAACAGGGATGGAAAGCTGTTTAAATTTTTATCATCTGGTAATTGATAAATATCTTCATTGTTCTTTATGATATTCTATTGGAAAGCCTTTTACCATGAATTGGATATTTTATGTAAAATACCATTTTATTTTGTTTATGTCATTGTCAGGCTGTTCTCACCCACTTTATTATAAGTTGGCATTGCTTTTTCTACACTATCTGAATATAATTGATTATTATTTGGTGTCTTGTTGTTTGTTCATATTCCATCCTATCATAACAAAATTAATCATCTCGACTGTTGGCAAATTGATAACTATTATTTCTCATGTAATTTATTCTTCTCAAATTTAGAACTTTAATATAAAATAATATAGTGCGTTTGTTCCTACCTTTTGAATGTTTTCTAAAACCTGTTTTTATAATTGTGTATTTAATACTTTCTTAGTATTTGTTTCTTCTGACATGACAATTTTTTTTATTGATGTTTGTTTTCTTTAGAGATGTGTTTAATCTTTGATTTCAGCATCATAAATTCTTGATTTTTCTTTGTCATTTTTAAAAGTATTTCTGTTTTTTGTTTTAAAGTTCTCAAAGGACTTATTTTACCTTGGCAAAATAAATGAAAAAATGTATATAAAAAGTTTGATACAAAAGAAAAAACTGCAGCCTTTTTTTGATGTAATTATATATATCTTTATTTTTTAATTTAACTCTTTTGATCACAGTATTTCAGATATTATAAATAATTGTAATACATATTTATAATTGATCACTTTCCAAATTAACTTTTTTTTTTTTGATAAAAGAAAGAATAATAAAAAGGCAAAGTAAAAAAAGTAAATGTTTATTTCAAATAAATACATCCAGTTTAAAACTGCATTATTATCTTTAACAAACCAGAAATTTGTCAGCCATCAGAAATAATGAGATACATGTAGTTACTAATAAAGAAAGAAGTTGGAAATTCAGACATCAAAGAAATAGAATTAATATAAAGCTATTTCAAAAAATTGAATTTGGAAGCTCCCACTTAGATAAGCTCTGTCACATTATTGATTGAATGTCATGAGACCTTTCGACAACCGGTTATATTTATCTAATTGATAGCATTTGCATTACTGAAATGTCATTTTGAATGAATTTAGTTTAAAATAAATGCTTCACATTTTCATACATTTAGATACTTTATTGTATTTATGATTTGAACATTATCACTTTTTTTTTTTTTTTTAAGAAGGAGATTTTATTTTGAGGAGTGGGATGGGTGAAAAATCTGAAGTATAAGAATATTGATTTATTTCTGATATTACCTGTCACATCTTTTATTTTGGTTGATTTAAAAAGAACCATAAAATAATTGAAGGCTTTGGAGTGATATATTTTAGAGAAAACTTGGTAGGAAGAATCTTAAATATTGAAAGGAATAGAAAGATACCAGTTGTTATGATAGCTATTTTTTTAAAAAGCAAAGAAAAATGTTTGACAAAGACTTATGTAAATTCTTAATATAAATTGCTGCATTAAAAAGTATCTCAAAAGAGCTCATAATTATTTAATTTATATATCAACAAGAAGATAATACTCATAATTATTTAATTTATATATCAACAAGAAGATAATAATGTAAAGAATCTATATAAAAATTGAAAAAGTTGTTAAAGATACCACATTTAAGTGAGAATTAGGAGAAGAGTAAAAGATGCCAATATTAATAAGAATTGATTAATAAAATAGTAAATGAAATTGCATCATTTTAAATAGTAATGGAGAATTTAAATATTATAAAAGAATGGAAGAACTTTTTTGGGGGAGAAATTATGTTTTTAGGAATAAGAAATGAGAACAGTTAAAACAAAATTTTTATATGAAATTAAAATGACAAACAAATACAAGTAGAATAATTTTTTGATTCTCTTCAGTTTGGCAATGCAGGAATTTTGAATCTGTATGACTGCCAGCTTTTATCATTTTATCCAGAATTACAATTTAGTTAAGTAATATTTTTATTTATTTATATAATTAATGACATTTTAAAATAAAGAAAAGAACATTAGCACCCATTTATGTTCTAATCGATTTTATTTGTTTTATAGTTCTTAGCACCCATTTATGTTCTAATCGATTTTATTTGTTTTATAACAAAAAAAGGGGGGAAATGTTATAGCATATACTAAAATGAAAAGATTGTAAGAATAGTAAATTATAGGAAAGTTATATGATTTTAATGAAGCTAGTGAAATGCATGAGTAAATAATATATGAAAAAATTATTACATATTTGTGTATAATTACTGTTTTATATTTGTGCTATTTTACTTGGGAAATCATATGATATTTAAGTACTAAAGTAATCGATTAAACTTTAATTTAGGAAAGTTTATCTTTTGAGTTCATTATGCCACCATTGCGCTAAGCTGCAGAGAAACTATGTTCACATTATTTGGTTCAAATTTAGTGCTATTTATTTGAATACATAAATCATTGATTTTAAATGATTTCCTTCAGATACAATATTTCTTTACATAAGAATTATTGTGTAATAATTTAAAATATAATTATTATTTAAATCTGTATGAAATATAGATTATAGCAAAGAAATAGCTGGCAACACCCATTAAGCGTTCTCTTTCTCAAGGGTATGTATAAGCACATACTGATGCACTTTAAATCTTATAGTTTTACTGTTTATTTAATTCTGATAAACATGAATTGATAAAATTGTTTTATTAATTTGAACTATGTGTTTTAGTTAGTGATGAAGTCAAGAATGTCAATAAAGTATGTGCTTCAGATGTTGAAAATGAATTCAATTCAAAATAAGTTTTCCATGGGAATGCTGAAGGCACATTGCTAAAAGCTATTATTAGAAGAAAAGAAAATCTTAACATTGTACTTTTCCAATTTATTGGAAAATTTTATTTAAACTTTTAAAAAGATTTGAATCTCAAGAAAATTTTCAATATAAGATATTTTAGATTTGATCTTATTATTGTTAAGAAATCTTGTTTTGTTTTTTTTCCTTTAAAGAAATAAAATGAAATTGCAAATGGTTTTTAAATTCAATCTATACATTTTTTTATATTGTTATATTATTTGTTGACTATAAGTTCAGCAGATGTGAGTATTTCTATGATTATAGATGCAATTAATCATAATGCCCTATGCTGTTTGGTAATTTTGTGCAGTGATAGAATGGCAGATTCTGTTGCTTAAAGGTTCATGAATCTCAGCCAGCTGTGTCACTTCTGGTGCTCAAACTTTTTACAAACTCCTGAGCATTAAAATCATCGTTTAATTGTTTATTTATTATAATAATATTAGTTTAAATCATTCAGTTACAATTGAAATACAATTATCACAACTTTCACATGACCTGAAGAAACAAACAAATTATAGGTTATTGTAAGCAAATGTGATTGATGGCAACCAAAATTGACAACATTTAATAATCATATCACATGATTAAAATTTTGTATATTTTATTAATAGTTGGTTTTATGAATTTATCATTTAAAAGAAATGTTAAGAGATATTGAGTTAGAGATTAAATTAAGATGTAGCTAGTCAGAAAGAAAAAAAAAAGAAATTGAATTTATTCTAGTGTACTCTTTGGATTTTAGAATATAATTTTGATTTCATAGCCCATGAATAATATTTTAGAAAGATAGATAAAAGCAGCAAAAATCATCACAGTGATAATTGTTAAACAACACACTGCCTGTTCCTGTATTATTAATTATAATTTTAAAAGATACTATTTTTTTATTACAATGAAATCAAATCTGTTCTATGTATATTATGAATGTCAAGTTGGCAGAGATAGTGGGGGAGGGTGTGTAATGGTCATATTTGCGCATTTATGTAACAGAATCCAGAGTCCAGGCAAAATACACCAAAGCTGATCTAGATGAGATGGTGACCTCGAATCTGACCAAGCTTCAACTCATTTACCAGCACTTCATGATTTAAGACCCTATGAATGACATTTATGAAGTTACATTCTATCTCAATTCTTCAGTGAGCTGACTGAGCAAAGGGAGAAACATGAGACTCGGAGAAAATTAACAATTTATATATAATTAAGATAAACTAGTTAACATGCTAAGACAACTAAAAGAATGCATACTATACATATCAATAATAAGGAATTTGGATGATTTGAAATTGGATTGCGAGTAAAAGACTTGAAACAGCTGATAATTTTAAATAGGTTTATTAAAATAAATGATTAAGTAATAATTAAAGCAAAACAAAAAAAAAAAAAAACATTAATTACTTGGGTTAGGATACATATATAATTTACGCACACTTGCATTACAGAAATGATGAGATGAATTTAATACAGTGATCTCTTCTTGAGAAATTTAACTTAATTTATACAAGTGTTTGTAGTTAATAAACCACACCTATTATATTTTTATATGCCAAACTATTTTTAGGTTTGCCAACATTATAAGCTAAAATGTTAACCAGGATGATTATTACATACAACATTAAGCTGATTGTTCTAAATACATTAAAAATGAGCAATTGAATAGGCTCAACACATATGGCAATCTAGATTACGGGTTCAGACTAATGCTGAAGCGTTATTAATGAGGAGGACAAGAACTGGTTATCTTAAGGTTTCTGGAGACTGGTGCTAATAAAATACTAAAGTAAAGTCATGATGCGAGTGAGTAATTGTTCACTGGCTTGAGCATAAAATACTTGGTGCCCTAAGATCAAAACGGCTTGCTACAATTAAATAAGAACATTTGTTCAATGAACTTGGATCGCAGTAACATGCTTTGTGCTCTAACCCAAATGGAAGTGGATGGGAGCTTCCTCCATTGCTAGCCCATCAAGACATAGCAAGACAATACACCAATGAATGCTCAGTAAAGACACACTCGCAACGCCTAGTAATACATATATATATATATAGAATTAATTAAGTAATGCATCTAAACAAATAGTTTCTATTTGCTACAACTAATTCAGTCCAGTTCTTATGTTAGCATATAGTAATGATGCTAAATAAAAGGATTAACTAAATCATTAATCTAGTTAATACATTGAATCTGTATTCATATATATATATATATATGATTAAATTAGGAAGGAGAAAGTATATTTGATGACCTTAACAACATTTAAAAATATATTTTTACTATCATCATTAACTAGCATCTCACTTTTAACTAATAAATCAAATCATAAGAGCTTATAATGATCTCACCTTAAAAGTTTACTATAATAATTACTCACTGCCTCAAAATATTGGCATATCATAACATATATTTTAAAATAATGATAAATGAAATAATTAATACAATAATAGTCATGACAATAGTTTTAAAGAGTTAATAATAACTGAATAGAGTTATTATGAGTTAAAAGATGAATTTATATTAGTTAAGATTCAAGCAAGTTTTAGAGTTTTAATTTTAGAAATGATTTGATTTAAAAAAAAAATAATTAGATTGAAGGTTTAGAAGATTTACAGTAGCTAGCTTAATATTTAATCTTACAATTTAAAGATTAATTTAAGAGCTCTGCAGTTTATGGAGAAATATTACCAATCTTCTGCAGCTTGGATGTCAGGCACTTGGAAGTAGGCATTGTGATACTTTTCTGGATAGGTTGCTTGGTGGTAAATTCTTCTCTCCACAGCAGACAGTGCCTGGAACTCTCCATCCCAATGATGATGATCACTTGCTGTAGCAGCATGTAGGATGGGGTTGGAGATGACCATTCCCATAGGAAAAAACAGCAAATATAAAATTAAAATAAGCGTAGATTCGGAAAGCAACATACACAAATTTACAGAGTATTTTATAAAGTGTCAAATATAGGTTGATTATACTAATTTTTGAATCCTATATTATTTTTCTATAAGCTGGATTCACAGCAGAGGGACTCCATTAACACTTATTTACAATTCAATTTTAAATTTGTAAAATTGTCTCAACAGTTGTATAATATTTTAAATCAAGTAAATTTAGCTTGCTTTAGCCATTTAATTCCTAAAGTGACTTAAAATAGTGATGCTTCAGTGGTTTTGTTATTGATTAAGTTTCTGTTTTGAAAATATTGCAAAATTATAAATTTAGAAACCTAGCCTATGCACTATTTTATAACCAGGTGTGTGGCATGATTTTTATTGACAATATTTTAATTTAACTTTAGAATTTTAGCAAATCTTTTAAACAACATTTCATTTTATATATATGCTGGTACTAGGTGAATTTTATACATATATTGAAGTAGTCAATCTTAGTTTAAGATTGAGCTTCATGATTCTATTCACTTAACAATTACTAACCCATGTTCAAATCTCATATCCCATCCTGCTCCTTTAGTTATGTATATATATTTTATATATATATATTTGAGATGCACACCTAAAATTTATAAAGTTTACATTTTTTTAAATTTATTATTATTAATTCTTTTTTTATTAAAATTAAAGTATATTAGTTGCAGCTCAGACATATATATGATGGGAGCAAATACTAACAAAATATTAATTTTATAAATATTTTTATTATATGTAGTTTGTAAAACTTTTTCTTTTAAATTATTTTTTTTATTAAACTGTATTTTTCCTTTACAAGATGGAGAATGCAACTGTTAATTGCCCAAAAATAATAAAAGGGGTGGAAATTTAACATTATTTCAGTTTTGGGAAAGAATTTTTAATTAAAGTTTACTAAAAATAAAAAGGGAAGTCAGATTAAGGGTTTGTATTTTTGTTATTAACATTTTTGTCAAATCTATTTCCAATCTCAAAATAGATTTGAGTATATTTTTGGACATTTACCTAAAAATTGCATCTCCAAGAACAATAGATAAAGCACATGTAAAAATTTCCGTCAGATTAAAATTGAGATTTAAATTAGAAATAATAAATTAAAAGCATTCTTCAAATACCTGAGAGGAGCATAAAATGTCCAATTTGATAAAAACAATATTTAAGTCACATCTCTGCTTAAGTTATTTTTTTTGAGTCTGCCTGGCAAAAAAAAACAAAAACACATCTGTCCAAGCTATTGACTAAAAAATAAGGTTTTGATGTAGAGACAGAGCCAACTGTTTTTATAGCTATATAGATCTGAAAGTAAGTCAGAAACTCTTTTGATGATAGCTCTAATCTTACTTTGAGTACATAGTATTTTGGCAGAAATAGTAAGCCATGTAATTATACTGCTTGCCTTATATAGTAATGTTATTTATCTTCCTTCATAGGCATATGTAAATTTATGTCAGGTTATGAAAATATAGATATAATTATTATATAATTCAAAATTGTAATATAAGAAAATCATTTGATTTTAATTTTGTGTAAACATATTTTAGAAGTGAAATAGGGATGAAATGAAGGTAAAATTAAAGTTATGAAAGCATTGAGTAAACATTTGCTTTTGTTCAAGTGAAACATTGAATTTTATAAAATATAGAAATAGCTGAAAGTAAATATATGGAACTAATACTTTGATTAGAAATATGAGTACCAAATCAAATTAGTAAAAAAAGTTAGTAATTACATCAACTTTAATAAAGATGTAAAAAATAGACTGGATCTGAAATTAGATAAAGAGCTTTAAAATTAAAAATTGCATTGTTTCCAGTTAAAATAAATTATAGAAAAAAAAAAAAATAGATAAAAAGATTATTTCAAGTTTTGTATGTTTTGTAAGATCTATATTATATATCTAATTGATTGTCTATTGTTTATGAATTCATAAGAAGTTTGAGTACTGAAAGTGACGACTGGGTCTGATCCATGAACTTTGAACTCCATGGTTTATCATTGTGCCCAGTTATGCCAGGCAGTATTATTATTACCATCCTTATGTGAAGTCTAGAACTATATCACTAAACAGTTTGATCATCTGTCATCTGTTTATTCTCATTCCATGACTTTCCAAATCATTGGATCAATGGCAATTCTTCTAGATTTAATTCTGTATCAATTATCATATGGTATACAGCTTAGAGCTTCATTTGCAATATTTTGAATCTATACATCCAATCTTTATAAATCATATATTTTTGCAAAGTTTTATAATTTTTCATTTGATATTTCTTTTAGTCATCAATCACCCAAAAATATCTCAAAGCTTATATTTTCTTTATACTATACTAATAAATAATACTTACTTTTCAGCATCATTATTTGTCTTCTTATGGCATAATGGTAGTAAATTTGCTTGTGTATAACCTAGCTTTAAATCCACAATGGATCAAAGTTGAAATTTTTTTTAGCTTTTAGTCTATTTGAGATTTTTGCTTACGGTATTTGGAACTGGTTGTTTTGAGTATTTAGCTATTTGAAACTGAGAGATAAAACAAGGGTGGAAACTACTCAAACCTTCCTCACCCAGTAATTGAAAAGCCCAGTGAGTAATGCTTTCTCTTTCACTGTTTCTTATGGGTGGAGGGACTGTTGAAGAGACTTTTGGTTTGTAATGTACTACTTAAATGTGTATGTATTTTTTTAAATCTTTAACAATTGTTATTTGTTGAAATTATTGGCAATGCAAACTTCTATAATTAACTATATGTTTTCATAAAGTTTTAGCTTAAAGAAAAAGTTTTAGTAGTGCTGAATTATTTTTTGTATGACAGCAGTTTATAAAAAATTACTTTTTCCATTAATTCAATTGTATTTTCTAGTTTGTTTTGTTTGGCTCACAATTATTTTTCTTTATATTTTTTTCCACCAACATACTTCCTCCCTATTGATTATGATTCTTTGACATTTAGATATTTTTTTTCTTTTTTTAAAATAAATCTGATCTTTTGCTGATTTTTATTTAGTCATCTGTCTCTCTTAGTTACTATATATGACAATGCTTGAAAATGAGGAGGTTGTTCTTTAAAAAATGATGAATACTGTTTTTACATTTAAATAAGGAATTAAATGCAGGGAAAATAGAAATCAGGAAGATAATATGAGTCTTAAATACTTCATTACATAGGGAAGAACTCATTAGTAATTCCAAAGAGACCCAGTGAAGAAGATAAATGTTATTGAGCAGAGTATGAAAAATGACTCTTAAATGAAATCATGTTTTGTGCACAGACTATATGCTCAGGAACTCTATTAGTCAAGTTATTTTCACTTTCTCCAAAACTTTTATATGCTAGAATACATTAGTCTAATTTTTACTCCTCATTACCTATTTATTTTTCCACTCCTGATTGTTTTTTTTTTATTATTATTATTATCCACTTTTCCTATAATATATCCTGATTCTTTTTCAATATCCTTCACTCCAAAAATAAGTGTCAATACTCTCTCTTCTCCACATAAACTGCATCTAAAATATGTGTTTATTTCATTTTTGACCTCTTTCCCTGGTATTTAAAATTCTGGTCCTTGCACCAAATAACTATGAACTTCTTTAACGTTATCTATATTGTTCATATTTTTGTATACTTTTTATTCTTATATAAAGTCAAACTTTTTGTACTAATATTCATTTTGCAAAACTTTTTTTCTCTGATCACCTTTTCTCTTTTTCCACATAATTATGTATTTATAATATATTCACCACACAATTGTATCATTTCTTTCAAAAGCATGTGGAAAAAAATATATACAAAATTAATAGATAGCATATTTATAAAATCTTTCTTGCTCAATGTGTTGTTATTCTTTCTCTATTCAATCCAATTAAATTTTTTTATTATTATTAATCTATTTTCACTCACAAATTGGAATCTTTCAACTTTTTGAAATTTGACTTAATTTTCTCCTTAAGCAAGAATTCCATTCCATTTTACATGAAATAGCCTCATACTGTGCCCAATTTGCCATACAATGTGTATCTACACTGTCTAAAAACTTTTGAGTTTTTGATCAATACAAAATAAATTTTCAAATGTTTAAAGAGCACCATTATTTTCCCAATATATCAATCCCATTTTATTTTCTGGCTCATCTCTAATTTGCAATCATCTATATAATTGTTTTTTCCATTTGACAAAATACCTAAATACCTACATTATTCAATACTTTCAAGCTATGTATCTTTCATTCTTTAGTTTTGTTTCCTTAGATTTTTCCTTCACTGAAGTTAATTTTCATACTTTTTCCTTGTCTCTTCATATCTCTATAACACTTTTTTTTTTTGCAAAAAAAAAAAATAAATCATATCCATAAAAAAAATGCACCAAGTTTCAATGATAAGAATCCCCATCCTTATTTTCAATCTTTCTATCACAATCTCTAATTCTCTTAGAATCAAAATAATTAATAAAGATAATAATGAGTATTTTTGTTTCAATCCAATTTCACATTTAATTTCTGTTTATTCTATATTCTCCTATTGAAGATATAAAAATCATCATTGTAAAGACTTAATTATTCTTTTAAAAAAATCCGAGTTTATTCCCATATTTTCAATACTTACCCATAATTTATTTTGCTTCATGTTATAAATCTTTTGTATGACTAAAAATGCAATAAGTAATGGTTTATTTTTCTAATAAGATAATTCAGTTAAGTAAGTGGATATGAACTCAGACTTTCAAGCACCCTTCAACTATCCACACTATCTCATTCTATTGATACACATGACCATACATACGTAGAAAAGATAAATAATCACCAATATACATATTTCATGCTAAACCAGCACTCATCAGTTGGTCCAGTGCTCAATTTATTTTAAGATAGCAAATCAACATACTTTAATGGACTTTCAATCTACTCCAATTTCCAACTCTTCATCCATCTATACCATTGAAAATCTGATGATGGAAAGCCCAAATCTCAAGCTGATGCTAATATTATTGCCACACCCATGTTGACCTCAAGTCACTCTGATCCCTTATGTATAGGATTTTATCTATTTTAAATACATAGAAAGGGGATGGACAGGATGCAGGCTTAATGTGTAAATATTTGAAATACAGGCATTCTTCATATACCTGGAACTTAATTGTAAATATAGGGGATTTGAACTGAGACTTTCAAGCACCCTTCAATTATTCACACTATCTCATACCACTGATACACATGACCACACACATGTAGAAAAGATAAATAATCACCAATATAGTGTGGGTAGTTGAAGGGTGCTTGAAAGGCTGATATATTTACAATTAAGCTTCAGGTAATGAAGAATGCCTGTATTTCAAATATTTACATTTTAAAGCTGCATTCTGCCCATCCCTCTTCTATGTATTTAAAATAGATATGGTCCTATACATGAGGGGTCAGAGTGACTTGAGATCAACATTGGATGTGGCAGTAATATTGGCATCAGCATGGGATTTTTAATGATATGGATGGCTGAAGAGTTGGAGATTGGAGTAGATTAAGCTTGCCCATTAAAGTATGAAGATTTGCTATCTTAATATAAACTAAGGACTGATTATATATATGTGTGGGAAATGATAATCTGGACCAACTGATGAGCACTGGTTTAGCATGAAATACGTATATTGGTGATTATTTATCTTTTCTATATGTGTGTGGTCATGTATGTTAGTGGTATGAGATAGTGTGGATAGTTGAAAGCTGCTTGAAAGTCTGAGTCAAATTCGCTATATTTACAATTAAGCTCCAGTATATGAATAATGCCTGTATTTCAAATATTTAAGTAAGATATCAATAAATAAATTATTCCTTAATTTTTCTGAGAAATCCATTCTGAATCTTCCTAAAAATTTTCACTCATTTTCATTTTAGTTCTAACTTTATGCATTAAGGTATATGGAAATAATTTATAATCTGTAAAAGTTATTGTTTTATAGCTAATTAACAAGCCAAAATCTTTTCCCTCTACTTTATATAAAACTTTTAATTATTTCTGAAATTTTTTTATCAGTTATAATTTTTTTAAAACTTTCTCTTCAGCCAAATCATCTTTCTCATTATTATTTCAACTGTCATACATTTAATCCTCATGCTTTTTTTTAAATATCTACCTATTGCTTTAATTGATTCTGCATCTACCATTCTCCATTATTTTGCAAATTAAGCTCTCTTATGAATCATATTTACTTATCAACCTTCTTTCACCTAATTTTTTTAAAATAAATTCATTGGGTTTAAGTTATTTTCTATCTTCACTTTCTCTCCTCTCTCTGCATTTAACAGCATAATATTCTGTTGTTTATTATTTCTATCTTCTTTATGTATCTCAAATTTTTTATATTACCCCCCCACATACGCATACGCTTTCTACACTGTTAAATTTCTTTAACTTCTTATTAGATTCACTCATTTTCTGTCCTAATTCTATTCCAGTTATTTCTCTTTTTTCTTCTAATCTTTACCTCTTCTGTTACTTGTTTCTCAGCATGCTATCCTTTTTCTTTTCTGACTTTTTCTGAAGATATTTCTCACAAATTATTATAATTAATGATGGTTTGAATAGTTTTCTTTTATATATATAATCTAGCTATGAATAGATAGATGCTTGTTTTCTCAGAGCCATGCCAACTCTGGTGGGGGGAGGGCCAGGTATCTGAATGGCAAAATCTACAAGGATATAAAGGCTTATATTTTGGCATAACAAAGTATACATATTTGCATATGAAATTTAAAAAAAAAATTATTTTAAAGGTTGATTCTTTATTTATTTATTTTATCTATCACAGAAAGAAAAGAAAATGTTATAATCGTCAAAGTGCTACTAAAAATAAATGAATCCGATAAAGTATTATCAGTTAGTATTATTGTAATTCTTTTCAATTTTTTATTTTCTTAGAGAGAAAATGTTAAGAATTTTTGATGACGTTATTTGTGGCAAAAGAAATAGATAGGATTCTAAATAATTTGACACTGTCTTTGGTACTTAAGACACTTGAATCAAATTACATTACATTGATTAGTAGTAGTGTAAAAGATTTGCCGAAAGTATAAACAAAAATAATTCAAATTTATTGCAAAATATAATTACTAATTTCAGGTTTTTTTGTAATCAGCCACAGAAACTACATTCAAAATTTACATTTTTTTTTTTTTAAAATGTCATTACATTTTATTGAAATTTTAGTTCAGTTTAACTGAAAGTTTATTCCTCATAGGGGGGTGGATGCAGCTGAACGTTCCAGAATTCACCATTTTATTTTTGATAATCAAACTTATAAACTATTCACTCTTTACTATGTTTTTTTACCTTTTTTTCCTATTTAATCCTAAATTTAACTGCAGAGAAATTAGGAAATATTGTAGAACTTAATTAATAACAATTTTATTTGCTTCATTTTATAACTATAAATTTATTGAAAATATTAAATACAAACCTTAATATTGCATTTTTAGTATTGAGTGTAATTGCTTTGACAATGTTACTCGTAATTGCTTTGACAATGGTACTCGATGTTTGCTTTTAATATTTTCAAATTTTCCTCAGAATGTACACTATATATATTATCTCCTATGGCTTTATCACATGATTTCAGTTTATTTATTGCTGTTTCAACAACATAATTTTTTCTTCACACCTCTTTCATTAATAATTAGTAAATTCAGATAATAATGCTTAATAAATCCTTACCCAGTGTTGTCTTATCCAATATCCCCAAATTAGTTTCAAACTTATGCTTTTCATAAGTGAGGAGTTTTAGATCTTGGAACAGTTCACTTGGACTTTTAGGATCTAATGCACCATCTTTCTAGCAGCCATTATTTATTTATTTTTTTAATTGTCAAGTTGTAACACAAATTGCTCTCTTCCATGATCTAAGGCTCCTTAGCGATGAAAATCATAATTTAAAATTTAGATTGGGAATATTAAATAGGACAATATTGGATAGGTATTTATCAAGCACTATTATTTGACATCTATTAATCACTAAAGCCTGAAATAGGTGATATAGAAAGTAAAGAAAAAATTAACTCTAATTTTGTTTTATGTATGTAAGTGTTAATGCATAGCATACACATTAGGTAAAAGGTAAAATAGTTTTTAAATAGTCTAACATGAGGCAAAGACTTTTCTAATACCTCTCAAGAAGGAATAGTGAAGGAAAACATTATTCACCAGGCATTTTCAGTGACAACGACTTGAACATTTTTCTACTTCTATTTTACTCTTTAGTTACTAGTAGTTAAATAAGCTGGATTTTTTAGAAGAAAAATTCTAAGACCAATTAGAATCTTATTATGCAAATTAAAAGCCTTGCAAATAGACACATTACCACCACACTATGAAATATTTGATATATGTGCTAGTGTTATGTAAATAATAATGGGGAGGGGGTTCAAAAATTAGATTACATCTTTAGTTTGAATGAATTTAAAATTGAATATTTGAATTAACTTTGCTTTTTGACAACAACCACCAAGATTGATGCATTGCTGCTTTCATGCTTTTACTGATCAATAAGTGAATGGTTGAGTTGATTATGAGCATATGTAATGTCATAATCAATTTGTTCTATGTTATATGTAAATTATTAACATTAATGTTCCTGCTGCAGAGTTAATACATTTTTAGTCTATAATAACTAGACAAATACAATATTGTTGCTGGGTTTAATAATTATGGCAAAACCCTGAATGGTTTAGTGCTGTGGTAGAGCATTATATTCTGGAGCCTAAAGTCTCCAGAGTGTTTCTAGTTCTGCTATTTCTTCATTCAAATTTTTTATGAAATCCTGAGCCATAAAGCTATTTGATTATTATAAATTATGAAAGCTAATGATTATTACATAAAAATGCATTTAGTTAATCATTAAAGAGTGTAAATTTATTTGCTTAACAATAAAAACAAACACCACTGAAATTTGAATATTATATATATATTTCAGTGTATAGATCTTGGGCTGCAGAAAGGAGTTTTGCTATTAACTGAAAGGAGATCCTTTGATTCCTCTTGGAGGCCTTAAAGGAACCGAGCAAGGCAAATTCCTAATGTCCACTCCATACGTTCTTGTCATTGCAGCTGTTATTACTATGTGATTATTCATATAGTATACGAACATGGATGGGCTGCTCACCAACACGCATTAGACAGCATGGTACATATATACAATTATGACAGACAAAAAATAAAGCATGGCCCTTATTCCCAGGAGGCTGTAAAGTCACCAACCAAGGCAGCGGTTGGTGGCCGAAGGCAGAGGGTGCTAAGAATCCCCTGATTGCGGACCCAGGCTGCCATTTGATGACAACTTTTTATTTAGGTACTTACAACTGCAGATCACTTTCAAGTGAAGGAAGATTGCAAGAATTAGAAGAAGAACTCTCTTATATTAAATGGGACATTATTGGACTTTGTGAAGTTAGAAGAAAAGGTGAAGAGACAATTGATTTAAAAAGTGGACATATACTCTATTATAAAGGCACAAATATTGGAAATACAAGTGGAGTAGGATTCATTATAAATAAAAAGTGGAAGAACAATATTGTGGAGATTGATGGTGTATCGGACAGAGTGGCAAGATTAGTTATACAACTTAATAGCAGATACCAAATGCAAATAATTCAGGTTTATGCCCCAACAAGTTCTCATACTGATGAAGTAGTAGAAGATTTTTATATGGATGTACAAAAGGCTTTTGATCAGAGTAAACACCATTTTAAAATTGTTATGGGAGACTTTAATGCTAGAATTGGTAAAAAAATGAAAGATGAAAGTGCTGTGGGTAATTTTGGTTATGGTAATAGAAATGAGAGAGGACATAGACTTGTGGAGTTTGCAGAAAAAGAAAAACTTTATATTATGAATTCTTTTTTTGAGAAAAACGTTAAAAGGAAATGGACATGGAAGCATCCAAATGAAGGTACAGCAGAATTGGATTATATTTTGACTAACAGGAAATACATATTTCAAGATTGTAATGTTCTTAATAAATTTAACACAGGAAGTGATCATCGATTAGTAAGGTGTAAGATACGTGTTAATGTAAAACTAGAGAGACAAAAATTATTAAGAAAAACAATATTTACAGTTGATATTCCTAATCTTCAGAAACATTCTAATGAATTTAAATTAGAACTTACAAATCGGTTTCAAGTATTAGTAGATTTTGAACATGATTCAGATTTGAATGAAATTAATATGAAAATAACTGATACACTTTTGAAAACTGCAACAAAGATAGCTGGTAGAAAAAAACAGCAATTGACCAATAAAATTTCTACTGAGACTAGAGAATTTATGAAGAAAAGAAGGAATATGAAGATATACAAAAATGATGCATTAAAAAGAATTGAATATCTCGAATTTTGTAAAATGGTGCGGAAAAGAGTTGAAAATGATATAAGAAAGTATAACTGTGAACTAGCAAGGAAAGCTGTAGAAGAAAATAAAAGTCTTAAGAATGTAAAACAACATTTTGGTATTGGTAGGAAATTTATATCTGCAATAAGAAAAAAAGATGGAATTATTACTAAAAGGAGAGATGACATCATGAAATTGGTAGAAGATTTTTATCAAGAATTATATAGTAATAAAGAACAAGTACCTCCTATATCTATTACATCTTCCAAATTGCCCAGAATTTTAAATGAAGAAGTGAGACATGCAATTAAATGTATGAAGAAAGGAAAGGCTCCAGGTAATGATGGAATTATAATTGATATATTAAAAGAAGCAGGTGAAGAAATAGAAAATTTTTTAGCAAAGTTATATACCAAATGTCTAAATGATAAAGATGTACCGGATGATTGGAAGAATGCAGTAATAATATTAATATTTAAAAAAGGTGATAAAGAAGATATTAGAAATTACAGACCTATCAGCCTTTTATCAGTTTTATATAAAATTTTTACCAAGATAATTACTACTCGTCTACAGAGAACATTGGATTTCCACCAACCAAGAGAACAAGCTGGATTTAAAAGTGGTTTTAGTACAGTAGATCATATCCAGGTATTGAGAGAAGTTATAGAAAGGACAAATGAATATGAGTTGCCATTATGCTTAGGATTTGTAGATTATGAAAAGGCATTTGATTCTATAAACATTTCTTCAGTGATTAAAGCATTAGATCATCAAGGTATAGATCCAGGATATTGTCATATTTTAAAGAATATTTATAAAAATGCAACAGCAACAATTAGATTACATAATGACACTGGGAAAGTCAACATTGAGAAAGGTGTAAGACAAGGTGACTCCATATCTCCAAAACTTTTTACAGCAGTGCTGCATGAAGTATTTTGTGGATTAAAATGGGAAACTAAAGGAGTGAAAGTAAATGGTGATTATTTAAGTCATTTAGATTTCACAGATGATGTAGTTGTTTTTGCAAATAATGCTTCAGATCTGCAGGAAATGTTGCAGGAATTATCAGATGAAAGTAGGAAAGTAGGACTAAAGATAAATGTTAAAAAGACTAAAGTAATGTTTAATCGATTTGCTCAAAATATGAAAATAAAGATTGATTATGATGAATTAGAAGAAGTTAACAGTTACAAATACCTTGGTCAGATTATTAATACAGATGGAAACATAATGGAGGAAATTAATCATAGAATTAAACTTGGTTGGAGTGCTTTTGGTAGAAATAACTTGATACTAAAAGGAAATATGCCTATGTGTTTGAAAAGGAAGGTTTTTAACAAATGTGTTTTACCAGTTCTTACTTATGGATCTGAGACTTGGACACTTAATAGAAGAGCAATTCAGAGACTTCAGACCACTCAAAGAAGTATGGAGAGATGTATGTTGGGAGTAACAAGAAGAGATCGTAAACGCAATGTATGGGTAAGAGAACAAACAGGTGTTACTGACCTCATTGAAAAAATTAAAAGATTGAGTGGAGTTGGGCTGGACATATTGTTAGAAGAGATGATAATAGATGGACAATTGAAATTTTAAACTGGATTCCAAGAGATTGTAAAAGACCCAGAAAGCGACCACATGTGAGATGGATGGATGAAATAAGAAAGTGTGCAGGGTTGATGTGGAGAAGAGAAGTTAAAGATCGGAGAAGATGGATTAAACTTGGAGAGACCTTCATCCTGCAGTGGATTGATAATGGTTGATAATGATGATAGATCTTGATTTTGATTAAATTAGTGGGTTGATATTTGTAACTATTTTAACTTCTTACAATACCAGACATATATTTCTGACTATATGTAATGCAGTATTTTGTTGTCCCCCCCGATTATAGTAGAACAACTATTAAAGACATTTTTTTGTTCCATTTTTCTTTAAAATTATGAACCCTTCATTAAATGAATATTTTGAATGACTACTATTACTTATCTATTGTGGTTTAGGTAAGAAGGGATCTACCTCTCTTAGTAGCTGGGCCACTGATGGCCTAGTTTTTATGAAGGTTGCGCACAGTAATTTTATTTCAAATGAACATACATTTTTTTAGAATTGAATTAGAACTCTTGCCATTTATTTCAGAATGTTTAAAAATTTAGTAATTAACATTTTTATTACTTTTATTTATATTATTGATTAAACCTTATTATTTTTTTAAAAATATAATTTTTTATAAAGTTATTTTTAATCATAGCTATAAAGTATAAAAAAGATCTGTATTTATTAAGCAGTAAATTATAACTTGATGCTTTTATTTTTTTTATACAAGATTATATGATGATGTTACTGTGGAAACAGGATCTGCTAATGATGCTGTAAATGGAAAAATATATATATTATTTTGAGGAAGGTCGTCGATGTTGTATATTCTATATTGATAATTCTAATCAGGACTGTAGATTAGCTTATTAGACATTTCACTATCATCAAGAAAATAAACAAAAAACAAAGTAAAATTTAAAGATATTCATTTTTTTTTCAAGCTTCCTCTTTTCTGACTTGAAATTTCTGTGATTTATTAGTAAGACTTTTTTTTTAAAAAAAATTAACGCTAATTTTTTTTTTTTCTAAGTGTTTTATTTTCTTTGGCATTTAAGCAAGTTAAAAACAAAAATAAGTTTGATATTTTTAAAATAAAAGTATAGGATTGAGAAATTGGAGACAAATTAACATTTTTATATGGACAATTGGGGGGGGGGGTAAATTTTTATCAGAATATGATTTTTAAAAAAAATCCATTTAAGAATTTAAATGAAGTTGTTAGTGAAAGTATAATCAAGATAAATTTAAACGTTTTATAACAATGGCAGAAATTATAAAAATGCACTAATGATAACTGGATGATAAACTTACTTTAGCAGGTTATATCATTATGGTTATTTAGTTTTAATAATCTTTGTAATGAAAAGATCTTTAGATGTAGCTACATATTTTTAAAAACAAGAATTAGAATTATTCAAGCTGCAATTCTTTTTTTGATTCCTTGTATGTCTGAAAATTATACACTAGACAAGAATAGGAAAAATATTGATGCTATTGAACTGTGATGTTGGAGAATATTTTAAAGAATAACGTGCTATAAAGTAAATGAAGAAGTGATTGCTGAATCAAATTAGACTAGAATTTTCATTTAAAGTATTAATCTGCAAGCTTAGATTTTTTTATTTTGATCATACCATGATTTGATATAATTTGTTAAAAGAAATATGTAATAATGAATATGCTGTTGAAGATCTTAAAAATCAAACATATATTAGGTTATTTCCAAAAAATATCATTCATATAATTTCCAGGAATGAGAAATAAATTAAATGTAAAGTAAAATAAAAATGACAAAATGATTTTATTCCTACAAGCACTGGAGATTCATTTAATAATAGAGATATCTTGAATTAAGTTGTTATTGATATCAATTGTTAAATTCAGTACTCTTGGAAATAAATCAAAACTGCTATCGAGATATCAAATTAGCTAAAATATAATAAGTAATATAGATAAGCCATCTAATATTATTAACAATTTAATATATACATTTATTAGCAATGATGCAAAAAACTTCTAGAATTTTGATGCATAGGTGAAGATATGACTAAACAAAATACAGGCAGTTTTGAGAGTTACAATAAGGTAACATGTAAGAAGCAACAAATTAAACCACAGTTATCAGCACATTAAAAAAAAGTCAGAAAATGAAGATTAGTATGATAAGAACCAACTTCAAAAGTAGTTTATTAGATAATGAATTTGAAGTCAATATTAAACTCATTATGTTGTTTCTATCAAAGAGATTAAAAACCCTAGATTATTTAAATTAAACTTATGTCAAAAGAGGCTCATTTTGTATTATAGGGCAGAATTATTTATATGACATCTTTCTTCAATGAGAAGGAATTAGCAGACATTAAATAGAAGATAGTGAATGTGATGTAAATACACTTCTTATGAGATATGTCAATAAATGATGTTTTCTGCAAAATTTTATAGAACTGTTTTTCATGATAATTTATATAATACAACAACTTGCAATATGTTACAAATAGATTCATTCTTTCCATCTAATGTCAAATATGTAGTACATAAGATAGCCAGTAATACTTGATTAAAACTTCTGATTTCAAAATTGTACTTACTCAGAATTATTAACAAAATTAATATGATTTTTAAGTTAGTAGTCCTTGAAAATAAAAGTTAATAATCACTTTAAAATAGAAGAGGATCTTTAAAAGAAAGTCCAGATAAAGATAACATATGTCGTTTTAAATTTCATTAGATAATTTGCTAGTAGTTAAAAAAAAAAATTTTTTTTTTAAGTCTTCTTATTAATGTCTATCCAGGCTATTCATGATAAAGTTTCTTACTGTAAAGAGCAGTATTGTATTGGATCATTTCACTGAAAGGTGTACACAGTAAAGGTGTATTAAAAAATAAAGAGAAATAATAACACTCATTAAATATGGATAATTCCAAAACTATTTTTTCTACTTAAAATGTTGTATGTTGAAATTTTTATTTGAAGAATGATTTTATAAATCATTGTAACATATTTTGCAACTTTACTATGAGACTAAAATATCCTAGGGCACCAATCTAGAAATCTTTTAAAGGCTGAATAACTTGTTCAAATTTTATATAGAAACTTGGGAGGACTATTCATACGGTTTTAATGTTCTCTTAATTCATACTATTGTATAAAGGAAATCCTATTTATGATTAATTTATAAATTTTTTAAAATCTTGGTAATGCTAATTCAGGATCAATGAGAAGGCATCAAATTATTACTCATTCCCTATCTTATGATAGTGATTACTACAATGGCCAGGAGATTTATCTTTTTTTTCATTAAGAAAATGGGATTACTTGTTATTTTTATTAAATCGTTGGCCTGGATATGTTGATAAAAGTGGCTCTTACCAAGTCTCTTAACTAGAACTTATCACAGTAATATGGTACTATCAAAATAAATGTTCAAATATACCCACAGCCATTCAGAAATCTATATTTTTCATGAACCTATATTTCACCTTTTTCCTTGCAATTATTTTATTGGAGTGGGGGTGGGGGTATTTAAACAATATGGGTCTTCCTGTTAAAAAGTTTGCCAAACCCTGAACTAGACTAATAAAATAAGATAAATTATAGCAAGAATTTTTTTTCTATTCAATTATCTCATTGTAATATTTTTAATATCATTGATGTGGTTAGGGTTTCCTTAACTTCCTGTGATTATTTCTTGTGTGAAATGTTTTGGACTAATGCCAAAATCAACAATAAATTAATAAATTCTGCAGTTTTTTTTTGTTGTAAAGTAACAGTATAATATAAAACAGTTTTTAATTAATTCCTCCCACACACACACAAACCACTTTACATTTTATCAAAACTAAATGTCTTTTTATAATAATCTATGATTTTGATTTAAGATATTCATTTTTTATTAATCTGATCTCTGTGCTAAAACTATCGAGGGAAAAATAATTATAATGTCTATTTGATGTATTTTTATAAAAGTTACTAGTGTGTGTATGTTTATATATGTTAGAATCAAAAAATGATGATAATATATTGAGTTGCTTATAATTGAACCTGATTTTCATAGGAATAATAAAAATAGAACCTTATTTTTGATCAAAAGAAATATAATCTATTGAAATTGTATGTTGAAGGCTGACTCAAATTGTATATCAATAATGCAAATAGCTGCTTATCTAAAATCAAAAAATGCATTTGGCATTCTCCTATATAGATCATTAATGTTTAAATTTAAAGCAATGTATCTTATTCTGCCATTTTTAAATTGACTTTAGAAAATTAGAATCAGTGTCAAATTGTATGTAGTTAGACACAAAACCCTTACTCACTTTTTCTCTTTCAATATTCCTCAATTTATAAGAATTTGTAAATTGTTTTTATTTGAATTGAATAAAGTGTAAAAAAAAAAAAAATTACTTCTGTCTCTGCCCCCTTCCCAAAAGACTTTAATTACAATCTCAATGTAATAAAAACAAACATATGTTTTCTGTAGATTGCTATGTATTCTATACATTTTAAAATTATTTTATGTAAAAGTATGCACAAGATACACATTAAATTAATTTGAAACTTAAAAGTTAAAAAGTGCATTGAATGGGATAGTTGAATCCCCAAATTATGTAGATAGAAGCATCTGTTAAAGATGTGGATTTTTTTTTCAATGCTAATTTTTTAAGAATTAGGAATAAATCTAGCAGTGTCTGTTTTTTTTTAAATATTGTTATAGGTAAATGGTTTTTGCTGTCTTTTTTTAATGCTCTCTATAATCCGATATTTTTTTAGAAAAAGTTATAATTTTGAGAAGCACTATATTTGCCTTTTTTTTTTAAAAAAAAAAATCATCTAACCTATTGTTTATCACACATTCCTTTCTTTTAAAATAATTCATCTTTTTTTTTTTTTTTTTGAGATAAGCTTCATACTGACATCCTTGTGAATTTCAAACTTTAAGATAAAGATCTCTTGCAAATCAGATAAACATACATAATGTATATCTAGTCACTAAAAGGATACCATCTAGGTGGTCAACCTCAACATTGTTAACTCTGATATGACAATCTGATTTCATAAACTGTACCTTTATTTCTAAATCACTTCTTTCTTTCAGAAGTTGCAATTCACATTCTCTTTTAAACTTAATAATCAATGAATATTGCTCTGTGTGGATTGCTGTAGTAGTAGAACAATGAACCTAAGGACTTGCGACCTAAGAACAATAAGGCCATTTGATTATTTATTTCATCATTAAACACCATATTCACACCCTTGGGTTATTTTCTATCCTATGGCCTTCATTAGTGAGGAGTCATGTGATTTTTTAATTGGTATAAGAAAAGACATGTAATTATTTTAGAATTGTGAACCTGTACATATTTTATTAAAGTTGTTTGTTACTATTTCCCTCTATTTTGCATCATATTTTATATTTAAATTTTAAAAAATATCCTTTCTCATATCACAGCGATATCTTTCTACATTTGAGACCAGTTTTAAAGATTTAATTATAACAACAAAAAAGTACATTGCTTTTTTTTTTTTTTTTTTTTTTACAAACATGGAACTCTGTCTTGTTTTTGAGTTTAGGAATTTACTTTTTTCTTGAATAGATAATGGTCCATTTAATTCAACTTGTTATGAAAATTTTATTTTTAAGTCACTAATTGATCATATATCATCTTTATAAATTTAGAGAATGTTTATATAATAATAACAGCTATATACATTTCCTTTTGTTAAGTAAAAAAGGTCTTATTAAATGATTTTGTTTAGAATGTGGCTTTATATGTAGCAGAGACTTGATTGATGAAAAAAGGGATTTGAAAATATTGAGGACTTTCTAATTTTGGATTTAGTAAAGAATTAAAAAATATATTGAAAGAGTAGGATTTGCAATATTGAAATATTAAAGAGATTAGTGATGTAATTAAGAAGTGGGTATATATTTAGAGGAATTGTGAAAAATATATTGGTTAGATCTGGAAAATAAGCAGAAGCAATATGATAAAATAGATTGGCTTGGTGGATGACATAAAGGAAGAATGCAATTGTGAAAGTCTAAAAGTCAGAACAGTAAACAGAAAGTTTGTCGAATATTACAGTATTAATGTGTGGGCTTGCCTTTTATGCAGATCACTGATTGATGCAGGTGAATTATTAATGAAAAGTAAAAGTACCATCTTAAATAATCAATATCTCTAAGCCTAAAATCTAACTCGAAATATTTATTTGAACATTTCTTTCATCTCCTAAAATATTTCAGAAGTGAAGCAACTTAAACAATCTTCATATTCTAAATGAACAAAAAAAAACTTTCTCCAATTTGAACTAGAAATTTTTCATTTTATTAGAAAATGAAATTCATAGCAACAATATCTTTTTTCACTCCAGATCTATGCCAGACTGTAGTGCCATTTCTATTTGGAAGCCAATATTGTATAATAGTCATTTAGCTACTTACTACGTTTATTTATATGCTATTCTAACTAAAGGCTTAAATTTTTCAAATGACCTAAGTTTAAAATCCAAATTAATTACTTTGCTAAAAGGTCTCTAGTATTTGTAATTACTGTACAGTACTTCATAAATGAAATCATTAAAATATATTTATTGACGATCAAATCAAAAAATTTTAAGGCTTTTGCTTAATGCAATAGGTAAAAAAAAAAATGGTGGCAAAATGATTACAGGATGAAGGCTAATAAGCCAGAAAAAGAGCTGTTTTATTTTGATATAAAAAGGAAATTGAAACCTGAAGTTTATTATTTTTTTTCCAAATACTTTCATCTATATCATACTTGGGAAAATATTGAAATTATTTTTCTTTCATTTTTTGCACCCCCCCCCCCCCCATTAATATTTAAAATAACATTCAGATAACATTGTCTCATATATACAATTGACAGTTTAAGTAATTATGACATGTTTAATGAATGATGGATGATTATTTTTTATTTGTGCAATCCAATATTTATTTTATTATTGTTGTTTAATTATATCTTATAGCTATTGGAACAGAAAGAATATCTAAAATTATTGTACAAATATAAAATGATAATTTTGACCTTTTTAAGATATAAGGTCTTTAGAAGAAAAAGTTTTGTTTGTCAAAAAGCTACAGAAAAAACGGATACATTACAACACATGAAGAGAGGTGTTGCCATTTATTGTTGGTCTTGTGTTCAAGAAATCAAATGATATTCCAGAACAAAAGTAAGATAATGAACTCTATTATTATGATCTTTTTTTTTTTCCAATTAACAATTCATCTGAAAACTTTTAGCTCCTGAATCTACCATTAAGGAAAATCTGTAATTTATAACATTTTAATATGGGGAAATATATTAAATAACCAAATTGGACACTCAAATGTAGCTCCAAAGATTTATTTAAACATTTTCAACTCATTAAATGATTTTCAAATGAATGTAAAATCTGTGAAAGTTAAATTTCAAAATATCTTCCACCTAAAATGTTGACTTTATGATTTTCTTTTCATGTTGCATATCAGAAAGTTATTATGGAAGATTTAGATTTATCTATTTTTTATAATGGATTTTTTTTTCTGTCTCAGCTTCCAGAACATTTTCATCAATAACTTTAGTTGCTAATACATCATTTTAAATCAGGATGTTTTACTGACAAGGAAAATAATTGCAGCTTCTGTTATCATATTTGTAACCATAAATTTCAATGCATGGGTGAAAGTGAAAAAGTGTAGCTTATATTAAGATAACTTTTTTTTTTAAAGGGGATTGAACTAAAACCAATAATTAGCCATTACCTGCTTGAGTAACTCAAAATTTCTCTTTGTTAAATAAATATTAATAGTGATCAATGCAATAGGCTATCTATTTTTAATAAGGTGAAGAACTTCAAACTGAATAGCAAGACACATTCAGTTCTAGAGTCAAGAAAACTTCCAAACAATTTCTTGATATGTTCAAAAAATTACAAGCAGATTTTATGAATTAGTATACAACATCTATCATGAATATATGATTTTGATAACTATTGCAAACTAATTTTCAAGGTCCATATTTTCAGATTGCACTAAATTTAAATCTAAAATTGATTGTCTTCTTTTTCAGTTTTAGTCTTTAGGTCTGACTTTTTTTTTTTATAGCAAAAATATATAAATCTTATTAATTTTTAAGTTTCTTTTTCCTTGTATCAGAGAATATCTCATCTCAACTCTTATCTTAATGCAACTCTCCATTAGCACAGAACTCAATTACCCTTCAACCATTATTCACCAAGTGAGCTAGAGATATCTAACATCTGAATTTTTATTTTCGTGTTGTCAATTTGATATTTATCCATTATTCTACTTTCATGCAAGATAGGAATTGATTTTTTTTTGTCTATTTTTAAAATGTTATTATTATTTTTAATTGTAAGAAGAATTATGAATATATATATTAATCATATTAAGGCATATGAAGGTTTGTAATGATGGTATATTATAAGATGTGATATGTTGGACTATTTCCATCATTTATGAGTGTGTTGTTGTTCAACATTCACTCATAAATGATGGAAATAGTCCAACATATCACATATTAAGGTATCTTTTTTTTTATTTACACAATATTTCCATTCTAAGTGATTTGAGTTTTATAGGCCAAAGGAATATTATTTCTAGACTGTTAAGAATTGATTAATGCAAATATAATATCATCAAACTATATAATAACTTTGATATGAGATATAATACAATCTATATTAACAGTTTTATATTTAAGTTAATCTTTATTTGCCATATTCATCATCATATAATATTGTTATGTATGTATACTAGCTATATAATCATTATTTCTAAAAAAATTTTATCACAGTAAACTACAGTATTGATACTGGATTATTTTATTAAAGCATTTGACAATAGCATTCACAGCTAAGAAAAAAATCAAGTTTGTGACTAATTAAATGATTTTAGTGTTTATAAATAAATAGATGTAAATTTATTTTTAATAAGGGTGTTGTTGTCACCAAGAACCTAGTAAAAGTTTAAAACAAACTACATGAGATAATTCTGTCATCTCAGTGTAAACTGCAATGCAAAAACATTTCTGCAGCTCACAATAGAGAAATAGTGAAAGAGAAGATATTTTTCATTTGAACTTATAATTTATATATTGCTTATAACACTCTATTCATATACACGTTAATGTTAAGGCAGTGAAGAAGATAGAGCTCTGATGAAGACTGCTGGACAGTCAAAACTGTAAGAAAATAAAAAAGTTTTTAAGAAAATTTGTTGCATTAATGTGTATATGAATAGAGTGTTATAAGCAATATATATGATTTTATGAAGATATGCAAAGAAAGTGAAGGAGAATAATAGGAGAATAACTTATAATTTACTGGTTGATGACCAATTTGAGTGGCTTTATCATTGGTCTTCTACTTTCTAAAACTAAAAATAGCTAGATATTCATTTACTGATCATTAATAGATAATTAACTGGGTTGTCAGAAAAAAAAAAAATCGTAAACCTAATTGAACCTAGAAAAATATTGAAGCTTAATTTTTTTGGGATTGTGTTATAATATATATAAGTTATTATGCCAACAGTTCTATCTTATATAATAGATTATGAACAATCTTATCCCTAAATAAATCAAAGATTTTAACCATAAAAATCAGATATATTAATCTTTAACTTGGATTAAAGAAAATCTCTAGTTTGATAAATGATTAATAATAATCAAAGTTGATAATATAAAAGTTGGGAGTGGAGATAATTGATGTTTAAAAATAAAAATGAGACAATTTACTCTACATAAATACTCTTCATGTAATAAAGATAGAGATGATGATCTGGCCCAACTAATGAGTGCTGATTCAGCACGAAATGCATCTTGGGGTTATTTGTCTTTTATTGTATTTTTATTTATATGAAATTATTTATGAAACAAAAAAGAATGGAGAAATATGGAAGTTGTCTAATCCATAAAAGATCTTGTGGCATAATGGTTACTGATAACCAGTTGTGGTCACGACAACCATGCTAATTATGCATCTATGATTACTGAGTGTCCTATGGTTTATTTTTTTCAATTCAATCTTTAATTTTTGGATTATAAATAATCTCTTACATATATCTTAAATTCTCATGAATATTGTAAATAAAATTTGTTATCCAACTGATTTTTTAAAAATCAAATATATATATATTACAAGCTTAAGAGATAGGGTCATGTGATCTATGAATTGATCTATGACTTTTATTTTGATTTTTTTAGTTTTTTTCAAAAATTTTTTTCAATTTTTTTTTTTTTTTTCTTCTTCTTTAGGGGGGGGGGGGAGGTTTCTCCCCCCCCTAACCTATTTTTGTTTGGGAGGGGGGGTTTGGGGAATGTATATTTTTGAAAAATTTAAATTTTCCCCCTCAATATATAATTTATTCTTTTGTGTTGGGTTGGGGGGGGTTTTTTTTGTTTTTTGGTTTCTCTCCCCCCCTCCTCTCTGGGGGGGAAAAAAACAAAACCAAGGGGAGGGGGGGGGGGGGGGGGTGGGGGAGGGGATGTTTTAGGGGGTGGGTTTGGTTTAGAATTTTTTTTTAAGATTTGAAAGGGAAGTGGATAATCCTCTTTTAATTAAAAAAAGAGAAAGAGGGGATGGGGGATTTGGTTTGAATTTTTTTATATTTTTATTATTATAAAATTTTATATTAACTTAACGAAAATTTATTATATAAATCCTTTTTTTTTTTTCTTAATTGATTGAAATTTATTTCTTCTACTCTTATTTGACTGACTAAGAATTCTAAAATTAATTAATTTTGAATAAGCCAAGTTTATGAAAATATTTTTGCATTTTCTTATATGCATTAGTTAATTGGATGCTGGATTAAAGTTTTTCTTTGACTTGAATGGAATGTACAACTTTTAATATGACATGCTATTTATTGCTCTAAGAAGCTTTTGTTATTATTTTTTAACTAAAATAATGAATTGTTTTAAGAAAATCTGATGCCATGTTTAAGATTGTTGAAAATAGATAGCAATTATTGGCTATTTTTGCATGTAATTTTCATGTTTTCACTGTTTGTGTTTATATTCATCAGGTGCCAATTATTTCCACAATATTTTTGACTATTTAGATAATAATCTTTCATAAGTTACATATGTGTATACATATATATTTATCAGGCCCTGATTTAAAAATTTATGATTTTATGACATAATATTGTATATTATGACATTATCTATAGTGCCCACTTACAATCTGTCCTTGTGAAATGTAATATTATTCAATTACAATTAGACTTGGATGTGAAATTAATTATGTAGCTAAGAAATCTTGGTGAATATTATATGAACATTCACATTGTTGAAAAAAATATTTGATCTGCATGGACTATTTAAAAACTATGAATTTTATTTATTGTATTAATAACATAACTTTATACTATAAATGTATTATTTAACTAAAAGTTAGTGCCATATGTATGTCATAATATTATGAGGCCATTGCCTTCAGGAGTATTACTATGTTGCAGTAATAACTATAAATTTGCACATTACATGACTGCCTGCGGCTGCCAATTGCTGCAAATATTAAATGGTCTCCTTTTCATAAATTGTTGATATATTTTTGAGCAGAGAATGTAAATTTAGATTATTATGTTCATGTTTCTGTCTAATTGAGAGATTCTATCAGTAGCAAGCCAATTACTGACCCAGATTTTAAAATTGTTTAGTGTAAAAGTTACAATTTTTCAAGCTATTCCCCCCCCCCTTTTTTTTTTTTTTTCTATCAATGATTCAAACAAGAACTTTGCCACTAGCAAGCTATTGAGCCAACCATATTTAAAATAGCGAGTTCATTTTTAAAGATGATACAAGTAGTACTAGTAACAATGACTCATATATATTTTCTACTAAAAATATATAAAAAATTTCTGAACATAAATTGGCTGTGAAGTTATTCAGGAATTGAAAATTATGGTCAAAAGTATAAATCGGTTATTATTGCATCTCATTATTTTGTTATTGCTTTTCTATTTAAAATTATTACAGTATTTTTTTCCAAATCATTAAGTTTAATGAAGTGCCTTTTGATATATTATTTATTGTGTAGATCTCCAGTATTTATGACTTGATATTCAAGTCTGGCTTATAGGTTTGTTTGTTTGTTTTTTTTAAAAAAGAGAGAATTAAACTAGTGGTCTGATTCTGCATATCTGTAGCATTTCAAAGTGAAATCATTTCCAAGTTGCATGATGTTTCCTATGGTTCTGAGATTGCATGTTTATGCAATCATATTTTCTTTTTTTAAATATAACCACTTAATTCTGGCTTTTTTTTGTAACTTTTTATTTTTTATTTCTCTGTTTGCTTTATTCTTCTGGATTTAGAATGCCGCAGACTGCTAATAATGAGATTAAATCAAATGATAATAATTCCAACTTAACAAATGATTGTGTAAGCATTTTGTGATTAAGCACTTTTTAAATAAAAATAGTACTTCGTTTTTAATATTTGGGGATGGTGCTCATGATACTGAGATGATCTTGGGTAATCCTGTTTTTCATTGCCTTTTGTTTGTTAAACCATTTTCAGTGTGTTTTTACATTCATTCTTACACTCTTGAAATGAAAGGATTATGCAATAAAATGTGTATTGCACCCTGCTTGGTTTAGTACACAACTGACAGATTCTGGAGCTCAAAACCCACGGATCATGGTTTAACTGATTACTTTTGGTGCTCAAATTTATGAACCTCCAAGCAATAAACTATTTAATTATTTTAATGTCATCATCTTCATCGTCAACCATTACACTGCAGGATGAAAGTCTCTCCAAGTTCCAATCCATCTCTGATCTCTAGCCTCTCTTCTTCACATCACCCCTGCACACTTTTTTATTTCATCTATCCATCTCATGTGTGATCTCTTTCTGGGTCTTTTACACTGGAATCCCATTTAAGATTTCAATTATCTATCTATTATCATTTCTTCTAGCAGTATGTCCGGCCCAACTCCGCTTCAGTCTTTTAATTCTTTCAACGATGTCAGTAACACCTGTTTGTTCTCTTACCCATATATTGCATTTTCAATTTCTTCTTGTTACTCGTAACATGCACCACTCCATACTTCTTTGAGAGGTTTGAAGTCTCTATAAACCGTAATAAATTCACAAAATTAGTAAATAAAATCATTGTTGTCTCTGTAGGCAAATTTTTCTAATATCCTTCCTATTAAATAAATAAAGCTCTTTGTTTAAATACATAACGTTTACTTTAAAACTAAGTACTTTTTTGTTTGTTAAAAGTTAAATTTTTTAATTAGTGATTTACTAATTAACTAACGTGCAGTCTTTTAAAAGAGAATCCTCATTCTTAAGGTTTCTTTTTTTTTTTAAAAAAAAAATGAAATCATTAAAACTTTAATTTAATGATGTTAATTCCCTTGCGTCTCAATAATTAATCATTTAGATTTTTTCCTAAGTAAATTAATCCAGTAAGTCAGTTTAAACACTTTAACCGCATTGATTGTTATTTTTTTTGTCATCAGGTTATAGAGAATTTTAATTGATAAGAAAATGTTTGAAAGTCATTTAATTAGCATAAAATTTGTTTTAAGAAAATGCACGTACACGCCTATAATTACAGTTATATAATTAATAAGCTGTGTGTTAGCATGTGTGTGCAATCAGTCTTATCTTCAGCATATTTATGGTTAAGCTTATCATAGTTTGGTAAGCAAATGGTGAACATTTTCACATATTTATGTAAAAAATTAAATCTATAAAAACAAATAGTGCAACAACAAAGATTCTATAAAAGAGGTATAAAATATTTCTATATTTATTATTTAACTTAAAAAAAAAGGCTATTCAATAGTACATTGCCAATACATTGCCATTTATTGGATTTAAGAGTTAAAGGAAGATCTTTCTTGTATATCCTGAATTTACACACTAAGTTACTATTTTTTTATTTACAATGTTCTGCACAATTTGTCGTTGTAGTTAGAGCATCTGACTTAGGATCAGGAGGTCCCAGGATCAATTCTGGTGCTCGCAGGTCTGTCACTTCTTATGAACACTCGAGTAATAAAGTCATATGCCTTTTTTGCTCTGCATGGTTTGGCACAGCTGTAGAGCATCCGACTTGGCATTGAGAGTTTCCAGTATCAATTCTGATGCCCACAGGTCTGACACAATCTTCTTATGAACTTCTGAATAATAAAGCCATTAGCCTTCTTTATATATATACAATCATGATTTTTATTTTTGATATCAGTCATCAGTAATAAAGTGGTTCTTTTAAAATGTATATAAAAGTAATTTGTTTCTTGATCACAAGATGCAGTTTATTGATTACTGATCATTCACTGATAAAGTATCAAACTGCATTTAACAAAATTTTAAAATTATTTGATAAAATGATATCAACTAAATAAAAATGAAAATAAAGAATCAAATCTTGTTTTGAAGTCATATCTTCTATCTGATATCTCATTTAATCGTTATCTAGTGATTATTAGCTAATAGTTAAAATAGACTGAAATATCTATAAACTTGAAGTGTCAGTATTTCAGTTCTTGTTCTGTTTCATTGAAAGTTATTTTATTCTTAATGTGTAAAAATAGAAAACTTTTTTTTTAGATTGAAATATTGATTTAATATTATTTCTTTTTTTATTATGGGAAGTTTTTGAATATAATAAAATGTAAATCTCATTTATTAGTTTTCATTAATCTTTTTGTAAGATTATTCAAAATTTCAATCTTAAATTGTCAATTTTTAGAAAATATAATAATCTTTTAAAGAATGTATATTTAAAAATTAGTTACTTTTGTATATATATAAAGTTATTGTAAGTGAATAAAAAAAAAAACTAATTGTTTTGAATAGAATTCATCTCATCCAATTAGTTGATTTAGATAAAAGATAATGAGAATTCAATCTTAAGGAATGAAAGGAGCAGCAGCCAAGTTTTATTATTGATTTCTCTTGAATTTATGATTGTGCTTTAAAAAAAGAAACTACAAATCATATATAGTATTTAAGTCTCTATTATGGTCAATTTTGGAAATTTTATGTATAAATGATAGTCATATGGATTTCGTTACTCCTTGTTAATTTCAGAGAATGCACTATTTTTATCAGAAGTTTCAGAATTTTTTTTTATTTAAAATGTTTTCATTATTGTATTATATAATCATTCAAAGATGTATTTCATTTTGTCACAGTAATATTTTTTTAAGATTTTTTTTTTTTTTTTTTACAAAAATTGCATGTAAATATTAATACTTGTTAAGCACAATATCAGCATGTAATATTTATATAAGGCTATAACCTTAAAATAAAATAGGTTGAATATAAGAGTGTGGCTGCTTTTATCTTTATAAAGTTGAAGATTTGTAGAGGTCTCTCTTGTAATTAAAAAAATTAAGCACACAAGGTGCATGTACTAAGGTTATAGCCTCATAAAATCTGCATGTATAAGTTCAATCCTATTAGTAATTGGCTCTTCTTTAGTAGATTAATTATGAACTAAACCAATGTTCATATTGTAAAATTTAATTTTTTATATATGTAGCCTTCAATTTACAAAGAATTTGTGGAAAAATATTTTTTATCATAATTATTATTAAAATTAGTTTTAGACATGATTAAGATAATGCAAAAAATTATTTACAAAAAAAAATGCACCTTTCTATATCAGAGTAATACAATTTTAAATCCATCTAAAATTATGATATAATTATAGAGTAAAGGAAATAATCTTAAAGCAATGAAATTTTCTTTAGAAATGACTTTTCAGTTTTATGAAATAATCCAAAAAAGTAGCACCATTTTGTGCAATTTGACCTCTACAAGTTAGTCTATTATAGAGCTTTTTTATCTTTTGCAATTCTGACATCTAAACAAAAATAAAAACTAAAATACAAATGCATTACCATTGTATAAGAATCATTCAGCTTCATCTTATAAGAATCAATATAAGACCATTTAAATGTCAACATGAATAATTTAATGATTTTATTAGAAAGAATTAAAATGCAATCATAAATAATGATTTCAAAATACAGGATTTTTATTCATTACTTAGTTCTGGAAATACAGCATGTTGAACAAAACTCAATTTTTAAAAAAAATTATTATGTTAATTTAATTCAGATAGTAAGGCAATACAACTATATAACTATTTTTATGTGATGCATGTATATGTTTTTAACAATATATCAAACTCAAAACATAGGATATGCATACATCATTTTCTCTATCATTTTCTATTTTTGATCCATCATGGTACCAATACAGTTTTTTTCCACATGGATTGCTTTTTTTATTCTTATAATTCAGAAATATAATATTTTTTTAAATCTAGATGGGATTTAACTTCACTCTCCAATTGTTTTTCATATTGCTGCAAGTTTAAAAAGAGACATTTTAATTTTATTTGTAAATTGATTGAAGCATTAAAATTTGTCATGAACAAATAAATATTCAAATTTTTAGTAATAAATTAATGATTAGATAAGATTATTAAAAAAATGTAATGATTATTCATAATAAATATTAACTTTCTTTTTTGAAACAAGGGTAATTATTGTATTAAAGTTATATATATATTGTATACAGTGTAGCCATGAACTACACTGTATCTAACTATAGCACTTCAATCATATGTTATCTAAACAGAAATGTAAATACAGAAAAAACAAACATTTAAATTAACAAATTTTATGAAATTCAAGTAGCCATTTTTTCCTATATTCTGAGTGTTGTGTGCAATCATATTTTTAAAAAAAGTAAAATTAGTCAATAAATTTTACAGTCCATCTCAGAGCATCATACATTTAATAATATAATAAAAAAAATTTAGTTTGTGTTGAAAATAAATGATTTTATTTTTTCGTTATTATGTTTTTTGAATTTGTTACGCTGTATTTTACATAATAAAATATTTTTTGAGCATAATGCTAAAAGTTATATAAAATTTTAGAACATATTAAAACTTGATTCTGATTTACAAATATCAAAATAATTGGAAAAATTTTAATTTTTTGATGATAAAACCAATATTATGTTCTATATGAGAAAAAAGTTATTGAAAAAAAAAAAAAAAAATTTCCAGAGCATTTATAGCATTTAATTTATTTTAAAAAGTAAAATACAGAAGTTAGTTTCTTATATATATATTCTTATTGCTTCAGTGAATGCAGGAGTGAACACACACTCAGAAAAATATAAGTAAATTATCTCCTCAATTTATTATTAATAACTATATTAGTATTTTTTAAAAAATTCTTTATACTTCAATCTTAATTTATATATGTCTACTACACACACAATGAGGCTTCTGTATTATATATGTCCATGTGTGTTGAAAAATATTGTATACTTTTAATTCAATAAATAATACATATTCTATTTTAATTAGTGTTTATCAGCAATATCTGAGCTATTATCTGCTAAATACATTTGTATTCGAGGTAGGCTTAGAACAAAATATAGCATAGTTTGTAGCTTCATTGTATATGTATATTTTGTAAATATTAAGTGTGAAATGATTTGAGTTATAACTTTTTATTTGTACTTAAAGCTAACAGATAAGTTATTTTATATATATTTGTTTCTGGTTTGTCGCTAGGTATTAATTATTCTTTTTGCGTGTGCTATATTTTATTAAATGGTCTCTTATATATAATTTTTTAAAAACTTATATATATAATTTTATATATCTATTGTCTGTTTTCTTTAATTCTCTGAAAAATAATCATTAAGAGTTTACTGAAATTTATGTAATTTTTTTAAAAAAAAAATCTTTCAATTTGAGATTAAAAAAAAAAAAAATTTCTGCACATCATTTAGACTCATTTATGCTTGAACGACCCCCCCCCCCCATTAATCAGACAAATTGTAAGATAACATTCATTCTCTGTATTAATTTTTATTTAAAGGAAAAGATGATTTGCAATTTTGATTGTTTTGATAAAAGCAAAAATAGAGAGATGCATCTTGTCATTTTGTTTACAATTATTTTAGCATGCCTTTTATTTAAAATATAAATTATTATTTTTGTTTAAAATTATAGTAGAGTAATTTATTACATTGCTAATTGCTGTATAGTATATAATAATGTTATACAAAAAATTAGTATTTTTAAGAATTTCCAGTTTCCTCATCAATTTCCTTGACAGAAAATAACTACCATTTAAAGTTATTTTTGTGTATTTTTTAAAAGCTTGCATATTGTGAAATTGTTGTGATGAGCTTTAATGAAACTGTGTGGAACTAATGGGTTTGTCATACTTTGTCAGATTTTTTATAATACTATTATCATTTTTATATGTAAATTTATTATTATATTACTTTTTTATCAATGTAGTAAAAATAGATTCTGAAAATTTTTGAAGAGTTAGTGAATGAGGCCATGCAATTCAAATGACTATCATTGCAATAATGCTTCTATATTGCATGCATAAATATTATGAAAAAAACATTTTTTACACAGTTCTGTTGTAATTTCCAATTGAAATTTTATGCTCTGTGTTTTAAGTACGGTGATAGTAACAAACTCAAGATCTTTCAGATTCTAGATTGAACTTCAGCCTATTTATTAATAATATTCAAAACCCTTATTCCCAGGAGGCTGTAAAGTCACCAACCAAGGCAGCGGTTGGTGGCCGAAGGCGGAGGGTGCTAAGAATCCCCTGATTGCGGACCCAGGCTGCCATTTGATGACGACTTTTTATTTAGGTACTTACAACTGCAGATCACTTTCAAGTGAAGGAAGATTGCAAGAATTAGAAGAAGAACTCTCTTATATTAAATGGGACATTATTGGACTTTGTGAAGTTAGAAGAAAAGGTGAAGAGACAATTGATTTAAAAAGTGGACATATACTCTATTATAAAGGCACAAATATTGGAAATACAAGTGGAGTAGGATTCATTATAAATAAAAAGTGGAAGAACAATATTGTGGAGATTGATGGTGTATCGGACAGAGTGGCAAGATTAGTTATACAACTTAATAGCAGATACCAAATGCAGATAATTCAGGTTTATGCCCCAACAAGTTCTCATAGTGATGAAGTAGTAGATTTTTATATGGATGTACAAAAGGCTTTTGATCAGAGTAAACACCATTTTAAAATTGTTATGGGAGACTTTAATGGTAGAATTGGTAAAAAATGAAAGATGAAAGTGCTGTGGGTAATTTTGGTTATGGTAATAGAAATGAGAGAGGACATAGACTTGTGGAGTTTGCAGAAAAAGAAAAACTTTATATTATGAATTCTTTTTTTGAGAAAAATGTTAAAAGGAAATGGACATGGAAGCATCCAAATGAAGGTACAGCAGAATTGGATTATATTTTGACTAACAGGAAATACATATTTCAAGATTGTAATGTTCTTAATAAATTTAACACAGGAAGTGATCATCGATTAGTAAGGTGTAAGATACGTGTTAATGTAAAACTAGAGAGACAAAAATTATTAAGAAAAACAATATTTACAGTTGATATTCCTAATCTTCAGAAACATTCTAATGAATTTAAATTAGAACTTACAAATCGGTTTCAAGTATTAGTAGATTTTGAACATGATTCAGATTTGAATGAAATTAATATGAAAATAACTGATACACTTTTGAAAACTGCAACAAAGATAGCTCTTAGAAAGAAACAGCAATTGACCAATAAAATTTCTACTGAGACTAGAGAATTTATGAAGAAAAGAAGGAATATGAAGATATACAAAAATGATGCATTAAAAAGAATTGAATATCTCGAATTTTGTAAAATGGTGCGGAAAAGAGTTGAAAATGATATAAGAAAGTATAACTGTGAACTAGCAAGGAAAGCTGTAGAAGAAAATAAAAGTCTTAAGAATGTAAAACAACATTTTGGTATTGGTAGGAAATTTATATCTGCAATAAGAAAAAAAGATGGAATTATTACTAAAAGGAGAGATGACATCATGAAATTGGTAGAAGATTTTTATCAAGAATTATATAGTAATAAAGAACAAGTACCTCCTATATCTATTACATCTTCCAAATTGCCCAGAATTTTAAATGAAGAAGTGAGACATGCAATTAAATGTATGAAGAAAGGAAAGGCTCCAGGTAATGATGGAATTATAATTGATATATTAAAAGAAGCAGGTGAAGAAATAGAAATTTTTTTAGCAAAGTTATATACCAAATGTCTAAATGATAAAGATGTACTGGATGATTGGAAGAATGCAGTAATAATATTAATATTTAAAAAAGGTGATAAAGAAGATATTAGAAATTACAGACCTATCAGCCTTTTATCAGTTTTATATAAAATTTTACCAAGATAATTACTACTCGTCTACAGAGAACATTGGATTTCCACCAACCAAGAGAACAAGCCGGATTTAAAAGTGGTTTTAGTACAGTAGATCATATCCAGGTATTGAGAGAAGTTATAGAAAGGACAAATGAATATGAGTTGCCATTATGCTTAGGATTTGTAGATTATGAAAAGGCATTTGATTCTATAAACATTTCTTCAGTGATTAAAGCATTAGATCATCAAGGTATAGATCCAGGATATTGTCATATTTTAAAGAATATTTATAAAAATGCAACAGCAACAATTAGATTACATAATGACACTGGGAAAGTCAACATTGAGAAAGGTGTAAGACAAGGTGACTCCATATCTCCAAAACTTTTTACAGCAGTGCTGCATGAAGTATTTTGTGGATTAAAATGGGAAACTAAAGGAGTGAAAGTAAATGGTGATTATTTAAGTCATTTAGATTTCGCAGATGATGTAGTTGTTTTTGCAAATAATGCTTCAGATCTGCAGGAAATGTTGCAGGAATTATCAGATGAAAGTAGGAAAGTAGGACTAAAGATAAATGTTAAAAAGACTAAAGTAATGTTTAATCGATTTGCTCAAAATATGAAAATAAAGATTGATTATGATGAATTAGAAGAAGTTAACAGTTACAAATACCTTGGTCAGATTATTAATACAGATGGAAACATAATGGAGGAAATTAATCATAGAATTAAACTTGGTTGGAGTGCTTTTGGTAGAAATAACTTGATACTAAAAGGAAATATGCCTATGTGTTTGAAAAGGAAGGTTTTTAACAAATGTGTTTTACCAGTTCTTACTTATGGATCTGAGACTTGGACACTTAATAGAAGAGCAATTCAGAGACTTCAGACCACTCAAAGAAGTATGGAGAGATGTATGTTGGGAGTAACAAGAAGAGATCGTAAACGCAATGTATGGGTAAGAGAACAAACAGGTGTTACTGACCTCATTGAAAAAATTAAAAGATTGAAGTGGAGTGGTGGGCTGGACATATTGTTAGAAGAGATGATAATAGATGGACAATTGAAATTTTAAACTGGATTCCAAGAGATTGTAAAAGACCCAGAAAGAGACCACATGTGAGATGGATGGATGAAATAAGAAAGTGTGCAGGGGTGATGTGGAGAAGAGAAGCTAAAGATCGGAGAAGATGGATTAAACTTGGAGAGACCTTCATCCTGCAGTGGATTGATAATGGTTGATAATGATGATGATGATGATGATTCAAAACCATATGAATTCCCAAGTAAAATAACAAATTTTATTGATGCATTGTTTACACATATGTTTTTCTGGATCCATTTGAAAGTTTTTTTTTTTTTTTTGTCTTCCAAAACACTTTCATAAATTTATTTATTTAGAAATCCATTATTTTTCAACTTGTCATTATTTCACATCTGGATATTTAACATTCTCACTGCAATATTTTTCTGCTTGGATATCTTTTTTTTTTAAAGTGACATTTTATTGTTTTAATTAAAAAAACAACAACAATTTTATCTTCTGAATTTTTTATAATTTATAAATAACTTTTGTTTATAAAGTGTGAAATGTAAAAACTGTTAAGTTTATCAACTCTTTTTGTTTTACTATTTGTTATTGTCCGTGTGCTTGCATGCTCTTGACTTTTTTATTCATTTATTTAGTCAAAGTAAGTCTTAACTTGAAATTTTTTTTCTTTTCACAATATTTGTAAATATAAAATCTTTTTAATATTAATAATTAGATATGTTTATTTGTTCTAAGCAAGTAAATAATTGTATCTATTTATTACAAATTAACTCTGACCTTTTAAATATTTATAATTATTGTGATATTATATGTTTATATAGTACTGTGTATATATATACCCACATTTTGAAAATAATACACGGGAATAGTTTGAATTGTAATATCTCAATTGTGCATAAAGTTAATAATTGAGTTATACTTTATGCATATAGTATTTCAATGATCTATTTAGCAATGAATTGGAGTTCATTTGCATTTGTTTTGGCCTTTTGCTATATTGAATATATATATAAGTAAATTAATTGTTTAAATCAAGTTAATTTAATAGTTATTATTAAACCATTTTAAGTAGTTTTATTAAAACAGGCAAAACTATCTCTATATATATATATTGCCACTCATTGCAAGCCAGAGTAATCAATGGATGCCAGAAGACTTGTGCATAAAATCCCCATCTAGTGCCTACTCATCCAATATTCCCAGACTAATTTTTGACTTATGGCTTTTGTCAGTGAGGAGCCTTGGATCTAAGAAAACATACATCTAGATCTTAGGATCTAATACAGCCCTCCAGCTTAACTACAAAACTATAAGTGTTAAATTGAAAAGACCATAATATTTTCATTCCAAGTTCATTAGCTTATATAGTCATGTAGGTCTGAACTCAGTTCAGTACTTATACATTTTGGTGACTTTGGTTCTTTAATAACCATAACTACCACTATCCTATTAGGCAGGATTGGTTTTAAGCCAATAAATATCACATGATACACTATTTTCTATGCTTGCTTACAACTGTTATTAAAATAGGCAAAACTCTATATGTATTGCCATTCAGTGCAAGCCAGAGTAATCGATGGATGCCAGAAGGCTTGTGCATAAGATCCCCATCTAGTGCCTACTCATCCAATATCCCCACACTAGTTTCTGGCTTGCGACCTTCGTCAGTGAGAAGCCTTAGATCTGAAAGCACTGCACCTAGATCTTAGGATCTAATGCGACCCTCCAGCAGCACCTTTTATCTCTACTTAACTACAAAAGTATGAGTCTTAAATTGAAAACATTGTAATATTGTCAATCCAAGCTCATTAGCTTATATAATAATATAGGTCTGAACTCAGTTCACTACCTATACATTTTGGTAACTTTGGATCTTTAATAACTATAGCTACCACTATTGGTTTTAAGCCAATAAATATCACATGATTACTATTTTCTATGCTTGCTTACAACTGTTATTAAACAGGCAAAACTCTCTATATCTATTGTCACTCAATGCAAGCCAGATTAATCAATGGATGCCAGAAGGCTTGTGCATAAGATCCCCATCTAGTGCCTACTCATCCAATATCCCCAGACTAATTTCTGGCTTGTGGCCTTTGTCGGTGAGAAGCCTTGGAACTGAGAGCACTACCTAGATCTTAGGATCTAATGCAACCCTCCAGCAGCCATCTTTTATCTCTACTTAACTACAAACCAGAAACTAGTCTGGGTAAATTGGATGAGTAGGCCCTAGATGGGGATTTTCTGCACAAGCCTTCTGGCATCCATTGATTACTCTGGCTTGCACTGAGTGGCAATATGTATAGATAGTTTTGCCAGTTTAATAATAGTTATAAGCAAGCATAGGAAATGGTGATCATGTGATGTTTATTGGTTTAAATAGTTTTCTGTTATATCTATAAGTCATATCAAAATATACATTTTTAATACTGTAGAATTCTCTATTAATAAAACTTAAAACTAACTTATAATATTATATCATCATTAAATATAAACCTACATCTATTAATATTCAGTAAAATATAATATAGTATTTTTTTCATTCACATACACATTTATTCTGCCATATCAGGCAACTGTAAGGCCATGGTGTTTCTTGATCTCAAAGTCAGAGATAAAAAGCTAATAAACTCACCATGCTTGCTAATGCATGTTGGTGAGCAGCCCATCTAGGTTTATATACTACATAAATAATCACATATTAATAACAGCTGCAACAACAAGAATGTATGGATTGAACATTAAGGATTTGTTCCGCTTGGTTTCTTTAAGGTGGCTAAGAGGAATCAAAAGGGTTTTCTTTCTGTTAATAGCAAATTTTTTTCTGCAGCCTTAAGCATGTACAATATAAATTAATTACTTATGTAATTGTAATACAAATGTAATAATACCTTAAAAATACTACTAATAATACATTTATACTTAATACTACAGAAAATGTAATTATATTGTATTTATATTGATATCAATTTATGTTATATGGATGCAAATATTTTATTTCATTAATTGATTGTTAATATTTATATATTTTTACATTTTAATGACAATGTAATATCTATATTATCTATATAAATGTGAAAGTTTGTTTGTTGTGCCTTTGTAACTCGACAAATATTGCACCAATCTTCTTGAATCTGGCATGATTTCCTTTTTTTTTTTTTTGTATTAGAATTTTACTAGCTATAAATTTTTGCTTTATGGGATATAATTGTTTTTTTAAAAAAATTTCAATTTGAATGTAAAAATGGGTGGAAAATCTATATCATAACTGTTTTTGAATCACACCATAAAAATACAAAAAGAAGGCAATGCTGATTAAAAGATTGCAGAGTTGCAAACTTTTTTTAAATGAATGGTATAGTTTTTGGTAAAGTAAGGTAAAATTTGATTTTGTAAATATGTTTTAAATTAATTAAATTGCATTTGAACTATTTATTCAATTTGTCTTTTGAAAAATGACAATTTAGATCAGTTATAATAATGAATTTGGTAAACTTTTCAGTTTAAATATATATTTAAAACAAGTTAAAGTAAAATCCAAAATGATATGGGTACAGCAAGAAAAATACTATTGAATTTGATAAACTTTACCATTTTTAAAAAAATATATTCTCACTTGATAAAGTAATTTTTAAATATATTTAATTAATGTGAGAAAATAAATTTTAAAATAATGTGTGTATCTGCCTTATTTTTAAAGATAATAACTTTCATTAATTAATTAAAATACTAATAGGTAAGTATGATAATAAAAAGATAGGCTAAACATACGAAGAAAAAAAAGCACAAGAGGTAGGCTCCCATTATTTATCTTGTAAAAATAGTTAATTTATAATAATTAAAAAGAAAAAAAGATAACTTTTCTGTGGTAAAAATATTATTATTTTATTTATTTACTTATCCTTTATATATATATACACATAGGCTATATATTTGTGTTTTATGTTATACTTAGCTCAATTTAAGCAATAAATCAGTAAAAATAAATATCAGTGATATAGCTTCACATTATTTATATTTGAAAAAATGTCACCTTATAATAATTTTTAAAAATCTCACTATTCTACATTGTTTTATAGATTATTTTAAACTATATTGAAAATTATTCAGTACATAAATTACTTACTTTTAAAAATAATAGTGTGAGTAATAAATTAACAATTTTTTATTAAATGCTTTATAAATTATCTTAAACAATTTTAAAAATTGTCCAATGCAATAATGAATAACATTTCTGTAGTGTAATTTTCATTGCACCACTATCACACAAGGTAGCAACTGGTTTCTATCCACTTTTAACATCTTGTGGAGAGATGTAATCATAAACATATGACCAAAGATATGTGAAAAAGATCTATGATCCCCAAGTTGCACATTTTGCACTTAACCAGCTCTCATCACTTGATCCAGACCCTTTATCATTGTTCAATATATATATATATATATGAATAGCAAATTACTATAGTTTAATTGATAAGTGTCCAATTTGCTGCCTTCACAACTTTCACACAAATCACTTAATGAAAGTATATTAATAATTTTTATTAATTATTTATTAGACTAGAGATTATCCAATAATGAGTAATATTTCTGTAGTGTAATTTTCACTACACCACTCTCACACAAGGTATCTACTGGTTTCTATTCAAACATCTTATGAAGGAATCTAATCATAAACATATTGCGGAGAGATCTAATCATAAACATATAGCCAAAGACATATGAAAAAGATGTGATTCCCAAGATGCACATTTGCAAAGCAGATGGATACCCTACCTTGCATGAAAATGATATAGTGAAAATACAGAAATATTATTCATTATTGGATAATCTCTAGGCTAATGAATGACTAATAAAAATTATTATTCTTTATATATATATATAATGCATGCTGATATCTTACAATTTTTATAGTAAATAACTAAAATATTTGTTAATGAAATTTATTAATTAAACCATACACAAGCATGAAAAGGAATAATCAGTTATGCACTTATGTCAATGCATAAAGAAACTTAACAACAATCTCATAAATTTACAATATTTTAGTCATAAATATTAATTCTTATTAAGCGCAATGTCAGCACGTGCTGACATTGCGCTTAATAAGAATTAATAACTTTAAATTGATTCAAAATATTTCTAAATTTAATATCTGAATATTGACTCATTATAAATCGAAAGATTTCGCGAATGTTAATGTTTAATAGAAATAGTGGACTTAATCAGTGAAGAATTTATTAGCTTCATGCTCCCAAATCAAAATGCTTTAGATTTGCCTATATAATTAAGAAAAATAGGTTAGAGATAAGAGGGTCCCTCTTATCTTTATAAAGTCGAATCTCGTGTTATGATTTGTAGAGGTCTCTTGCTAAAATTAAGCACTCAAGGCGCATGTACTAAAGCTTTAGCTTTAATATTTTAGTCAGGAACTTGGTGATGAAATCAGTCTTATCTCCTTTCTCTATATATCAACATGACAATATTTATTAGTCAAATTAGAAATACATATATATATAACATTAAAAATAATAAATATAATAGTAATTAACTATTATATACAATCTTTCCACAAAAGTACTTTCGGTTAATTCCTTAATCCTCCTCAATTGCTGTTAAATTCAAAAAACAAAATGAAAGCAAACGTTAACTCAAATCCCATGAATCCTAAATTTTAATGTTAGCAGCTTGACTATTAATTATATTCATTTTATTTCTATTTATTAAAATTGCCTCCTTAATTTTTCTTTTATTATACTTTCTCTCTTCATGAAGAATCTTAATACTTTCAATATCAAACTTAAATTTATATTTACATGTCATTTCATGATCTAAGAAAACTGAAGTAGTCATTAAATCATTATTATTTTTATTTTTCACATGCTTGTATAATAAATAATTCATGCTCCTTTAATCTTTTTTCAATACTGCACCACTATTCACCTATATATGATAACATACATCCACAAAAAATTTGATACATATCATTACTTTTCTGCTGACAAATATGACATTTTTAGAATTATTCACTAACTTACTAGCATTATTTATAACACAAAATGAGAAACATTAAACACATCCTTACATATATCCTTAAAAAATTTCATTTGAAATATATAGAATATTTTTTTTATTAATCTTCAACTCCTTTAAATCATTTTAACTTTTTTAAAATTGACATAAAGTATTGTTAATCAAATTAATAATTAAATCATTGCAAAAAAAGAGGATATATAAATTGTAAATCAAAAGTACCAATTATGCTTAAGATGGCAAGTTTTAGATCTTTTTTGTTTCATAATGAAATATTATGTCATTACCAGTGTGATAAATTAAAAAAATATTGAGATATTTGCCAAGGAATTGCTTGAAGTTAGTTATAACATTGAGCAGATTAACAATACTTTATGTCAATTTAAAAAGAGTTATAATGATTTAAAGGAGTTGAAGATTGGTAATAAAAAATGGATCACTATTCTATATATTTCAAATGAATTTTTTTAAGGATATATATAATAATATGTTTAATGTTTCACTTTGTGTTATAAATAATGTTAGTAAGTTAGTGAATATTCTAAAAATGTCATATTAGTCAAACAGAAAAGTAATGTTGGGAATCATATTTTTTGTGGATGTATATTATCATATTTAGGTGAATTGAGATGCAGTATTGGAAAAAGATTAAAGGAGCATGAATTATTATACAACCACATGAAAAGTAAAAATAATAATGATTTAATAACTACTTCAGTTTGCTTGGATCATGAAATGACATGTAAATATAAATTTAAGTTTTATATTGAAGATATTGAGATTCTTCATGAAGAGAGCAATCATAATGTAAGAAAAATTAAGGAAGCAATTTTAATAAATAGAAATAAAATAAATATAATTAATAGAGAATCTGCTAATGTTAAAATTCGGGATTCATGGGATTTGAGTTGAGAAGGATTATGGAAATAACTGAAAATACTTCTACAGATTGAAAGACTTATATAATAGTTAATTACTGTTATATTTATTATTTTTATTGTTATTACCATAGTTTTAGTTAACAGAATATTTTCTTTGTGATATATATATGAGTATTTCAGATAGAGATTTTAAATATTTTCTCTTAGCGCACTTATCATTTAAGAGCTTGTTTGAGCTATTGGTATGCTCTCTGTATTACATTTTTATAAATACAAGCTTATAAACAATGTCATTACTTTATTGATGATAATAATAAACACATATGTATTACAAGTAGAATGTTAGAAATTGTATTTTTGAAACTAATTATTAATAATAAACTCTTGAAAAAATGTATATTTAAATATGTTAAAACTACTAAACAACATACCAGGAATTATTCCATGAAACTAATTAGTATTTACAATGATTATTATTTGTAATAAATCAACTTTGTTATATATTTTTGTGTTTTGAAATGTATTAAATATATCAGAGTACTTGATAATTAATAATATTAATTAATTTATCATATGAGAAATATATTTAAACTATAGTTCTAAAAGTTGATTAGTCAGTAGTATAATTGATAGTAAAAAGTTGTATTTTTTGCAATATTGCTGTTGGTAACATGTATTATTATTTCATTTAAATAGTATGTAAATATAAATACCACAGTTGCTGTTGGTAACTTATGTACTATTATTTCATTTAAATAGTATGTAAATATAAATATCACAGAATCAACATTATATTGAATTCAGCCAGTGTGTGCTGTTTCGACAGTACCAATACCTAATTATTTGTTGAGTTTAAGGCAATTTTTTCTCTATAGAAATCACAAATTTATATACCTTACTCTTTTTTAACATTCATGTATGCAACAGCTTATTTTAAGCATTCATTTCTTCCATAGATGAAAAAATTAGACAGAAATATGCTTGTAATATTTATTTATTCAACCATTTTTTCTTTATTCTGAATCACATTGGCACCAGAAGTCAAGAAATTCAATTTGTGTCTTTAGCCCTCTATTGAGAAATTTTGCTTTTTTCTTTCCAAAGTTTAAATAAAATTCACTTTTTTCCCCCTAATATTTTAATTCCAAAAAATCATGAAGATGTTAGGAAAATCAAAAAAGCAGGAATTTCAAAGTATGATAAGCTCCAATGATGAGAATCCAACTTTGTGATAGCACTTTGAGATAATATTATAAATGCTTAAAAACTTGATTTTTTGGAAAGTTTATTATTATTTTTTCATAATAATTGTATGATAATTATTAGGAATTAAAAATATATATTATTACATATTTATTTTCTACAAAAGTGGTTCATTTTAAAAAATAAAATATTATATTTTTTTGAATAATGTTACTATGGAAATTACATTGGTGATAAATACAATTTGTCTAAAAAATGTTGTCACTAACAGTCAGTTAGAAAATGTAGCAATATCATACAAATTACTAGAAAATTTTAAACTTTTAAAGCATATGTTGATAGATTTACTAGATATTAATAATTATTCGTTCACATTTTAAAATAAACATGAAACAAAGAAAATTCAATCTGCTTTTCCTGAAGTTAAATGATGAAACCACTTTATTTTGATTCAAATCTAATTTTTTTTAAATAATTCTGAAAGTCAAATATGATTTTTTAAAGAATTTATTTAATTTCTAGATAAAAATATCTATCAAATAAAATCAAATTTATTATATTCTGATATATAATAATGGTTTAATATTAAAATAAAAGTTGAAAGCTTATAGCAAATGAGAACAAGAAAAACTATCAGAGTACAGGAGGGGTAAGTGAAAAAAATTAGAACTATGCTTGTAATGTTTATTTATTCATTTCATGAATCTCATTATATCTTTGATGAAATACTACATTTTTATTCTTTGACATTTATTACTTCAGTAAATGAACATATAACATAAAGAAAAAAAATCCCAAAGAACCTGGGAATACCACAGTATCATTTGTTTCAGCTTTGTGTTACACCCTAAATTCATATGAGATATTATGTGTGCATTGGTGTTTGGGACAAAACAAAGCAATAAAAATTTAGATTTCAGTGCTTATCACCCATTTCATAAGTGGTGGAAGAATATTCTTCTATGTTGAAATCCTTATGCTAGTGTGCATGTAGTAATTAAGAGGTTTTTTGTTGTATACATTATTCTATCATATTTAATTTGCATAAACTATGCTATTTATTAATTCAGTAAAAAAAAAATTGTTTAGAATCAATAAAATGAAGAAAATGTATGTTTTGACTGATGTTTATCATAGTATATATAAGTCCAGAGGTTTGTTTATAAAAGTTTTGTGATATGATCACATATGGACAGAATCATTAAAAGTATTCAAATATATAAGCATATCTCCACTCCTAGTCTATAATATATTAAAATACATTTTTTTAAAGTTTTTGAAATAGCTCTTAAAATGATGAAAAGGTAATAGAGTTTAACAGATTTTTCAATAAGAAACCCAAATCAGAATTTGTTGTATCAGAATTGGCCTTGAATGATGTAAAACAGTCACAAGCATAACCACTCCAACTTGAAGAAAGCAGAATTTCAGTTATTGAAATAAACAATTGTAATTCTAAAATTGAAAATAATCATCATGAATGCTGGACATTGTGATAATATAACAACTTTAAAGAAAAATATGACAAATTGGTAATTTTTAACAAAATTTAGCTTGTTAGTATTGTGCAAAATATGACTTTGTAAAAGAGAAAGTTCATGTGTCAAAAGAATGGAAATGTTTTTAAATTGACACAGCAGGGCAAAATAAAGAGGTACAAAAGGCTTCTTTAAGGAAAAAAGTGAAAGAATCTTTTCATCAACCCATAACATTTGTAAAGAGAACTTAAAGTGTTGACCAGGATTCAATAACAAAATAATAGATATTATGAATGAAAAATATTTTAAATGCTCTTTATAGAATATTTAATACAGTTTACAGCCTGGCAAAAAAATGTAAATTGTTTCCAGATATAGAAGATGAAGTAGAAGTGAAAATTAAAAATGGATCAGACATTATGGAAATAGGATTACATTCTCATAAAACTGCTGTGAAAGCAGTTGATTTTATTGCAAAGGAACTTAAAAATATATTTAACAAAATTATTGAAGATAATCTGAAAATATAATTCATTATTAATGAAGCTTCAATGATTCTGAAAATCAGTTATTGTACTTTTTTTAAAAGTTGGAGATTTAGTTACACCTCCGACAATTTTTGTTGAACTAGTTGGATTGGAAAAATAAGATGCAGAGATATGTTCTTCACTTATGGAAAGTTTAAATAATGTAGGGGTTACTAAGAATGACCTAGAAAAAAATTTAATAGGATTTTGCTCTGATAGTGCCAGTGTTATGCTTGGGTGAAAATCTGGAGTGAGAACTAGGATTGCAAAAGAGATTCCAAACATAATAATATGGGACTGTTTTAATCATTGCCTCCATTTTGTTTTAGATGATTTGATAAAGGAAATAAAGCAAATAAATCTACATACCATTTTTCATCATTCCAATAAAAACAAATTAAACTTGCCAAAATATCCTAACAACTTTGAATTGAAATTATAAAGATTGCTAGAATTTTGGGACCAACACAGGATGCTTGTAGTTAATGACAACCATAGCTGTGTGATATGCTTGTCCAGTCCTACATTACTATTTTTGTTCAAATAAAAAATACTTAGGTATGACTGCCATTTTTGAAAATATATATTTTATAACTGAATTGACATTGATGATTGATATCTTAACCAAAAATTCTCTTCAAATGCATCGCAATCAAGAAATATAGACATAATAAAGACTGAAAAATTTGTGATAAGATCTATTAAAGCATTTTAAATGCTTGAAAAGGAAAAAAGTTCATAAAAAAATTTGTAGAAAATTTTTGATTTGTCGGGCTTTCTTGGCAAAGACTTTTAGAAAACATTGTAATGAATTTGAAAAAAAGTCTAATGAATTGAGAACATTTAAAAACAAGTTGTAGCACTTTCAAGATAAGAATAAATTACAATTTCTCAATGTTTTAGAGACAGATTATTGGAATATTAAAGAAGTACTAGCAGCTGAAGAACAATTGCTCATATTTAATGACATTTTTAATTAACAAATTGATATTAATGATTATTGAGATTTTGTGGAAAATAGTTTAAAAAAATCAGAATTATGCAATTCCTGAAAATTTTCAGAGCTAAAAATATTGTCCAAACAATTGCTGAAAATTCAGCAGAAATGGAAAGGTTTTTTTAAAGATAAACATAATATATTCAGAAAAGAGAGAGAAGTCACCTAACTGTTTGTAATATATTAAATATAATGATTATTAATTTAATCAGCCTACCTATAAAGAAATGGAATCTTAGTCCTATAGTGAAAAGATGGTTAAGGATAAATCACTTAGCTGATTATGCTTGGATAAAAGTGAAGAAAATTTCATATTAGGAAGCCAATCAAGAATCAATATGGAAATATCTTAAATAACAGTTGTATTGTTTTTTGTCAGGTGTTATTTCATATTTTTTATGGATCTCTTATTGTTTTTATTTAAGTATTAACTGCATGAAATAAACTATTTTTCAATATGCCAGTTTTTTTATACTTAAAAGGGTTATTAGGGCTGTGAACCAATAGTTAAATTACTTGAATCCTACCACTATATATTGCATTTGATTTTTTCTACTATCGCAAGCAAAGCTGCAGATGCAGCAAATTGTTATGTAAATAATAATTTTTAGTTTTAGCAATTAAAAAAGTTTATATTTGTGATTTGTGTTATTGGCAGTAGCAAAACATTATTATTTGATATATTTATTCATAATGGAGAATTTTGTTTTTATTTAAAAACTAAACTATAATTTTATTCCTCAAACTTATGGTTTTAGAATTTCCCAGATATGATTTTCATATTCTCCTCTTTTGTTTTATATATTTGATTATACAATTAAGAATCTTGACTACTACTTTAATTGTTGATTATATGAATTCACTTTTTTAAATAATTCTCTATATCATAGTCTCTAACTAGCATTTGTCTGTTTTGTTATTAGGGTTAAATATTGATTTTTTAAGCAAAATCTTAATGGAAATTTTAATTTATAGAGGGGGACAAAAGTTTTTGAGAAATTTTAAAAATAGTATTTAAACAAAACATAGCATTTGTGCCACTTAGTAATTTTCTTTTTTTGCCTATTCTGTCAATGTATACTTCATAATGTAAACTCTTTATTGTTTATGGAATTCACTATTATTAAAATTTTAAGAATTTTTTTTTTTTTGTTTTGTAAGTGAACATTTGTTCTGAAATATATATAGTTTATATGATGTTGAGAACAGATCGTGTTCCAATAAAAAAAAAAAAAAATTGAGTTAAAAATTTTCAAAGGTTATTTACAATTATATATTATTGCATGCCTGTAATGAATCATAAATATTTTATTTAATATATAGTTTATTATTATTATTAGATGCAGCCATCTTGAAGTTTGCATATTAATGGCTTTTTTTGTGAATGATCTAACACTTCTTTGATTTTTCATATTCTTCAATGTCACTTTCCTTCTTTGTGAACATTATGTATTTTTTCAATGAATTTGCTTACTTCATAATAAGGTTAAAGTGAGAAGGAAGTTCAGGTATTGTTTGATCAAATATCCAATGCTATCATTCGAAAAATCTCAATATGTATAACGCATTTTTTTTTATTGTCCAACTTTGCCTTCATAGAGAGTCATAAAAAATAACATAATTTGAATAGGTCTTGTGTCTCTTTTTATGGGATACTTTTTAGACTGTTCATTGCAATTCAGTTTGTAAAGTATCTCATGATAGCTAATTGAACAATCTTGTGAAAATCTTAGTCTTCTTCATATTTAGCTATGATTTCCAGTTTTCAATGTATTCTTTAACTTTCTAATTATAAAGATTTTCCCAGTGAAGATACATATGCTGATAAGTATAATTTGATGGACAAGTGACTAATTTGCCATCTTTTTTAGATCAATGTATTAATAATTATTGTTTATCATTTATTAGATTAAATAATGATTATTATATCATTCATCAGTTGAATTATTGCAAGGAATAGAATTTTTAAGTATATCTAATTAATTTCATAAAGATAAAAAAAATTATACATGTAATTCATCATTAATTTAAATTAGTAATCTAAGGAAAAATTTTTTTTTCATTAGCCTGTTTATATTACAAATATTTATAAAAGTTGTTGCTAATTTATTTTTATAAAATTTAATATCACTAGATAATGTTTCAAATTGAACTAATGTTAATTGAAAAATTATTTTCTTTGCATTTTAGGGTTTTTTTCTTCTGAATTTTCCACTTTCATCTTTTTTTATTTTTATAGCTAACTTAATTGAAATTTGATTTTCTTTCCACATCTGTTCCAAACTCAAAACTAAATAACATAATTATGTGTGTACACGTTTATATACATATAATTGACTGCACATCTGAATAAATTTTGTGTAATCTTTATTTGATAAATTTTATTTTGACAAACCAGGAGATGCTACTGTAGATAAAACATCCTTAATTCAAAATTCATGATTACTAGGCCTTTGGGGGGGGGGGGGGATCTGTGAATATTTTATATTCAAGATTAGATCTGATTCAATCTCAGTTGAAATTATAAATAAAAATTAATTTTATTATCTGTTATTTTGTTTATATATTATTACTTAATGTATTCTGCATACATTTGTTTTATTAATATCAATATAAAACTTAAATATATAATATAATTTATATATTATAAAGGTTAAAAATCACGTTTGAAATTTGATTTGGCAATAAGTTTTTTAATGAGTATTAACTGAAATATAGGCTTATTATATACCTGTATTAATATATATATATAGGGTATATGAGCACAGATTTTCACATGACCCACCACTCTATCTCATATCACTGATACACTTGAACACATATATGTGAAAAAGATAAACAATCACCAATATACATATTTTATGTTAAACCATGATAATCTGGACAAATTGATGATTGCTGGTTTAACATGGTAATTATTTATCTTTTTGACATTTATGTGTTCAAGTGTAACTGATATGAGATGCAGTGGTGAGTGGTGGTCATGTGAAAGTCTATGCTCCTATATATTAATGAGTATTGTAAAAAGTAGAGCACAGTGTTACAAGATTAAAGTTAGTCTTGAAGTTTTATGTTATAATCACTTTCAGCTGCTTTTTTTTAAAACAATATTTGTTTAGTCTTTAGTTTCTTACATATAACAAATATTGTTTTTACATCTTGTCAAGAATGGTCATTATTAGCAGCCTTTTATAAACAAATATGGCTATTCTAACTCTAGCTGAGTTTTATATTTATACACAAACAATTTATGAATGAGAAATATATCAACATTTATTATATATTGGTCTTTTAGTCTGTTTATCTGATATTTTGTGGTGCTGATTTTTAACTTCCGCAGTAAACTTTTTTTTTTTTTGCAAAAGATTTCTATAAATATTGCCTAATTGTAGCTTTTCATTTCTACTTTATTTGTAGCCACCCAAAGAAAGCAATTGGTAATACTACATTAATTTAGAATGCTTTTAAGGTAATCTTTATAACATAAACAGAATCTGCTATATTCAAGTTAACCACAATACATTTGGTTAGAAAATCTGTCATATTTTAATAATTTAAAATCAAATTAATTTACAATTTTAGATCATACTAATAATTATTTTTGAAGTGATCCTGATTATTCACATTGATGAGCTCTACAATTGTTTCTGATTCTCCCTCACATTGATCCTGCTATTTATTAGGCTATTGCTGGCCATGTTCTTAGAGAAATACTGAATGCAAGATATCTAATGTGTTAAAAAAGTGTCTGGATTTACATGATTAACAATGAATAATCGTTGAATTATAAATTAAGCAATAATATTGATCACATGTTATCACTTAATCTGTTTTCCATATTTTGTTGAATCTATTTTTTAGTTGATCTTGACCAATTGATGAGTGCTGGTTCAGCACAAAATATGTATATTGGAGATCGTTTATCTTTTTTGCATATATGTGGTTGTAGGTGTCATTGCATAAGATTGAGTGGATCACTGAAGAGAGCTTGAAAGTCTGGGTTCAAATTCCCTCTAATTAATTTAATCTTTAGATGGGCAATACTGATTTGAAAAGAAATGACAAATAAAGACAGATTTTAATAATTATTTATTATGTAAATATATAAATACTTAGGTAATAAATTTTGTTTTGTGTAAGATAATCAAATCTCACCTGAATATTTTTATTTTCTAATCTAAATCTTGTTTTTGATAATAAATCATTTATTTCATTGATGTTAGCTTAGAAATTTCTTAATTAAGTTTGTTGTTTTGTAGAAGCGAGATATTTTCTTTGTGCTTTCTTTTTTTTTCTTTCTATAAATAGTAACAAAGCTTAGAGCAAATGCATATATTGATTTATAGAAGACAACTTGTTCTTTTCAATACAATTAGTTCATAATATTTATTAGTTTACAATTAATTTTGCCAGACCTTTATATTTATTTTAGAATGATTAGGCCAAGAAATATAAAAGTAATAGATTATTACTATACATATAAGAAGGTAGTTTTTTATTTTTGGATATATGACTCTGCATTTATAACTATTTTATGCTTCCATTAATTTATATTGATTTGCATTAGCTTGTATAAAATCTAATTCTATTCTAGGAGTAATTAGTGGCTATTGATTTACTTAGTGGTGGCAATTGGTTTTAATGCAGAGGTAGAAAGGTTATCACTGCATAGCTGTGCGTAGAATATTTTGTTGATAAATATGTTTCTGGGCTTGATTCTGAGGGACTCTAAAGACTCTAAGTAAAATAAATAGATTCTAGAGCCATCTTTTTTCATTTGTGAAAAAACTTTGAATTATAATAGGCAGCGTTATTATTACTGTTACTATTACTAAACAAGTGTTACTATTGTGGTCACTGATGAAAAGTCAGAAATAATAAAAGTTAAGAGTCCATTATTTATATTCAAATAATAACATTTCATCCACCATGCCTATAAATTAACATTAGTATCTAGATTAAAGTGAATCAATGAAAAATTTTCAGATCATAGATTTAATTTCTTGGGGGGGGGCTAACCTCACTAGCCATTCAGTACTGGTTGATAAATAGGTGTCTAACTGTTATCAGATCTCAGATAAATTCATGATTTGTTCTTTTACAAGTGTTTTAACCAGCTACTTGTTTACAGTGTAAATAGCAAGAAAAGAAGAGGAATGAAAGAATGGAGAGAAGGGAAGGAGAAAGGAAAATAAGACTGCCACATAATCACCAAGAAAAAAATCATGATGATGATAATTTTCCAGAAGCAGAAATATCAACATTATAAAATACCATATACTCCTTAATTGAACACTTTACAATGAAATTTAATATAAAATAGAATTTATTCTTTTCTTGCTTATATTACTCTTTTATTTTATTCTTATTTTAAATAAATAATCAATGTAAAATAGGAAAAGAAGTGTAAATAAATTATAAGACATTACCAAAATTGTTTTTTAAAAGAGATTGCTGAACAAGAATAATTATGAATGAGATATATTTAGTAAAATAATTACAAATCATCCACAGAGTACTTTAATATCATTCAAAGAAACAAGTTATATTTAAAAGTGGTTATCCAAATCTTAAAGAAGTTTTAAAAAATAACTACTAAGTGCAATTTGTCATTTTGCATTATATTTGACATGTTCATATCTATGGAACATGATGTCTTACCTCCAAATATAATGAAATTCTTAAGAATATTTATCGAACAGCACTACTGTTAATGGTAACATGAGAATACACGAACAATGGTAAGGAGTTAAGATAGAGGTGCTTCTGCCTTTTCTAAATATTTTATATCTATTTATAAGAAATATTTTGTAGTTTAAAATGAAAAATAAAGGGAGGAAAAGTAAAACGAGATTACAAACTTGTTGTTGCTCAAAGTATGTAGTTCAGCTTGAGAATGATTATGGATGTGTTTTGAGTTTTTGGAACTTCTAAAAGCTTATAAAAAAGCATTTGGAAGAACAATTTATAACTATAAATATTTTTTGCATAACTAAATAATTTTAATTTTAAAGTTGATATTTTTGTAAGCAAAGTTTCATAGCTGCAGAAAATGCTATAAGAGCTATCATGCAAAGCAAAAAAAAAAAGTTCATATCAATTAAAGGTAAAAAAAGCAATCTAATATTCAATAGATTTTCAAAAGAAAGAAATAAAGGTTGAATTTGAAACATTTAAAAATTATAAATATCTTTGACAAATTTTTAGTATTGATAGGATCACAGTGGATGAAATTAATCAAGAATTAATATTGGATGAAGTTTCATTCATTAGAAGTAATATATTGTTAATGGAAATTTAGACTCTGTATGTGGAAAATGATTTTTAAAATTTTGGTTTAGTAGTGCTTGTTCATCTGATACTTGGAAACCTAATATCAAAGCAGTACAATAATCCACAGAGTAAAGTAATATTAAGAGAGATCAGTTGAGAAAATAAGCAAGCATCGTCATTGAAAGACTTAAATAGCTGGCCTAGATTGGACTACATATTAACAGTAGGGAAGGCAATATGAACCACTAAAAGTCCAAGATCACAAGAAATTTTGAAAGACCTTAAAAAAAACTATATGTGAAATGAATGAATAAAAGTTTTGCAAAACTCCTATAGCCAATGAGTATTGATGATGGCAATGATGATGATAGTAATATTACAATAGCAATAACACATACATATAGCTATTTTATACATAGAATTTTATTTAAGTGATTTTTGAGTTATCTTTTTCCAACAAATCAATTTATAAATATCAAAGAAGTCAAAAGTTATATCTAATATTTTTCAAAAGTGTTTTTTAAATGTTTTATTTGTTCATGTACTGTAATTATAAAAAGCAAATTAAAAATAAGAAAGTTTTAATATTTCATATGCTGCATTTTTAGTTTTCTTTTCAGCTTTTCTTTTTTTTTTTTTTAAAGAAAAATCTTGTGAAATGTTTTTCTTTAGATGTATATGCCATAAAAGATATTCCAAGAATTTTTTATTTATTTATTAATAACATACATGTTGTGATATTATATTGTATTTTAAAATACGTATATATTTGCCACTTTTTTTAATGCTGACTAAAATATTGTTTGTTATTGTAAGAAAGATTTCTTTATAAATATCCTTGAGGTTCATTTTTTCTTCAGTTGTTGTAAAGATTATTTATTATACAGGTAGAAAGATAAAGAATTCAGAAAAAATATGAAATCAGATTTGCTGTGGAATATAATGACTCCGCTGTATGCATTATATCAGTAATCACTAACTCAATTAAAAAAAAACAATGTAATAAACAAAAAAAGATTAAAATTCATAAATTTAAAATTTTTTTATGATACAACAATAATTCTTTAGCAGTTTCTTCAGGTTATGTTGAAATAGGCTGCAGAAAGGAGTTTACTATTAACTGAAAGGAGATCCTTTGATTCCCCTTGGGGGTTTTAAAAAAACAGAAGGAAAAAAATTTTTTTTTCTTCTTTTTTTTCTTTTTTTTACTTGGTATTTTTTATTTGTGATTTATTATATAAATAAAAAAAAAGGATGGGCTGCTCACAACACCAGCATGGAGAGTTTATTGGCTTTTTACCCCTGAATTTAAGATCAAGAAACCCCATGGTTTTTCTTCTCAGTTGCCTGATAGGGCAGAATGAATGTTTGTGTAAATGATCAATATTTTTCCAATACATACATACAATTATGACAGACAAAAGTAAATCATGGCCCTTATTCCCAGGAGGCTGTAAAGTCACCAACCAAGGCAGTCGTTGGTGGCCGAAGGCGGAGGGTGCTAAGAATCCCCTGATTGTGGACCCAGGCTGCCATTTCATGACAACTTTTTATTTAGGCATTTACAACTGCAGATCACTTTCAAGTGAAGGAAGATTGCAAGAATTAGAAGAACTGTCTTATCTTAAATGGGACATTATTGGACTTTGTGAAGTTAGAAGAAAAGGTGGAGAGACAATTGATTTAAAAAGTGGACATGTACTCTATTATAAAGGCACAAATATTGGAAGTACAAGTGGAGTAGGATTCATTATAAATAAAAAGTGGAAGAACAACATTGTGGAGATTGATGGTGTATCAGACACAGTGACAAGATTAGTTATACAACTTAATAGCAGCTACCAAATGCAGATAATTCAGGTTTATGCCCCAACAAGTTCTCATACCGATGAAGTAGTAGAAGATTTTTATATGGATGTACAAAAGGCTTTTGATCAGAGTAAACAACATTTTAAAATTGTTATGAGAGACTTTAATGCTAGAATTGGTAAACAAATGAAGGATGAAAGTGCTGTAGATAATTTTGGTTATGGTAATAGAAATGAGAGAGGATGTAGATTTGTGGAGTTTGCAGAAAAAGAAAAACTTTATATTGTGAATTCTTTTTTTGAGAAAAATGTTAAAAGGAAATGGACATGGAAGCATCCAAATGAAGGTACAGCAGAATTGGATTATATTTTGACTAACAGAAAATACATATTTCAATATTGTAATGTTCTTAATAAATTTAATACAGGAAGTGATCATTGATTAGTAAGATATAAGATACATAGTAATGCAAAACTAGAGAGACAAATTATTAAGAAAAACAATATTTACAGTTGATATTCCTAATCTTCAGAAACATTCTAATGAATTTAAATTAGAACTTACAAATTGGTTTCAAGTATTAGTAGATTTTGAACATGATTCAGATTTGAACGAAATTAATATGAAAATAACTGATACACTTTTAAAAACTTCAAACAAAGATAGCTGGTAAAAAAAAGCACCAATTGACCAATAAAAATTCTACTGAGACTAGAGAATTTATGAAGAAAAGAAGGAATATGAAGATATACAAAAATGGTGCATTAAAAAGGATTGAATATCTCAAATTTTGTAAAATGGTGTGGAAAAGAATTGAAAATGATATAAGAAACTATAACTGTGAACTAGCAAGGAAAGCTGTCGAAGAATATAAAAGTCTCAAGAATGTAAAACAACATGTTGGTATTGGTAGGAAATTTATATCTGCAATAAGAAAAAAATATGGAATTATTACTAAAAAGAGAAATGACATCATGAAACAGATAGAAGACTTTTATCAAGAATTATATAGTAATATAGAACATGTACCTCCTATATCTACTACACTTTCCGAATTGCCCAGAATTTTAAATGAAGAAGTGAGACATGCAATTAAATGTATGAAGAAAGGAAAGGCTCCAGGTAATGATGGAATTACAATTGATATATTAAAAAAAGCAGGTGCATTGTTAAGAGTACAGTTGAAACATGAAATTCAAATTAGTAGTGGGTTAACTATGAGAGAATTTTTTTACACTTATGTTTGGAATTGAATCTGGCAAATTTTATTACATTTCTTACAAAAAAGTAATGATAGTCAATAGAATCAGTGATCAAAATAGTATGTTATACTTTTTTTTCTATCAGGGCAATTGCAACTCATTTTAGTAGAGATTTATAAGAATAACTATCATTCAGATAATAATATACAGTTAATTACTTACAGATTAATACTGGATGGCTAGTTATAGGCTTTATTGAGATGAAAGATCATAGTTTTATGTTATAACACTTTTCATTTAAAGTTGTACTTAGAAACTTAGAATAGTATGGATTTTATTTGAAAAGAAAGATCAAACCATATTATAGACTAAACTTAGAGGAAGAATTTACTCTGTTTTATATCTACCTATGTATAGATTTCAGGAATAACTGCTAAGACTTTTTCAAATCTTCCCACCTTTTTGTTCTATTTTTTAGTTATTCATTTCTCTCTTACTTAAGATCATCTTTTTTTTTGTTTGAACTTAGATATGTTCAGTTCAATTTATTTTTTTTAATTTTTTAAATAAATATTGTTTTTTGCACATTTAAAAAAAAACTTTCTGTACTGCACTTTCTAAATTGATTTATCTTCAGTACACACTTAATCAAATTACACATCAAATAATAAATACAGTATTCAGCTAAATATTGTTTTGCATTATTCAGATAAAAAATGGAACTCCCTTTTCTATCTACATCTAGATTATTAAATAAACTATAAATTAGAAAATGATAAATAATGGACTGAATTTCAAATCTTAGCTTTGATATAGATAGAGAATAGAATTATTATTTTTTATTTGAAAAATAAATGGTGAGAAGCCATAAAGGTTGATTGATGAGTTAAAAAAATAATTGAATGCCTTTAGTATTCAGGAGTTCATAAGAAGTTTTGTGTGCCAAAAATGATATAATTAGGCCTTGATCTATAGATCTTGAATTCCAATTTGCTGCTTTCCCATTGCATCAGACTGTGCAAGACCCATTGATAGGTGATTTGATAATTTTATAGTTAGTTTAACACATTTGGTTATATATATATATATATATTGAAAAACTACTTCAATTAAATTGCTTGTATATAGTGGTATTATTTTGCTAAATTTAATATGTGAAAGTAAGTTACAGATCCTGTGCTGACATAATATAATGTAACCATGATATTCTGTAAAATTCTGAAAGATGGTTATGTTGTTCTTCAGCTTGCTGTGTGGGATAATGCTCTCACCAGTTAAGTGTAGTGCAGAAATCAAGAACCATCATTTATGGGTTTGAACATCACATGATCTCTTAAGCAATTAACAATACAATTATTTATATTGATCATTTACTTTTAAGTGCACATCTTCATTGTATTTGGCATGTGAAATGAATATATAATAACAAACTTTCTAATAAAAGAATTTTTATTTTAGATGCATTTTCATACTAGAGATAGAAGTTTGTTACATCATATTATAACGATCGAAATGAATGTGAAGATCGAATCTAACCGCAAAAACAATATCTGCTCTACAAGGCGCCATCTAGGCATTTAAACCTAGAAAAATTTATAAAGTAGGCAGATACGCGCTGTTAAGATTCCACTTTATTTAAATATTCAGATCGTTAGCCCAAGTCACTAGCTCAGTGGAGTAGCAGAGATAATAAAGTATAAATTTTATATCTTAAATATAAAAGAATAAAAGCCACTGCCAGAAATTAACACATAAAAATATTTATTTACGCACATATAAAATAATATTTAAATTTTGAGGAATAAATTTAACGTTTATATTTTTATATTGATCTTTAATTCTAAATTTAAGTAGATTGCAAATAATGAGTTTACTATTTATTTAGAGGGTCGAGTATGAATGGACTACATAGGTCTGCATTTGAAAAGAAAATATTCTTCCCTGATTTAACCTTAGGCAACAAATTTCGCAATCAACTGGCGCCAATCCATCTGATACATTCATGTATTCAATGTAGCATGATACGACAACACAAAATACTATATTGTCAGGAATGTACATCTGAACAATAAGTAGAAATAGAGAAGACATTGACTCTCCACCAACAGGAATGTGACATCTGTTGGCAAGTAGATCAATAAACAAAAAACTCCATAGGAATGGACTGCGGTCTTCTGCCGACTTACAAACCCATCCATAGGCAAACAGAGGGTGTGTGGCGTATATCTATAATCCTGCCCGTAGCGGACCTCATACTACATCTACTAATTACACAAATATATCCAATCCATTGAACCAATTCAACTACGAAATGAATAACCTAAGATTACCCTCCCTTAATATAACTTTACAAAACTATATAACCATTCACGCCCGACTTAAATTTAACATTTAAATACGTTCGCACAGATTTGTTTAAAAATGTTGGGTATAGATCGATTACATAGATTCCACGGTCAAAAACATTTCAAAATAAACATAAACGATCAAAATACAAAATTATTGATACCGACAATCGCAGAGGGAAACTTATAAGTAACCCAATAGTATTCACCATAAGATACTTGCGTTGTCACCAATAACTTAAAAGACATCCGAATAAATACATTTTAGATACTCACCGTAAGGTATCATTATTTATCGAATGTCTATATATTTTGATCAAATATGAAAACCAAAATATAATTAACCGCAAACGAATCCATGCAAGCGTCTATAAACAACTTAAATTTCATGCATTTAAATAATCTTTACAATAAGAAAAAAAAAAAATGGGAATGATGTTTATCAATCGGAAAACATATAAAATTAAACATTATTAATTTGATTTAAAAACTTACAAAAGTCAGATAAGAGTCCGTTTTAACTTTTAAGTTGGCTTGTTTATCAATTTATAAAACTTGACGAAAGTTCTTAATTGATTTTAATAATTGTTCATTTCATATAGCTTATGGTATAAGAGTCCAGGTTCCCGTTGGCAATTCCCACGGCGTCTCCATTGGAAGAAAATGTTCTGGAGGTAGCATTAGCTGGTTCCATTCTGGTATCACAGTCTTTTCATTTTATTTTTTTTAAAACAAACAAAAAAAATGAGAGAGAACGGCAAGTGCGTCTTACCGTTGTCATCAAATCAAGTTGGAAAAACTGACTGGAACTCAATATTTTTTCTTTTTATAGTCCTCCTATGGATTCCATGAACAAAAACGTCACTGTTCTGTTTTTTCGTTATGGTCCGGGCCTTTATTTGCTTCCATTGGTCAAGCTAAAATCTCTTTCTTCTCTTATCTAACCTTTCATCTGACCTTTTAATTAAACAGCTTTTAGATAATTAATAAACAATCATTTCCATTTACAGATTACAGGAATTAATTAATACCTGTTTTTATTTTAACTTACGTTATTTTTTTATTAAAATATTTTTATATTTCAATCTTGTATTTTTTTATTAAAAAAAATACGTTCAAATACTTTTTTTTTTTGTTTATGAAAAAAATATTTTTAAAGTTTAGCATCTGTGCGAATATATATATATGTTTAACAAACATTTTAATTTTAGCGTTTAGTTTTTTCCTTTTATTTGCGAACTTTTAAGTTTTTATTTTAAATTAATGTAACGACATATTTATATATCGTTACAATATAAAATATTTTCAAAAACATTCTAAAGATGTGCAATATATTTTTTTAGGGGGATAATGTAGGCGAGAATAGAATACAATGGAGATAGATATGTAACATTGAAGTCTTAAATCCAGAAAGTAAAATTTGCTATAGAAGAAATTAAAATCAGCAACGTAAGATGTTAAATAAATAGATTAAAAATTCAGTATGTTATATTTAAAATTATTGTAATACTAATCTTTTTATTTCCCTTTTTTGTTAGAGTAAGTGGAATGGCCATATTCTTTTATAAGTGGTTGCTTATCTGGAAAATAGTATTTTTATGCAATATATATATATGCAAGCAATAATTTTTGATTATTCTAGTTTGCTCATTTGTTTAAAATTTCTTTTTCAGCATTTAATATTTAAAATGCTCTTTTCATTATTAACATTACTATGATTTTTCTCTCTCTCTCTCTCTGTGTGTGTGTGTGTGTGTGTGTGTGTAAAGAATGTATAACATTTATGAAAAAAAGGCATTCTATGAACAAACACTTTATTTTTTCATCTGAAGTAGTAGTTCTGGTAATGAATGTAACGTCAGCTTTAACGCAAAATTTATTTTGTAGCTAATGGTTATATAAGGGTTAATCAGCGGAAAACTTATGGGATTGTTCATCAAGCAGTCCCTTTATTTGCTGACGAAGTGGAAAAAAAAAACCTATACATCTTTTATTGTTAGCTGGCAACTTTATTTTGTAAGAATATTTTATTATTGATTTTGAGATTTTATTTTTTTAAAGCCTTTGATTGATTGGCTGCTGCAACTTACTGAGATGTTGTTATCGAACTGAATTTTAGATGTAAAACTTTTTTTTTAAAGTGTTAAATTATGTTTTAAATTCTAAATAGATAACTTTTTTTTTCTTATCTTATGGTCTAATTTGTTTAATTATATTATGAACATTACATTACTAAGGTGGTTGAGATTATTAAGCAACTATAATACATTAATCGTGCTAGTTTGCACTTTAATATCTCAAATCACATTGATTTTTTAAAACAATCGGTAGAATATTCGGAGAGGCGCGATTTTGCTTGCATGGATATATAAAAATAAGATTCTAAATTAATTGCATTGAAATGATAATCAATGGCAAACTATTGTTGATGAAGATTAACTGTATTCATTGCTTGACCATCATATTCATTACCTTGACTACTGAGCATCTTCAGCATAATGTTGAATTTAAAGATAAAATATGGGTTCAATATCTGTAGGAATATAATAGTGACCACATCATGTTATGTTGAATCTAATGAGCTCAAACTAATCTAGGGTCTACTTTTTAGATAGTAACATCTAAATGACCAGTATAATTAAAACAGTAGCAATTTTTTCCACTATTAGTACCATCTAGTGCAGTCTACACTAATTAATAGATGCTCGAAGGTGGTGCATTTAATCTGTAACTAGTGTTTACTTATTCAGCATCTTAAGTAGATACTAAATAGACATTAAATAATACCCAACTTTCTAGTATCAATAGATTACTATAGCTTACACTAGGTGGCACTACTATATTATAAAAACTTGCTACTGCTTTAACAGCTTGAGTAAGCATATGAAAAAGTGATCTTGTGATGTTTTAATAATCAAGATTAGATTATTAACTGGGTTAGCCATGGGGCAGCTATCTGAAAGAAAAATCCTAAGCCTGGTTGAGACTTTAAAACATTTCCAAGATTTATCTGATTTACACTTGATTCCTAGATTGTGTGTGTAGCAGATGAATATGCTAGGGGACTGAAATCACAAGATTTTTGTTCTGGAATGTTATTTCAGGTAACCAAATCATAGCCTATGTAATGAGTCAGCTATTGTCAGGTTATATGGATGGTTAGAGATTCTTAATAGGAAAGTAAGATAAATTTTTTGGGAGTTGATCAGAAAATCTCAATGCATTAATTATAAACGTTATGAAATGTAATAGGTCTTTCATTGCTGACCCTAGAAGATATGAGTGACTTATAAATTATTGAACCAAGAATTATTTTTAGAGATGCATAGCAATACATATATCTTGTAACTAAGGGATCATTCATTTATGAAGAGCTTTGAATACAAGATTTACAATAATTTATTGATGTTTCAAAAAACTTTTTAGAATTATTAAATTAATTTTTCAAATCCACAGGGACTTATATACATATCTTTTAACTAAAGTTTAATAAATGATTTATAACAATCATCAATAAACATCACTCTATATAAAATAATTGACTTATTTAACAATCATTAATGCATTTATCTTAAGTGATTGGTATCAAAGTTGTGAGTGTACACAGTTGCACATGATAATATAACACACACAGAAACATATGCATTAATTTCAAGTTTTCACTTAATATAAACAATTATTTATAGCTTGAGAACACAGCTTTTACTTGCTATGCTTGTGTATTCCATGAAGAATGCAAGCCAGGTCTAATACATAATTACATTTTATCACCAACATTTAATTTGCGTAGGCAATCTATCATAAACAGATTATTACATGCTTCATTCAACATATTTAAAATAGCTTTGTCAGCAGTGTCTCATCTTATTCTGTTATTAATAGACAGAAATTAACCTTGGATTTTATTGGCACTATTATCTGGTGTTCATTGGTTATTCATATTCATGTAGATAGTTCTAGTTGTGATCCCAGCACTGACATGTATATCAACTATCTGATTATATTTTAATATTCTCTTGGTATTTATGCATGCCATAATCCATTATTGAATCAATCCTTTATAGATGTTTCTGTATTACTTTTGCAAATGTCTGTTGTATTCATATCTATTTCAGCTGACATTAAAGTCTTATGTGGATTTACTTTTTATCTTTTCATGTATTTCACTACTTCTACATTTTTTACATTATGTGCTAAACTTATTTCAATTTAAGTTAGTTTAATGACTTGAAGATATTTTTTTGTTATTTTTGAATCCACACTTATTTCAATTTAAGTTAGTTTAATGTTATTTTTGAATCCATATTTTCACAATCATGATTTAATGTCAGGGAAATTCATTCCAAGATTATTATTTTTTAAATATATGATAAGCTTTCTAAATTCTTTTCAATCTATTTTATTGGTTTTTTTGTTTTTTAATTCATATTTTTTTTTAGGTGGCTTCAACTGTCCCTAAATTGAGCACTGAATTTTAGTGCCCCCCCCCCAATTGAACATATGTTCATTGGTACATAGATGGTCTGCTATCTTAGACACATTTGTTCTCTCTCTTCTAATCATCAGTTTGTGTTCTTGCATGCACTTTTCATTGGGATGATTGGTCTCACCAATATACATTCTTCCACTTGGTATTTTATAGATGCAGTTTTTTCTTTTCAGCATTTCAAGTTTAGGCTTTGTAGATGTTAGAATTCCTTGTAGTGTGGTATGGCTCTGGAAAGCTTTTCTGATGATTGCATATTTTCCATAATTTGTCTGTTATATTTGGTATGTATGGGTACACTACTGTACCAATAATTATTTTTTCATTTGGTAGTTCTTTTTGTTGTTTGTTTTTCTTAATAACAATTGATGGATAATCACTTTTTTGTAAGAGTTTGTTCTATATGATCATTTCTTTTTTCAGATCACTGGTTTCTGAACAAACTTCTTTTGCTGTCTTCCAGAGTGATAGTATAATTCCATGTTTTTGTGATTGGCTGTATAGGTTAAGTATTTTCCTGTATGTGTGGGGTTTTTTTTTTTGTAAACTGTAGTTTTGATTTTGCCATGAGGGAGTCTTGTCACAAAAGCATCTAAGAATGCCAATTTTTGTTTTCGTTCTGATTCCGTTGTGAATTTAATTAAAGGGAATATGTTTTTGATGTGCTTCCAGAACGTTTGTAGTAGTCCTTCACCATGTGGCTGCACAACAAATATATCATCTACATAGCAAAACCAAACTTTTGGTGGATATGGAGTAGTCTTTATGGCTGTGGTTTCAAGTTATTCCATGTAAATATTGCTAATCAGGGGTGTCAGTGGAGCCCATAGAATTCACCTTATCAAATTTTTTTATCAAAGTTCTTAGTTCTTTGGCATACAAGACCCAGTCCTTTGTCTGGGATTCTAGATATTTTTGTTGAATTAATCAAGAACTTGAAAATTGAAAGAACTGACTTATTAGTAAGCTTTGATGTGGAAATTTTATTTACAAATGTACCATGTGAAGAAGCATTTATCTATTGTAAGAAAAAGATTTAAAAATTGTGATAATAACTTATAAACCAGAACAACTCTTCCTCTTGGTAGTATAATGGAACTACTAACATTCTGCATAAAAACAATCTCAAAGAATCATAAAAAAAAAACAATTATTGGTACTGTAGTGTACCCATACATATGATAAATTAAGGAAAATCTGCAACCAGTATAACATCAGAACAGCTTTTCAGAGCCATATCACCCTATGAGGAATTCTAACATGTACAAACCTTAAACCTAAAATGCTGAAAAGAAAAAATGCATTTATGAAATACTATGTAAATGTGGAAGAATATATATTATGAGACCACTTGTCCCATTGAAAAGTGCTTGCAAGAACACAAACTGATGAATAGGAGAGAAAACAGATATGTCTAAGGTAGCGGACCCTGTATGTATCAATGAACATATGTTCAATTGGGAAAATACAAAACTATTGGATAGAGAGGAAAAGGTACAAAAAAGAAAATTCAAAGAAGCTGCTAACATGACAATGACGAACAACACCATAAGTCAATTCTATATGACTATACATAATATATGGAAACCATTACTCAACTTTGCTCTTAGAGAAAAGTGAAGAAATCAGGAGGTGCCTCATAGATAAGTATATGAAATTTCTATTGACTGTTGTCTTTGGCAGGATGGCTCAGTTGGTTAGAGTATCACCTTAAAATTCAATATTCAAGAATCTAAGGGTCCAGGTTCGATCCCCATGCTAGTACTGTCACTGGTCAGGTCAGCAACACCAGAAAAAGAGGGTAGATTAATAACTCTTAAAACATTGTGCATATACTAACCTGTGTGCTGTTGATAACAGTTGAATGTATTTGGAACTTTTAAATACTTTAAAATTTTCTGAAGACATTTAATACTAATATAAGATGGTGTAAATAGTCCAATATATAAATACAACTAAAATACCATCATCACCAACCTTCAAAAAACACAAAATACATAATATTAATGAAATTTGAAATATCTGAAATGAAAAATAAATGCAAGTAAAGGCAATGATAATAAATAAAAGAATACAATTTGAAAGTTGGTAATGGGCAAGAAATATTAGGAAATCATTAACAATAATGAATGTTAGAAAGAGAATTGCCATGACTAAACTTGATTTCTTTTTTTCACCCTGATGTTGCGTTTTATTGAGATCAATTATCTGGTAGTTTTGATTATCTGACATCTTTAAAATTGTAAACTACAATGACATTTACATTATTTCTTGTTTATTTAGATAAACATACAGTCAAAACTGTCAGATAATTAAAATTGAATAAAGACATTGTGAAAAGTTGCAAAGATTAGTGATTTTTTAAAGAGATTTATTTAAGATAAGCAATGCAATAAGAATGAAAGAGGATTGAATGTTTTGGTCTAAACATGGTTTTATTAAATGTAAAAGATTATTTTGATGATTATGAATTGAATGTAGGAGAAAAACTTTTTGTATGTTTTATAAAAGATACACTTTGTATTATGCAGAAACTTGGAATATGAGAAGAATAAATAAAAAGAGCATAACGATCAGAACATCTTCCTGTATATCATTAGAAACAAGTCAATTATAAAGCAAAAAGTCAAGAATGCCTTAAGAAGTTTCATCAAAAATTAGGCATTGTTGTTTCCAGTATAAAGAAGTTAAACTTAGAATTTAAAACTGATTTGATGAATCTTGATATTTTTCATCTCACTAATAGGTTAGAATTTTTTGTTCTTCAGTAAGATGATATAACAAACTTAAAAATCCATTCAGTATTAGTCAGTAAAATAGATATCTAACTATTTATACTAAATTTAATTTAGGTAGATTAGATTAATGAATATAAAAAAAGAAAATATATTACTGCTGCTACTACACCTATAATTAATTATTTTAAAAAGCAGACAAAAAAATATTGCTTGTGTAATCGAAATTTGGAGAAAATACCTAAGATAACTGTCTAATATTAAAAGCATAGAAATAACAGGTGCATTCAATGTAAAAATTGAAGAGAGTTTTTAGAGGTAAAAGAAATTATGAAGGGTATATCAAGAGTGAAAGAAAAAGGAAATAGTTTGTCTTTAGAAAAGAGGATCATTATGAGTTTTTGAAGAAGAGAAATAGATGTTGAAAAGGTTGTTACTAACAATATGAAATAATGTTTAAATGCATTATATTTTATGAGATGGCAAGAAATAACAAATTAGTAATTGATAGTTATCAAGCATTGTTTGATTGTGGTACCCTAGTTTAATTATCTTATCTGGCATCTAGTGGAGAACTCAAGTTACAAATATGTTGCCAAATATTGTATATCCAGAATAATTCTCTTTCTCATAGCAAGTATATAAAATGCAAAACATTATAAAAAATACTTTGGAAGAGTATTTTGCCATAAAGAACACCAAATAAAACAAACCTTTCATTTTTGTTAAAAAGTTTGTAAAATTACATGCATCTTCAATATTAAAGGCTTCATTATTTTATAATGAATCTTTATATATTGAAAACTTATTAAAAATTTATCATTGTGATTCTAAATATCATATGATTACTAATGATAATCAACTAACTCACTTATAGAATTCTATTGCCAAAATTGATGAAATTGGCTTTTGATCAGTAGAATTCAATGAATGCAGATTTATTTTAAAAGCTTTGATTGCATAACCCACAAGCAGCAATCTTGAATTATTTTTTTGAAAACATCTGATAAAACTTATCTCAGATCAGGACTGATATAATTTTTTTTTTTTTTTTAAAATATTAATGTGAATATGGACTTAATAATCTAACTATAGTAATGTAAGTAATCATAAATTATGTGCTTAGTATTCAATGGGTATGATAGTCTTTTCAGTGACTTTTTTACAAATCTTTATCCTACTTTTCAAGCCAGCAGCTAGTGCTCATTTTTAGCCAAATTTTAAATAGACCAGCGATTATCTTAAAAAGACATTTCTCAGGATAAAATGGCACATGCATTTGGATTTTCTAATACAGTTCTTGCATTAAAAGTGTTTAAATTTCTGCACTTCATTTTTTTTGGAATATTTATATGAAAAGAACAACTTCAACATTGGCGAAGAATTCATTCTATTATAATCATATTGTGTGTTTTTCTTTATAATTATGCATCATATTTATCTTACAGTGTTATATTTTTTTAAGACTATCTTATTCTTAACTGACAATAACTATATATTGATATAATACTTGTACAAATCCAGGAGAAACTTGGAATTTTTTTTATGCAGTAATCTTAGAATTTTTTTGGAAGATAAGCCATATTTTTATCTCACTTATTATTTAGTTACTAGCTATTGTTATCCAGATAGTAAATCATGGGTGAGGAATCTCTGGCTCTTGAACGCTTCCAATCCAATCCACATAAATTTTCAAAAACATATATATAAAATGGCCCTTTATAAAACTTCTATTTAAGTAAAATAAAATATTTGTTACATTCTCAACTACATCTTTTTCTCCAACTTCTATAATAGTTCTAGTTATTTTTTCAGATTTTGCACTATTCCAACAAATTATGTATATTGTATGATTTATTTGACTATGCATTTAATCTATGACACTACTAAGGGCATTTTGTTTGTTTTTATAATGATTTTCACAGACAAACATATACTAGCAAAAATAAAACTTGATTTTTTTTTTATCATCATCATATGCTTTATGCAGTAGTCTTATATTTGACAAGCAGCCTAGAATTAGATGTATTAAATGTAATAATAATACATTTCATGAATGATGTGTAAAATCTAATGGGACTATATTGAATAAAAATGAAGTAGAAATAGAGTCTTATATTTGTAACAAATGTCATTATAATTCAAGTATTGGTAAAACAATGGAAGTCAATGAAAACAAAATGGAGAATATTGGGTCAGAGGTAAATGATTCACAAAAATTGGAAATATTTGATGGACAAAATTTATTGAAAAGTGGAGGTAATGACATTTGTAAATTAATATAAGTTAATGGTATATCTAAGGAAGATTTTGATAAAGGAAAAGGAAATCTAACTAAAATGGATGCTAATTGTTTAGCTTGTAAAGAAATTTGTTTTTTATTGAATAGAATTTTAAATATTGTTACAGACTTATCAAGGGAAAGATATGTTATTAAATATATCAGTTAATCATTTGGATAAAAATCAAAATAATGGTTTTGGAAGCACAATAGTTGATGCGAATTTTGTTGTTTTAAGCAAAGAAAGTCAAGTTGGTGAATTTATTATTGCTGATTCAGACTTTCTCTGACTGTTTAAGGTAAATAAGAATTCTGATGAAAGAATAGATAAATTACAAAAGCAATCAGATATGATAAGTGTCACTGATAGTAAACGTGAAAAGTAATTAAAATGAAAGTTGATCAGTCAGATAAGAAAATAAATGTAATATGATCTTGATTTTTAGATCCACCTGCTCTATTGGATTTAATGAATCATTGCAGATTTCTAATCAAGATAAGATATCTAAAAAGTCATATATCTTTTGTTTGAAAAATTGTATAGATAAAGAAAAGGACAGGTTTAATACCGTTTTATGGAAAGAATAAACAAAAAAATGTCAAAAATGCAAATATTTCTCCTATTATAGATAATCAAGTTAATCATGTATTGAAATCTGTTAAGACAAGAATGAAATTTAAATTTTTTTTTTGATTTAAATGGATAATGGATTACAGACCCAAGCAACAGTAAATAATGTAAAATAATACTGAAACAAGTATTACAATTAATATATTTATTATGTACAAATGGTTCTTACGGATAATTCAACCGATGACATATTACCCTGAAGGCATATCAATCTGATGTTGCGATTTTTAAGATAACGTCTCCAAGTGATCTGCGGTCACATGTAATCGCTAAAATGTGTCCGCAGATCACGTGAACACAGTACATTAAAAATCGCAAGATTAGACTGATATGCCTTCAGGGTAATATGTCATCGGTTGAATTATCAAAAAATAAAAAAAAAGTGACACAAGTCACGTGATAAAAACATACAAATTAAGACAAGTGATGCGGGTCACATGATAAAAAACATAAAAATTAAAAAATGTGACGCAGGTCCCATGAGAAAAAACATAAAATTAAAAAAATGTGACACAGGTCACGTGATCAAATACAAAAATTTTAAAAAAATGTACATATTAAAGCAAAAAAAAAAAAAAAACAGGGTAATACGATCACGTGGTTTTTTTAGACGGCTTCTTGGAATGGCAGGCAGATAACGAACACCTCCATGTTTCTTGGTCCTGAAAAAAAAATACAAAAAAAAACAAAAATTTACATGCATGAAATAGTATATACATACAAAATAAGGTCAATACAAAATATAAAAAAATGTGCAAATAAATTTTTTTTTTGTAAATTGAAAATAAACAGCTAGATAAAAAACACGTGATTTAATGCAAATCTGGCTTAGTACTTTTACATGCATTTGGTAATTTTAAAAATGTACTTATTTATTAACAAAAATTTTTTGTAAATTTAAAAAAAAAACGATAAACACTTTACCCGAATTAATGCGAATCTGCCATTAATTTTAAAAACATACTGTACATTGCAAATTTGATTAAAAAAAATATTGAAAAATGTGTTATCACATGCCGTACTTTTACATGCATTTGGTAATTTTAAAAATGTAATTAAGTGGAAGTTAGTGTAGAAATATTAACAAAATATTTTTGTAAATTTAAAATAAACAGTAAAATAAAAAACACTTTGCCCGAATTAATGCGAATCTGGCATTAATGGCGATCTTGGAGAAAACGTGTTATCACATGCTGTACTTTTACATGCATTTGGTAATTTTAAAAAGGTATTGTATATTGCTAATTTGATTAAAAAAATTATTGAAAATTATTTACAAATTAAACGTAATTAAGTGGAAGTTTGATAAGTGTAGAAATATTAACAAAAAATGTTTGTAAATTTAAAATAAACAGAAAACACTTTGCCCGAATTAATGCGAATCTGTCATTAATGGCGATCTTGGAGAAAACATGTTATCACATGCCGTACTTTTACATGCATTTGGTAATTTTAAAAAGGTACTGTATATTGCTAATTTGATTTAAAAAATTATTGACCAAAATTATTTACAAATTAAATGTAATTAAGTGGAAGTTTGATAAGTGTAGAAATATTAACAAAAAATTTTTGTACATTTAAAATAAAGATTTAATGCGAATATGGCATTAATGGCAACCTTACTTTTACATGCATTTGGATTACTTATTGTCTATATTCAATAATATAATTAATTATAAAATTATAATTATTAGAAAAAAAATTAAAATTACTTACAAATAGCATTCACTGCGGAGGACTAAATTGGGATATATGTTCCAAAATCGCAGCGAAAGGATCAGCTTTATACGACCGCCTCCACATAAACTCGCTCAAATATGAGTCCAGGTGCTGACGTGCTGTCCCTCTGTGTTTTTTATTGCGCCATTTGACCAAATCCCACAACCTTTCAATATTTTGTGTATGTACGCCAGTTGTGGGGTCTAGGAAGTTGTATGTGTGATTAACACAATGGTGTTCATATCCAGCCTCAGCTAACTCTTCGCTCTTATATCCCTTCCAGCAATCGCTGTAGATAGTCGAGCCTTCGTGTACATTTTGCAAAATTTCTTGCATGAGAGTAGACACACTTCTATCTCGAATGGCTACAATAAAACAGTTGTCAGTCTCTCTGCATATGCCACCAAATAGCCATTGCTGTGGTAGGACTCTTCTGGCATTGTTCTTTCGTTTTGTGAAGAGGCTTTCATCAATTTCCATGATTATGTTGGGACCTCCGATTTTCCACCTTTCATTTCTTAACAATCTCCAGGTACAAACTTCGCGGTGGTAGTTGTTCCAATCGATAACAGTTTTGTCCGAAATATTCAAATTCCTCCACACAAAATTTTATAGATGTTAATTGTTTGGACCAACTGTAGATAAAATGTATAGCGGTCATGAAAGTCATTTTTGAGCCAACGAACCACGTGGCTTTTCTCATTGCGATTTGGGATAGACAATCTTTCAAGTTGCATCGCCATTGTTTCACCGAATTGGGTCCCGAATTGTGAACATACTTTTTCATTTCATGACCATTTTGACACAATTTCCTTTTGGGGAGAAGTCCGCGGTTTTGTAAGAAGATGATTGCTTCTTCCTCCGTACTCAGTAAATTAAATAATGTTGTTGTAGCTTCAGCCATCATAAATGCAAATAACGCAAATATCTCAAAGTAGAAGAACTCAAAAAAGTAACTGTGATGCCATGGATAGCAAAATCACAATAGACAGAAAAATCAAAAAATTTCCCAAACCACTCTCCGAATTTTAAATCTCACGGATAAAAAAAAAAATTGACTCTCTGATGGATTAATCATGCCAGTCACTTGGTTGCCATGACAATGTTGTCATGCAAAAATCACCAATGTCTACTGGAAGGGAAATCGGTAAGTGTAATACGTCATCGGTTGAATTACCCATGACTACCATACAAATATATACAATACAATATATACAAGTTGAATATTGGAGTTTAACGTAAACTCTGGGTTCTGCCTACCACTTCCAGCCACACCTGATGGCTTGCCTCACGGGTAGGGTCTATGACTTCCAGCTGTACAAGACAGCTTGCCTCGAGCTGAGTGTGGTCTTAGCAGCATCCGGTCTCTGTGGGACTTGGATAGACTAAATAGCGTAGTGCTATCAATGGGAATACTTGCTGCTGTTTAAGTTAGAAGAGTTTCCCTGGGAGAACGCAAAGAGTCTGTTTAGGTTAGACACATTCTTCCTTGTGTAACGAGCATAGATGTTTGTTACATTGTTTTTTTTTTTTTAATTTATTAAACATGAAAGTAAATTAAAAAGTTCGCATTTAAAAATTTTCTTTAAGAATTAAAAATTGAAATTAAATATCATCTTAAACTCTTATATATTAAATCGCACAGATAATGAAAAATTATTAAAATAAAACTTTATTAAAGAAAAAGTATTTTAAAACTAAATTTTAAAAAGATTTGGAGATGAAATTATATCTTTAAATTTATCTTTAAATATATTTTTGATTTGGAAAACAGGTTAATTAATCAGAAATGGAAATGATAAAGTTAATTAGTCAAATGTAAACCAGCCTTGGGCATTTAAATGTAAAAACACCGGTCAGATAGGAAAACAATAGAAACTGTTAGCAAATAAGAAGAAATCCCTATGGAATCGGACCGCAGCGAAAGGACCATCGCATCGGTGACGTAATGTAAATTCAATCCTTCACATTAATATAAAAGGAAAATTTGGAAATTATTAATCAGTGACTAGTGAATGATTATTACGATGTGAGAGAGTTGTGTTAGTGCGGAAGTGAAGGAGAAGGGATTGAAAAAAGACGCACGATTCAATCCCTTCAGCTTTGCTAAGAAAGAAAAAGGAATGAACTATCGTTTTTCTACATTGAGGACCAGTTAAAGCAAAAAAACCTCCGGACGGATAAATAAATCGGCCAACAGAATACCAATTTTAGGACGGCGTGGGAATTCACGTTCATGGCAAGCAACTGTAAAAGATGAACATTTTAAACCGTAAGAACTTTATAAAAAATGAACATTAAATTAAACTTTCCAGAGTTAAATGATTGCAATCTTATCCTATCTGACCAATTTAATTTATTAATAATGTTATTTGATGTATTTTTTTTTATATATATATATTTAAAATCATTTCCATTTATTTATTTACTTTTTTGTTCTTTAAGTTTTATTATGATTTTTGTTTTCCGTTAAATTAATTATAAAAATGTTAAACTTAAGTCGGGCGTGAATGGCTGTATAGATTTGTAAAGTTATATTAGGGGAGGGTAATCTTAGGTTATTTATGTCGTTGTTAGATTGGGTCAATGGATTGGATATATTGATGTAGTTAGTAGATGTAATCGGAGATTCGCTACGGGCAGAATCGTTTATATATACGCCGCACTCACCCGTTTGCCTATGGAAGGAATTATAAGACGGAGAACGCAGTTCCTTTCTATGGAGTTTTTTTTTTATTGTTCTTCTCGTTAGATAGATGTAATATTCCTATCTGATTGAGAGTCAATGTCTTTTCTTAATTCTTTTGGTGCTGCCGTATTTCGTATTACATTGAATACATCGATGTATCAGATGGATTGATGCCAGTTTGACTGCGAATTTTAGCCTAAGGTTAAATAGGGATAGAATATTTTAATTTCAATGCAAATCTATGTAGTATTCATACTCGACCCTAAATAAAAATGCATTAAATTTAAGTTGTTTATAGACGCTTGCATGGATTGTTTATCGGTTAACTATGTTTTGCGTTTTCATATTTGATCAAATATATAGACATTCGATAAATAATGATACCTTACGGTGAGTATCTAAAATGTATTTATTCGGATGTCTTTTAAGTTATTGGTGACAATGCAAGTATCTTATGGTGAATACTATTGGGTTACATATAAATTTCCCTCCGCAATTGTCAGTAATCAATAATTTTATATTTTGATCGCTTATGTTTACTTTGGAATGTTTTTAACCGTGTAATCTATGTAACCGATCTATAGCAACTTATTATAACAAGCTTTTATAATCCCATCTGTGCGAACTTAATTAAAATGTAAAATTAGAATATAATAGTAATTAAAGGTAAATTAAAATCAAAATCAAAGTTAAAAATAATGTTAAATGTTAAAATGTAAACTAATACTAAAATAATTTTAAATCTTATATATATGTGCATAAATAAATGTTTGTATGTTAATTACTGGCAGTGGCTTATTTTATTTATTTTTTAATGTTGAAATCTAATTAGATAAGATCTTATATTATTTAATCTCTGCTATTCCACTGAGCTAGTGACATGGGCTAACGACCGGATGCAAAATTTAAAAAGAAAAAAAAAAAAATTTTTTTTTTTTTGACTTACGTATCTGCCTACTTTATAAATTTTTCTAGGTTCAAATGCCTAGATGGCGCCCCGTAGTGCAGTTTACGTTAAGTCACTTTCTCCGGATCGTTACAATGGCGAACCAACTCGGGCCGATCTTTAATAAACCACAAATACCCTGAGCAAATTTTGTCAAAATGAAATATTTTTATCTGTTTACATAAAGTCGTATACTTTAAATCTGATAAAAGCACTGCCAGAAAGAAATAGCACATATATTAAAAACCAACGGAAAGATATAAAAAAATTTTAAAACTAATTTTTGTTAAAAAAAAAAAGTCAAAAGGTTGCAATAAATATGTTTTTTTTTTGTTGTTGTTGATATATATTACGCTTTAACGTGTATAGGCACACAGCCCCGTAAGTTTATGATCGAAATGTGGTGCCTTACGATGAGTACCTTTGGGAATTACTTCAGTGTAACCCTATTTAAGCATTTTAATCAGTCATAAATAAGTTGGTGGTATTTATAATTGTGCTGCAAATATGCACGCATAAACCCATTATCTTTCAAAATATATTTACTTCAATGCAACCTTCCTAAATAATTTAAATAATTTGCTTGTCATGCCGTGAGTAAAAATAAAATGTATAAAATAGAATTCTCGGGGGGAGGAGGTGTAAACGTAAATGGTCCTTAGGTAAGCGATAGTCAACATTTTCTTTTTCTTTTTGTATATAGTCTTTTTGTAAAATTATTAACTGGATGTTTTGTAAATGTCTTCGTCAATCGTGTACCGTAATTACTAACCCTAAGTAAAATATTTTTTTTTTTGATCATTTTTTTTAAGTAACTTTACTGATATGTAACGAGCATAGACGTTCGTTACATTGTTTTTTTTTTTTTTTAAATTTATTAAACATGAAAGTAAATTAAAAAGTTCGCATTTAAAAATTTTCTTTAAGAATTAAAAATTGAAATTAAATATCATCTTAAACTCTTATATATTAATTAAATCGCACAGATAATGAAAAATTATTAAAATAAAACTTTATTAAAGAAAAAGTATTTTAAAACTAAATTTTAAAAAGATTTGGAGATGAAATTATATCTTTAAATTTATCTTTAAATATATTTTTGATTTGGAAAACAGGTTAATTAATCAGAAATGGAAATGATTGTCAATTAGTTAAATGTAAACCAGCCTTCGGCATTTAAATGTAAAAACACCGGTCAGATAAGAAAACAATAGAAACTGTTAGCAAATAAGAAGAAATCCCTATGGAATCGGACCGCAGCGAAAGGACCATCGCATCGGTGACGTAATGTAAATTCAATCCTTCACATTAATATAAAAGGAAAATTTGGAAATTATTAATCAGTGACTAGTTATTGATGATTATTACGATGTAACAGCTAGGTGTTAGTGCTGAGGGGATTGAAAAAGACGCACAGCTTCAATCCCTTCAGTTCTGCTAAGAAAGGAAGAAAAATGAGCCATCGTTTCTACATTGAGGACCAACTACACTAAAAAAATCTCCGGATGGATAAATAAATCGGCCAACAGGATACCAATCTTCGGACGACGTGGGAATTCACGTTCAAACAATATATGAAGATGAACTATTTAAATAACCGTAAGAACTTTAAAATTTATGAACAGTAAATTAAAACTTTCCAGATTTAAATAATTGCAATATTATTCTATCTGACCGATACTATTTATTAATTAGTTATAATTTTATTTAATGTATTTATTTTGTAAAATCATTTCCATTTATTTATTTTTTGTTCTTTTAAGTTTTATTATGATTTTTGGTTTCCGTTAAATTAATTATAAAAATGTTAAACTTAAGTCGGGCATGAATGGCTGTATAGATTCGTAAAGTTATATTAGGGGAGGGTAATCTTAGGTTATTTATGTCGTTGTTAGATTGGGTCAATGGATTGGATATATTGATGTAGTTAGTAGATGTAATCGGAGATTCGCTACGGGCAGAATCGTTTATATATACGCCGCACTCACCCGTTTGCCTATGGAAGGAATTATAAGACGGAGAATGCAGTCCTTTCTATGGAGTTTTTTTTTTATTGTTCTTCTCGTTAGATAGATGTAATATTCCTATCTGATTGAGAGTCAATGTCTTTTCTTAATTCTTTTGGTGCTGCCATATTTCGTATTACATTGAATACATCGATGTATCAGATGGATTGATGCCAGTTTGACTGCGAATTTTAGCCTAAGGTTAAATAGGGATAGAATATTTTAATTTCAATGCAAATCTATGTAGTATTCATGCTCGACCCTAAATAAAAATGCATTAAATTTAAGTTGTTTATAGACGCTTGCATGGATTGTTTATCGGTTAACTATGTTTTGCGTTTTCATATTTGATCAAAATATATAGACATTCGATAAATAATGATACGTTACGGTGAGTATCTAAAATGTATTTATTCGGATGTCTTTTAAGTTATTGGTGACAATGCAAGTATCTTATGGTGAATACTATTGGGTTACATATAAATTTCCCTCCGCAATTGTCAGTAATCAATAATTTTATATTTTGATCGCTTATGTTTACTTTGGAATGTTTTTAACCGTGTAATCTATGTAACCGATCTATAGCAACTTATTATAACAAGCTTTTATAATCCCATCTGTGCGAACTTAATTAAAATGTAAAATTAGAATATAATAGTAATTAAAGGTAAATTAAAATCAAAATCAAAGTTAAAAATAATGTTGAATGTTAAAATGTAAACTAATACTAAAATAATTTTAAATCTTATATATATGTGCATAAATAAATGTTTGTATGTTAATTACTGGCAGTGGCTTATTTTATTTATTTTTTAATGTTGAAATCTAATTAGATAAGATCTTATATTATTTAATCTCTGCTATTCCACTGAGCTAGTGACATGGGCTAACGACCGGATGCAAAATTTAAAAGGAAAAAAAAAATTTTTTTTTTTTTTGACTTACGTATCTGCCTACTTTATAAATTTTTCTAGGTTCAAATGCCTAGATGGCGCCCCGTAGTGCAGATTACGGTAAGTCGCATTTTCCGGATCGTTACACTTGATCCTCACAAAAGGCTGAGTATTTATACCCAGATCCCTGACCTTATTGAAAACGTTTGGATTCAGTAAGCATTGTTCTTATTGGCCTGTAATAATCATTGGCTATGTTGTCATCTATACATCAGCCTATTGGCCTGTGGCAAACAATGCTTAATCTGATCAGATAAGGAGGCATCTGGAATAGTCTACTTTTGAGAGAAGGGAGGACTATAACACCCCTCCCCCTGGCTAAAATTTACCCTAAAGAACAGTCATGCAGGTGTGCTGGAGGATGACTAAAGCGCTTTGGTACTGGTTCTGGTTTTCTGTTGTCTTCAGTTTGTTGGTCCTCCTTGCTTGTATCTTCGGTTTGTTGGTCCTTCTTGCTTGTACTGCATCAGTGTAATACAGTCTAAGTTGCTTTCGATGGCGATGATGTTGACATCCATCTGCTGTTTTGACTATAATGGTGTGGAGTCCTTTTTGTTTGATTATGACTGCTGGGATCCATTTAGTGGGTTCTCTATACATCCTGCATAGCACTTTAGTCTGCAAAGCTAGTGGTGTTCTGGAAATTCTGGTATTCCAATTTTCCATATCCATTTTTGTTATCAGCTTTTTGTTGACTTCAGGTTTAAATTTAGTTAATATTGTGATCTGGTTCACCTTTGCCACTGCAAAGTCTAAATGACTGAACTAGTCATGCCCTAATAAGTTGCTATGATCACCTGTTGCCACTACCAGTGGTAGGTGTCTAGTTTTGTTAGGCAAGGTAATTTTAACTCTTGTCTGACCCAAGTGTTTTATTTTTTTACCCTGATAATCTGTTATAGTCCTAGTGCTAGGATGCAGATTATGTTTATTATTTTTATTAATGATAGCCCAAGTCTTTTTGAAACAATAGACACTGCAGACCCTGTCTAGTTCCATTCTCACTGGCATATCATTAATCATTATACTATGTATAAATCCAGACTGATTGTCATTAATGTGATTTATACTGGCAACTTGTTTATTTTTCTTATAGTTGCCTTTGTTGTTTTTTGGAATGGTTTTTTTCCATTCTCATATTGGCTGTTTGTCTTTTTAAGTTTAAACATGTCACTCTTATATGACCGATTCGCTTGCAAAATGAGCACACAGTATGGAGATGTGGACATTCTATTTGCACGTGGATCGGTTCATTGCATCTATAACAATGCTTTACATTCGTTGTTGAGCTAACTGGGTGCTTGTCAGACTCAGCCTTCTGTTCAACTTTTTGAACAGTATAATTTATTTTTTGTAATGGCTTTTCTTGACACGCTATTTCTGCTAGTGTGGCTTGAGCTACAGCCTTTTCAAAGTCTATATCCGGTGTCATTAATAGTTTGAATCTTAAATTATGATCGTTCATGCCACAAATGAAATGATCACGTAGTGCTTCATTTAAGAACTCTTTAAATTGGCACAAGTGCTAATGTCCTGATTTGCATTGCGAATTCTCTAGCTTTTTCACCCTCCGCCTGCATACAGAGATTGAAATAATATCTCTGCATTATTGTTAGTGGTTTGGGGGATAAATATTCTGTGAGAATCGCCAACGCCTTCTCAAAATTCAAGTCAGTCGGTATTTCTGACCCAATTTGCGATTTTAAAATATACGTCTGTGACCTGATTGAAGATATCAGCGTCGCTAATTTTATTTCAGACCTTTTGATCTGATTGGCCTGCATATAAAAAATTAGATGCTCTTTGTAGCTTGACCAGTTCTCTGGGAACCCTGGATCAAAAGCTTCCATCGAGCCAATTATATTAGCCATTTTTTAATTTTATTTTTCTGTTATCACGTGAGAAAAATATTTTTTCCGTATATTTGCGAGTAACCACTCGATATAGTTATGTTCGATAGATTTTTTATTCCGCTAGGGTGATCTTCTGTCTTTTTTAGCAAGGCCAATTTTGATTGATTTATGAACCACCAATTGTGTTTTTGATCACTTTATTTTTTTCCCCAGAAATAAGTGATTTTGACAATGGCTGTTTAGTAAATAAAATGAATGTCTATTGCTTATTCGCGTATTTTACTTTTTATTTTGCCAGAAATAAGTGATCACTGTTTAATAAATATGTATTTCACTTGGACAGTATTTAAGTGTGATTTAGTAATCACAGCTTTGTAACTTATGAGTGTCTATATAATTGCGCGCTCGCGTATTTACGTTTTCCAAGTTTTTTTTTTTTCCAGCCATGGGGAAAAAAAATCTTTTGTCAAACTGTGCCAAATCTGTTGTGTTTGGTCTGGATTACAGACCCAACCATCAGTAAATAATGTAAAATAATACTGAAACAAGTATTACAATTAATATATTTATTATTATGTACAAATATATACAATACAATATATACAATACAATATATACAAGTTGAATATTGGAGTTTAATGTAAACTTTGTGTTCTGCCTACCGCTTCCAGCCACACCTAATGGCTTGCCTCACGGGTAGGGTCTATGACTCTTTCAGCTGTGCAAGATAGCTTGCCTCGAGCCGAGTGTGGTCTTAGCAGTGTCCGATCTCTGGGACTTGTGTAGACTAAATAGTGTAGTGCCATCAATGGGGATACTTGCTGCTGTTTAGGTTAGCAGAATTTCCCTGGGAGAATGCAAAGAGTCTGTTTAGGTTAGACATGTTCTTTCTTGATCCTCACAAAAGGCTATTTATACCCAGATTCCTGACCTTATTGAAAACCTTTGGATTCAGCAAGCATTGTTGCTTATTGGCCTGTAATAATCATTGGCTATGTTGTTATCTATACATCAGCCTATTGGCCTGTGGCAAACAATGCTTAATCCATTCAGATAAGGAGGCATCTGGAATAGTCTACTTCTGAGAGAAGGGAGGACTATAACAGCTACTTCTGTTGAAGATGTGATTATACATTTGAAAAATACTTTAAATATAAATAGTGTGTGTGTTTTAAACTGAGCACTAGGTCTAAAAAATATTCTTCATTTTATTTATCTATACAAGAATGTGAATCTGATAAAATTAATGCTAGTGATATTTGGCCTGTGGGTGCTGCGATATTGCTCTTCTATGGTAATTTAAAATATTTACGATATCCTAATGCTGATTTAGTTAATAATGCAGAGGATGATCCTATACTAAATTTTAATAAGCCTGTTGAAGAAGAGAGTGAAAATGTATTAACTGATAGTGTTAATGAAAGTAGCATTACAGTGCAAGATATAAATTTGCAAAATGACTTGTGTATTGAATAATAATTCATGAATTGTTATTATCAAAAGGTGTGTGGTTTTAGAACTAAGACAATTGATTTTAAATATGAATTGTTACAGAGACTTATTTAAAAGAAGAAATTGATACTGTTAGTATATTTGATAGGTATTGTGTATATAGATGTAATAGAAATTATAATAATGAAACAAGAGGAGGTGGTACTTTGATTGATATTAAAAAAGACATAAAACATAGACAGATATTTATTAATGATAATAATATTGAATCCGGTTGGGTTGAAGTTGGTTTAATAAATAAAAATAAAATATTGTTAGGTATTATATATCTTTGACATATTTTGTCATTGAATGATTTAATTGCATATTTGGTTAAGATTGAAGATGTATTGGTGAAATATAAATATATTATTATAGTTGGGGATTTAAATGAAGTTGATTATTCACTACATAGCAATAAGTCTGATGGTAATAATAATAAACTTTATAGATTAAAATTTTTTGTTCAGTTGGTTAGATTAATTCAACTTAATAATATTATTAATTTTAGTGGTGATATGTTGGATTTATTGTTTAGCACTAAGGATGATTTGAAATGCAAGGAAGTTGATAAAGCTCTTTTGCCTCCTGATTCTTATCACCCATCTTTGGAATTTATAATAGATGGTTCTCATGAACATATAAAGCCTATAGTAAATAGTAATAGAGATTACACACATGGTGACTATTATGATCTTTATAAAGCTTTTGAAGATGTTGATGGGGATGTAATTTTAATAGAAAATGATCCAAATATAGCTGCAAATAAGTTTATTAGTATAATTTAAAATTGTCTGGATCAAGGTATTCTTGTTAGGCATTATTTGAATACTAATAATAAATATCCTAAATGGTTTTCTAAGGAATTGTGTAAGGGTTTCAATAGAAAGCATAAATATAATAGATTATATAAGTTAAATAATGATATGAGAATTGTATAAGAAATTTAATGATTTGCTTGCTTATGCTAAGATTCTTATGAAAAAATATTATAATAATAATAATTTAAATAGGAATGAAGAAAATTTTAGGAATAATCCGCAAATGTTTTGGAATTATGTTATAGATACAATGTAATTTGACCTGTGAATGATCTAGTTAAATTATTTTACAGATATGTATTTAGATATTTTTCATAATGATGTGGCTGATATTAAATTTAATAAAGAGAGTTCTTGGAATATAGATGTTAAAAAAATTGAAATTCCTGAAGTGTTTAATGCAATTTCTAAACTTAAAACAAAATCTTCCATGGGATATGATAATATTCCTAATTTTATTATCAAGTTGTGCTGAATGTTTGGTAGCATCATTACATTATGTCATTAATTTATCAATTGAGAAATGTATTATTCCTGACATATTTAAGATAGCTAAGATTATACTAATTTGTAAGAAAGGAGATAGCTCTGATCCTGGTAATTATAGGCCTGTTTCAATTCTGTCATCTTTTGCTATGATTTATGAAAGATTTTTTTACTATAATATTATTGTAGATATGATTAAGGTGTTACCTAATTATCAACATAGTTTTCTATCTGGTAAATCTGTTGAAACTAATTTAATGGTGATATCTGATCACATTGTTCATGCCTTATCTGATCAGAAACAATTAGGTATTGTATATTTTAATATGACTCAGGCATTCAATAAAGTTGGACATGTGAGACATTTATATAAGCTTAAAATGTTGGTAGTTAGTCCTCATATAATTGAATGGTTTAGCAATTATTTGAGAGGCCCTAAATCTTAAGTATATATGGATAGAACCAATTCTCATCTTTTTAATAATATGGTAGGTGTTCCTCAGGGTGGAATATTAGCACTTTTACTTTTTAATGTTTTTATGTATGATGTTGATTAAAACATAAAAAATAGTATGTTATTTACTTATGGTGATGATTGTAAGTTATTTTTTAAAAAAAATTACTTATTACTTATAATGATCACATTGAGGTTCAAAAGGATATAGATTGTTTTAAAATTTGGTGTAGGTATAACAATATAAAGATTAATATTATTAAAATCTGCATTGTTTCCTATATTAATAAAACTGAAAAATCTGTTCAGCAATATAAAATTGAGAATGGTGTTATTACATGTAAAGAGATTGTATCTGATTTAGGAATTATATTTTGTAGTAGTTTTACTTTTAATGCACATATTAAGTATATTATTAATAAAACATACAGAAAGATGGGGTGTATTTTGAGATATGGGAGAGATTTATCTACTTCCATAAAATATAGGTTATTTTTTTCTCTTTAACACTTTCAGAATATGGTTCTGCTATAAGGACTTTCAATTTGATTAATATTCAGTCTAGAATACATAATGTTGAAAAAAGATTCAGTAAATTAATACTGGGAGAACATCAAAATATTAAAACAGTATTGAAAGAAAGAAGAATGTTGAAAGATATGATATCATTGAAAAAGTTAATTGATGGCAAAATTGGTGTCAATGACTGTATATGGAATATAGAATTGACTGTACCTAATCATCAGTTAAGAGAAATGCACACGTTCAAGGTTAATAAATGTAAAAATATTTTCTTCAGCAAGTCAGTTATTAATAGATTGCAAAGAGTATATAATCTAACTTTCAATAATATTGATATTTTTTATGATCAGTTTATTATGAATGTTAGAAAAGAACTAAGCTTATAATTTAGTACATATATATAATCTTATGTATATAATTTGCATTTGTTTATTGTGTATTTTTGTTAAAGTGTAAATGTTGAAATGCATACAATAAATAGATATTGGATTATTATTATTATCATCATCGTCGTTATTATTATTAGAATGGCTATATCAAGTAAGATAAGAAAAATTAATATAGAAAATCATGCATTTCGAAAGAAAGAAATGGAATAAAACATGTAAAAAGTAATAGTAAATCGATATGTTTCCTATATCTGGAAAAATATTTCAGTTTATAAAGAATAACTATTTATTGAAACATTCTGATTATAACAAAATTGTTGAGGAAGAAAGACATATTAAAATAAAAATTTTAAAAAAGTAGTTTCATCAAATGGCAGATATATTTTATAAAAAGTACAAACAAGTAATACAGTTATGTTGTCATATCAGATTATCTGGCCCTGCTTTGTAATTCTTTACTAATTTCTAACGAAGTTATGATTTTATCATATAATAATGAAGATCTATGGCTATTACATTTTTTTCAAAAACATATTGTTAATAAAAAGAAAATCGTTACAGTATTTAAGTTGTACATATTTTAGAAGAAAGGAGGGGACCCTGATAAGGCAAAGAGCTTCATAATTATTAAACCAATGTGTTCTCTATTTATGTAAATGAGGATGTCTTCCTAAAGCAAAAACTAATGACTATTAATACATATGATCAGGAATTTTTTATTGTAATCATATGCATGCACACAACTCTCAGTTAAGGAATATTGTAGGGAAGAAATTGTGAGGAGGCGGAGGTAAGGATGGGTAATCAATATTAGTGAATTATTAGGGATTCACAACAATACATTTGTTAAAATGCAATAGTAAATTAGCCTATTTCATTAGCGTTTTAATATTATTTTTTAATCTGTAAATCATTAAAGAAATAATTTTTATATTTTAGAAATGTTGTTCGAGATATTTTTTGCTAAACATTCTTTTTTTTAAAAGCAAAGAAAAAAATGTGTTATCTCTAGAAAGAATTATGACGTTTATTTGTTAGCTGATTTATTTTTAATCTGTCAATAAAAATATTTAATTAAATGGAAATCTTAATGAAATAAGAAAAATGTATAAAAATGTTCATGAGGTTATTGTTGTTAAATATGCCGAAATCCGCAAAGAGAAAATGTAACAGCACATTCAGAAAGATGTTGTTTAACTTGGAGGAGTTAAAACTTCTGAACTACAAAAAGAAAAAAATATATGCATACACACAAAAAATAGTTTGATATGGAGGACGATGAAGGCGTGTTTTTTATTAACACACAAAAAAATCAGTATGAATTATCTCAAATCGTACTAAATAAAAAAAGAATTGAAATTTACTAGAAATTTGGGTTTTAAAAATATTTTTATAAAATTCACCGGCCTTTATCAGAAATTTTGTTTATATCCGTGTTTTCCTGAAGGTTTGTGATGATGGTGTTCTAGTTGTATTTTTATATTAGATTATTTCCATCATTTAATATGTGTATTGAATGTCATTAGAAAAATTTAACTATTTAAATATTTCAAATATATTCAACTGTTAGTAATAGCACATCAAACAGGTTAGTGTATGAACAGGTATTATTCTCCTCCTTTCTTCAGGTGTTGCTGGCTTGACCAGTGACAGTACTAGCATGGGATTCTAACCTGGACCCTTAACTCTTGAATTTTAAGGTGATGCTCTAAGTAACTGAACCATCCTGCCAAAGGCAACAGTCAATCGAAATTTCATATACTTATCTATGAGATTCCTCCTGATTTCTTCACTTTTTCCTAAGAGCAAAGTTGATTAGTGGTTTTCATGCATTATGTTTAGTCACACTAGGTTGTCTTATGGGATTTGTTGCCATTATCATGTGAGCAGTTTGTTTAAATTTTCTTCTTTGTACTCTTTTCTTCTTTATCCAATATTTTTTGTATTTTCCCAGTTGAACATATGTTCATTGGTACATATATGGTCTGCTACCTTAGACATATGTTTTTTTCTCTTCTAATCATCAGTTTATGTTTTTGTAAGTGCTTTTCAATGGGATGATTGGTCTCACCAATATTTTCTACATTCACATGGTATTTCATAGATGCAGTTTTTTTATTTTCAGCATTTCAAGTTTAGGCTTTGTAGATGTAGAATTCCTCATAGTGTGGTATGGTTCTGGAAAGTTGCTCTGATATTATACTGATTGCAGATTTTCCTTAATTTGTCTGCTATTTTTGGAATGTATTGGTACACTACAGTACAAATAATTGTCTTTTCTCTTGATGGTTTTTTTGTTGTCTATTTAATGTTTTCTTAATAACAGGTGATGGATAACCATTTTTCATAAGAGTTTGTTCTATATAGATCGTTTTCCAAATCACTGGTTTCTGAACAAACTTCTTGTGCTCTGTTGCATAGTGATAGTATAACTCCATGTTTTGTGTTTCTGGTGTGATTGGAGGTATAGGTTAGGTATTTTTCTGTATGTGTAGGTTTTCGATAAACTGTAGTTTTGATTTTACCACGAAGGAGTCTTCTCACAAGAACATCTAAGAATGCCAATTTTTGCTCTTGTTCTGATTTTATTGTGAATTTAATTGAAAGGGGATATGTTATTGATATGTTTCCAGAAAGTTTGTAGCAGTACTTTACCATGTGGCCATACAACAAATGTATCATCCATATAGCAAAGCCAAACTTTAGGTGGATATGGAGTAGTTTTTATGGCTGTGGTATCAACTTCTCCCATGTAAATATTGCTAATTAGGAGAGAGAATGGGTAACCCATAGCCATTCCTTGATTTTGTTGGAAGAATTCTGTGTTATATTGAAAGTAGATTGTTTTTATGCCGAATGTTAATAATTCCATTATACTATCAGTAGGAAGAATTGTTCTGGTTTGTAAACTATTACCACCATTTAATCTTTTCCTTACAATAGATAATGCTTCTTCACATGGTACTTTCATGAATAAACTTTCCATATCAAAGCTTACCAGTAAGTCGTTCTTTCAATTTTCATGTTCTTCATTAATTCTGCAAAGTGTCTAGAATCCCTGACGAAGAACTGTGTCTTGTATGTCAATGACTTTGAACTTTGAGAAGAAATCTCACCAAATTTTGGCAAGGTGAATCTCTAGAACCATCAATAGATCTTAATGGAATATGATCCTTATGGATTTTAGATAGACCATAAAATGAGAAATTTTGCTGAAATATGATGTTATTTTACTTTTTTTTTCTGAATCAGTGAAGTACCTGCGATGCTTTCTGAGTAATGCTTGTAACTTTGTTTTCATACTCGATATCATATTTTTTGTCACTTTTCTATATTGGCCTGCTGTGAGGAGTTCTTATATTTTGTTGTCATAATAAGTTGTATCCATTACAACTGCTGCATTGCTTTTGTCAGCAGGGAGAATAATTATAGATTTATCTACTTTGAGAGATTTAATTGCTTTTCTTTCACCATAGGATATATTTGACTTCAATTTTTGTTATTTGTCAATTGTTCTATTTATTCTCCAGCATAACACAATTTTGAGTGACTTCCTCGATGGCTACCATTATATCTAATAAAGGGATATTTGACAGTGTTATGGCAAAGTTTAATCCTCTTTTAAGAACAGAAATTTCAGTATCTGTTAGATCTTTAGAACTGAGATTTTTAACAGGTGAAGTTGTTACATTGCTTGGTACATTATGATTTTTGATATGCCTGTGTAGATTAGCATGTTTCTTTTTTTGTCATTCTTTTATTTTTCCAGGTAATGTGGAATATGATTTTCTTACTGCTTGAGAAACTATCATGTAGTCATCATCAGTGTTTATTTTTTTAGAAATACAACTAGAACACCATCATCACAAACCTTCAGAAAACCCTAAGTATTCGTTATGGACCCGATACTATATCAAACTTTAGTCATTATGAAAAATTATGTCTAAAGCTGGCCAAAATAGAAAATCATTTAACTTTCTTATATAAATGTAAATCTGAAGGGATAATTCCTAAAGATTTGCAACTAAAACTTCCAATTCACTCTCAGAGTGCTGAGAAAATTACTCACAGAGCAAGTGAAGCTCCATTATAGAAAGAATAAATGCTCAGAGGTTTTCTAAGTATCAAACAATGCATTCTATTAATAATGTAGAATGTTTTTTAAAAAATAAACTTACTGATAATGACTACAAGAGAGTTTCTCAAGCAGTAAAAAAATCAGATTCTATATTATATAGAAAAATAAATATCAATAATTATGCGCTTATAACGCTCGTTATAGAAGTTATATATATTATTAAATTTATTTAAAGTTTAGCGCTTTCAAAGCTCTATGGCTTCATAATCATAGCTGTGTGCGGTTTGATTTCATTATAGAAAAATGAAAGAATGTCAAAAGAAAAAACTTGCTAATCTTCATGGGCATATCAAAAATCATAATGTACCAAGCAATGTAACAACTTCATGTGTTAAAAATCTCAGTTCTAAACATCTAACAGTCTGAAATTTCTATTCTTGAAAGAGGATTAAACTTTGCCGTAATTACCATCTAATATTCCTTTATCAGCTATAATGGCAGCCACTGAGGAATTCACTCAAACATTGCCATTAGAAGAAAGTAGCAGAATTACGCTGGAGAATAAAAAGAACACTTGACAAACAACAAAAATTGAAATCAAACATATCCTAAGGTGAGAGGAAAGTAATTTAAATCTCTCAAAGCAGATAAATCTAGACAAAGACAATGCAACAGTTGTAATGGATATAACTGATTATGACAATAAAATACGAGAACTACTCACAGCACACCAATGTAGAAAAGTGGCAGAAAATCCGATACCTAATACAGAAACAAAGTTACAAGCATTACTCAGAAAGCATTGTAGATACTTCACTGATTCAGAAAAAAAGGTAAAATAACATCATGTTTCAGCAAAATTCCTCATCTTTATGGTCTATCTAAAATCCATAAGGATCATGTTCCATTAAGACCTATTGATAGTTCTAGAGATTCACCTTGCCAAAATTTGGCAAGATTTTTTCTGCATACAAGACCCATTCCTTTGTCAGGGATTCTAGACACTTTGCAGAATTAATCAAGAACATGAAAATTAAAAGAACTGTCTTACTGGTAAGCTTTGATGTGGAAAGTTTATTCACAAAAGTACCATGTGAAGAAGCATTTCTATTATAAGGAAAAGATTAAATGGTGATAATAGTTTACAAACCAGAACAGCTCTTCCTATTGATAGTATAATGGAACTATTAACATTATGTATAAAAACAATTTACTTTCAATATAACACAGAATTCTTCAAACAAAATCAAGGAATGGTTATGGGTTCCCCATTCTCTCCCCTGATTAGCAATATTTACATGGACCACAGCCATAAAAACTACTCCATATCTACATAAAGTCTGTTTTTACTATGTGGATGATACATTTGTTGTATGACCACATGGTGAAGCACTGCTAAAAACTTCATGAAAACACATCAATAACATATCCCCTCAATGAAATTCACAATAGAATCAGAACAAGAACAAAAATTGGCATTCTTAGATATTCTTGTGACCAGACTCCCTCATGACAAAATCAAAACTACAGTTTACCAAAAATCTACATATACAGAAAAATAACTAGCCTATAAATCCAATCACACCAGAAACACAAAACATGGAGCTATACTATTACTATGGAATGGTGCGAAAAAAGTTTGTTCAGAAACCAGAAATTTGGAAAAAGATCTATATAGAACAAATTCTTATGAAAAATGGTTATCCATCAGCTATTATTAAGAAAATATTAAATAGACATCAAAAAGAACCATCAAGAGAAAAGACAATTATTGGTATTGTAGTGTACCATATATTTTAAAAATAGCAGACAAATTAAGGAAAAATCTGCAATCAGTATAACATCAGAACAACTTTCCAGAGTCATACCACACTATGAGGAAATCTAACATCTACAAAGCCTAATTTGAAATGCTGAAAAGAAAAAACTGCATCTATGAAATACCATGTGAATGTGGAAGAACACATATAATGGTGAGACCAGTCATCCCATTGAAAAATGCATGCAAGAACATAAACTAATGATTAGAAGAGAGAAAACATATGTTCAATTGGCAAAAAATCCCATAAGCTAACCTAGGGCGACTATATATAATGTATGGAAACACTAATCAAACTTTGCTCTTAGGAAAAGATGGAGAAATTGGGAGAACCTCATAGATAAGTATATGAAATTTTTACTGACTGTTGCCTTTGGCAGGATGGCTCAGTTGGTTAGAGCGTTACCTTAAAATTCAAGAATTAAGGGTCCAGGTTTGAATCTCATGCTAGTACTGTCACTGGTCAGGACAGCAATATCTGAAGAAGAGGGGAGAATAATACCTCTCTAAACATTGTGCATATACTAACCAGTTTGATGTGCTATTACTAACAGTTGAATGTATTTGTAATATTTAAATAGTTAAATTTTTTTAAAGACATTCAATACACATATTAGATGATGGAAATAGTACAATATAAAAATAAAATTTGTTTATATCACCTTAGATAACAGCTGTCTTTGATTGTGTTTTGAAGCATCTCTACTGATTTTCTTTTACATGTTCTGAACACTCACTTCTTATTATGCCATGTATTAATAATGCTCTATGTTTTTTATTTAACTTTTTAACAACATGCATATATATATTTCCACTAGACTGTAAAATTATATGCTAAAATTTTATGCTTTATTGACTGTAAAGAGATTGTATGCAAACTTTTGATGAATGGACAATAAAAATTACCATTTTTATTGTCAATCAGAAATAAATGTACTTCACAATTTATAAGTTTGTAAATCTATGTATATTCTTGGGCTGAAGGCAAGTTGGATTTACTAAGCAACAAAGTATTACAACTAAACAAACAACAGTTGTCGTTATTAGTGTTAATTTGTCATTGTTTACTATCTGTTTAACAATTTATTTCAGCACATCTGTTTTAGAGTGACATAACTTTAATAGGCTTGTCATCATTATGTTTATATATAGGATATATTATTTTTATTATTCTGTCTAATTAAAATGAATGTACTGATTTCAAATCTGAATTAAGGTCTAGCTCTGTATGTCAAAATTTTAAGACAGGTTCAGTATGCATACAGATTGTGAAGGATGAGATTTAGAACATATTACAGCTGATGAAAAGATAGAGTCTTCAAAATAAGGTCTTGTATCATTTTAATTTTTCAATAATTGATTGAAATGGGAGTTTAGTTATTTTAATTTATGATTTATTTGTTATTTATTTATATATAAATAAATAGTGCCCAGCACAGTCTGGCATAGTTGACAGAGCATCCTATTTGGAATCAAGAGATCCCAAGATAGTTTCTGGTACTCAGATTTTTATAAGCTCTTGAACAATACAGTCATATGCCTTTTTATAGCTCTGCATGATTTGGCTCAGTTAGTAGAGCATCTGACTTAGGATCAGGAGATCCCAGGATCAATTTTGGCAGTCATGTGTTTGGGCTCAAGCTTCTTACAAACTCCTGAGCAATAAAACCATATGTCTTTTTTTTTATTTTATTATAAAATATCTGAGTTACAGTGATAAAAAATATATTATAACGGGACGTTCCTTTTCAGGACTCGAGGAAGTCGCATCTAGCTATAGTCGGACTTTGAGTCTTCTTATAGAATGCCATGGATGATGTGATTTAAAATATAATCCAATTCACTCCTCTATTAATAACCTCGTTACTCTCTGAATTCGAGCTCAGAGTAGAAATTTGCAATCGACTCTCTTCAGGCATTTCCACAAATATCCCATAGTAATGATAAATTTCGTATAAGCTATATATAACTTTCTTATAAATTTTAAATTACTAAGTTGATTCAATATATATATATGCGTGAGTATATATATTTATAATTATTGGTTTTATAAAACGACTAAATAAAATAAACAAACGAGACCTGTTTAATTTTAAAATCAAGTTTAACACATTTTAATCCGTAATAAAAACAAAAAATATTATCACATAAAAATATTAAAATTTAGAATTATAATCTGTGCTTATATATATACACTAATAAATTATTTAATATTCAAAAAAAATAATGTAATCATTTACATATATATATAATCTAAAATCATGTGTAAAATAAATCATACACATGATACATTATAAATCTACCTATTGTGTCATTAAAATGATTCAGTGTGTGTTGTATGATTATATACGATAACATCCATTCACACTAGATTAATAATAGAATGTATTCTGATATTAGTTATGTATGTTTAAAAATATATTATGTTAATTGTCATGTAAGATTCAATTTGGAATATAATAAAACTTACTTCCAAATTGAAATAATTTAAAAACGTTTACCTTAGTCAGCTGTCATTTCCATCAGAGTATATATCAAAATATCAACATCTAAATTTTATTAAATAAAATAAAAAAAATAAAGTGTTCATCTTAACAGTTCTCCACTTTAATATACGAAGTAATTTTTCTAAGTAAATATAATTATCTACAAAGGAAATAAAGTTTAAGGGTTATTAAAATACACAATGAAGTAATCCAAGACGAGAAAGAATAACGGTTTTATATCCCTCCTTAGATGAAATAAAATGATGATGAATGTTGAAACATAAAGTTCATTGATCATCCTTTGAAGAGGAAATCCAGATATTCATTCTTTAAATATTTGCATAGTAAAATATTTAACATCTTCTTCAATATAATACTCCAATATTAAGGCAGCTTTTTAAATGAGAATTACAATGATTATATCTTAGGCATTGATTAAGTAGGAATAAATTTACATGTTCAGGTTTAAAACATCAGCAGAAATCCCTGGCATAAATTATCTAGGAACATCTTTATAAATTTTTGTCTTATATATATATTTTGTAAACTCATTTCAAAGACGTTGATAACTTTTATAACCTTGTTATTACAATTATTTTTTTATAGTTCTTTATAATATTCAAAGGCAGTAAATTAATTACTTGAAGCAGGTTTTAAAATATTGAATCTTCTTTTTTTTAATTTTTCTTAAATGTGTTCTAAATTCGAACACATTTAAATTTACAGACGTAGTTCTTGCCTTGATAACTAAATAGAAGATTATTGTTATAACAATATTAGTTCGTTTTTATACTGGATTAATTTCAGCAAGCATATCACATAATCATGCTCACGCTCTCTATTGTTTAACATATACAATTTGTAATGAACCCCAAATGTTTATTTCCTTTGTTTTAACTGATAAAAATGCAATGTTGACTTAAGGCTTTGTCAAATGTCAAGTTTTATATTAACAAAAAAAAAAAAATACTATTAGTTAGAAACATTTTATTTATGTGTGTGTATAAATAAACTAGAATTATCCATTTTTAGAATTATTCTTTTAATACTAACTAGTCTATATATATATAGCTGATACATGAAAAGCTTAAGATAGGTGTAAGTTATTTATATCTGTTGATTCGATATAGGCACAGTTAAATTCACAAAGAAACACAAATTGTTTTAGGTGAGGCTCATATGGTACTCTCACAATATATTTTCTATGTTAATTTTATTTAAAAAAATATATCCATTTTCCCAGCATGTCAATTTAAAGTACTGCAATTTTTTCTATAATGGAATCTAAAAAATTTTACAAAGACATCAGGTAAATACCAATTGTTAAATTTATGTAGAACATATCTTTTTTAAACAATGCATCTGAGCTTAAGTGGATTATCTTATTTAAACAATACAATTCTTGCACATGTATTATGAGTATAGCTTATCTTAAAATCAGAATTGTTTTCTGACAAAATCTAAAACTATTTTTTAGATTAAATAAAAATGATGTAGTCTCTAAACTTTGTTAGAACAAAATGTTATTTTACTAATGTTTTTTTTTATCAATGCCATAATTTCCAAATACCATTGATCCATTAAATTTCTTTAAGTTTAATTCCATTTTCTCCAATCCAACACTTTTTCATACAACTTCATCAAGCTTCTATATTTCATTCATTCTTTTTCTAAATATATAATTTTTTACGATTCAATTTCAAATTGTGATCTTCTGTGGAAACATACAGCCAGTTCCATTTCAGTTTCTTATATGATACTTATTTATTTCTCTAAATTTTTTTTCTGATCCTTCACTATATACCAAATAATCTCTTCATATGACCTTATGCATTTTAATTCAGTTATTTATAGAATAATAGACCCAGAGCTGAGGATTCCAGAATTGATTCTCGGGTGAATAATGTAATTAAAACAAAAAACTTGAATTAATTAAATGTCATTGTTAAATGCTTATCTATGATCCTCAAATATAACATGATTTCTTGAATAATTTGCTACATGATTTTTATTACTACTACCTCTTAATGTGCATGTTGTTGAATTTCTGCATTGCTTTTCTATTCAGTATCCCAAATGTCAGATCTGTACACAGCAATGGTAAAACATTAAAAACCTTCTTTTCCAAACACATAAGCATATTTCTTTTTCTTATTATTTCAGGAAAGCACTCCATTTATGTTTAATTTATCCATTATATTTCCATATGTAATTTGTTTTCTAATTTATTATTATCAATCTTTATTTTATTCTATTTTGAAAGGCTTTGAAAATTACTTTATTTGTTTTTAGCTTTTGTTTTTAGTTCTATTTTCTTGCTTTCATCTTTTATCATTTTTCTTAAACTCTGAAACATTATTTGCAAAAGCAATCATATCATTTGCAAAATCTAGATAACTTAAACAATCTCTCTTTTTATTTTTTTGTTGTAAAACAGCTTCAAATGGCTTTAGAAATATGAAACCATAGCATTGTATATTCTTATCATTGTTAGTGTTACCACATAATCCAATTATTGTTGGTATTGCTTCTGTGAAATTATCTAATAAATTTTAGTAAGGTTCAACTATTTTAATTTATGAAGTTTATTATTTTGATGAGAAGAACACATTTTGAAATTTTGTTGTCTGTGTCTTATTGCTACAATTATTTATCATCACTGAAAGTTTTATTTTCTGTAGAAGATGAGACAGATATATATTCTTTTTTAAGTTTTCTTTATCCAATTTTATTTTAATTTTTTTTTATGTACTGTTTAACCAACTGCTTTTGCTGGATGTTTGATGATGATGTGTAATATTCAAGCCCACTGTCTCCACGTGTTTTTATTTTTTAATTATATTCTTCAAAAGCTGCTTTCTTAAGATTATTTATCATTTTTTCAATTGCTTTTTTTTATCTCATTTTTCAAGGGTCCAATATCTTGTTTATCTTTCACCTGTTTTAAGAATATCTTCAGTTCCTTAATTTTCCAATAAACAATGTTTTTGTAGCTTATTTATGACTAACTTTCCAAATATATTTTTCCCATATAAAGCTATATGTTTAGAATCTTTTTTTTTTTTTTTAATAATTGCCCGTTTCTCATATCAAACCACAATGCAGTATTTAGTTTTATGACTTCTTATTCAATTACCACTTTTAAAGTTTTATTGTCTCCACCTTTGTTTGTACTATTCAAACTCCAAATTTACCTCAAATTCTGGTTATACTATGTAATGTTCTGTTAAGTTTCTTTTCACAATTCTCAGTTACTATTATAACATCAACAAATTATAAACAGTCTAAATAAATATTTAACAAAGTAGTAAAAAAAAAAAGACATCACCTTGTTATACTATATATATTACAACCAATAAATTATGAATAGAACTAACTACTGGAATTATTAACAATCTAAAAAAGATAAACCTCCAATGTCATTATAAACTAAATGGTAACACATTGGCTAAGCTCAGTGGTACTCATATATGATACATGCTATAATAAAAAGAGCCATAGGGTAAGGATAATAATAACTAAACATTATAAATTTGCTAATTCACAGTTAATAAATTTTAAGAAGAGGAGAACTCTCAACTCACTCTGTCAAAATATAAATGCTCTTATTATTGAAAGCACATATCAAAGAGTAGTTAGGTTATAACATATATTTTTCTCATAATATATATATTTTATACCCCCTCCAGTATAATTAAGAGTAGTTAGACTATAACATTTTTTTCTCATAATATATCTCACCACCACTTTTCTCATCATTTTATTGAAATGATCTGATTCACAATTCAAAACTCTTGATAAAAGTTAATAATGTTTCTTAAGTTTTATTTGTGCCCCTTTACTTTTCAAAATAATTTCTTTTGCTAAAATGATTTCTTTTTGGTTATTAATTACAATAATAAGATCTCCGGGATTCTTTGTTAGATATTTCTAATATTAAAATTTTTACTCATTTATTTATGAATTATTAAACAATTGACCGCATCCTAGTGAAAATATGAGGAGATATATATACTCTTACCCCTAAAATAATGTCTACCTAATTTACAATAAAAATAACAAGCTTTAAAAGAAAATATTTTATTTAAAATAAAATACATAGAAACTCTTAATTTAGAATAAAATAATCTCCCAGGATAGCGTTCTAATACCAAGAGTGGATAAGGGATTTTATGGCCTATATCCCATTAACAACTCATATCAACTTTTTCTTATAAAGTTAAGATAAATAATTTACAAATTATATTTTATGATGAATAATGAATAAGCAAATAATTTTATTACAAAAGCAGTTCTTTTAATAATTGAAATTCAATTATAGTGATTATTTATGTTTAAGAAATGGATAAATATATTATTCTTTACATGCATTCTTCTCATCTATACACCATTATAATAATGTGGTTATTATCTTTAGTTTATATGTATGTACTATAAACAACTAGAATCAAATATGTTAAGATTTCTGGATAATTCATATGTGATTGAGATAATCTTAAAATCGAACACAAAAATTTAACAATAAAATATATTTATATAGATGATAAGAACAATTAAATAACAACACTTTTGGAAATCTATAGATTTAAAATTAAGCTGTTTAAATACAATGCTTTACAATCTTACTGCATTGAAGAAATACAGTTTTGCAAGTTTGCAGTGTATGGTAATAAACAAAATTATAAATGAAATAGTAACTAGTTTAACTTGTCTGACTGCTATAAGCTTTCTGACATGGGTATTATTACATCAAGCTATGTAGTTTCCTGACTGATAAAAACTTTTACTAGCTTAATTATTATTATAACAAGTTCAACATTTTTGCATACCAATCACCCTGTAATGTCTTAACAATGAGGACCTCTTAATACCAATTATGTCTTACCAATCCTGTGATGACTTGATGCTTAAGTTACTTATTTAGGCCTATAATTACAATTTTTAAAATTTAAATAAAAGTACTATCAGTTTTATATTCTGTAATACTGGCAAAGCATAGCAAAACAACTCTACACACCAGAACCATTTCTAATCTACATTAAGAATAGTCAAAAATGCAGCAGAAGAAAAGATGATACTCTTCACAAACAAATAATACCAATTGCCATAATAATAATGAATCATGTGGTACCCCCACTCATGGCCATATACAACATATACTTATGGAAGGAAAAAAAATAAATAATACAGTGAACCTAATGATGGCATGAACTAAGGACAAATAAATATGCTAGAACCTTTGTCTCTTAACATATGGGGGAAATGAAAATGAACCAACATAAATATTAGGAACAACAGGAACTGGCCCAAACAAAGCATTTATGCAAAATATGAAACATGAAAAATATATACCATTCACAGAAAAATACTATTATAAGAGAGACAATGCTCCAATCTCTTTATAAAATATATGTACTAATAAAATAATATCAAGAGAGATACAGCTACATCTCTTGGAAAATATAATGGCAAGATAAGCATAAAGAATAAACAACAGAGAATAATGCTAAATTTCCTAACAAATATAATAATTATTAACTGATGTACAAAACCAATGACAAAGTTATTTATCAAATCTGACCTAATACAATATGGCCTGAAATAAACAGAAAAATAAGAATGTACAACATCTTCACTGGTTTTGCATAAACATCTTCATTCAGATAGCTAAATTACTCATACAGGGAACAAAGCAACACTTTTAAAATGATATATTAAAATAATCTAATATTAATAAAGTAGTAAATACTCTGTGAACTTCTCGATATTACAATTGAAAACTAATGCATAAAATATATCAGACAAGAATGCATATTATAACTGAATAAAATATGTAATAAATCACAAAAGTCATAAATTATTATTTAAAGTTATACCCAGTTTACAAAAATTTAAATTATTAAAGTCCTTCATCCTGGAGGTTTCACTAGTTATCAGGATATAGTTCTGCAAACATAAATTTTCTCCATTTGTTGAAATTACAGCAAATTAAAATATTAGATGGACAGCAATCAGAATTATTTTTAGACAAGAGATTTCCTTAAAACATAAACACACAAACATTCAGTTTCACAAAATATATTTTCTTAAAAAAAAAAATAAGTAAAGCACTGACAAATTGTTATAGCATTAAATTAAATAGGAGCAAATATTCTTTGAAAATAAGCAGATTTTATTAGAGAAAGAGAGCAAGGTTTAAATTCACATTGTAGTACTAATAGTAATGATTAAGTCTACAATAGAACTGGTTTCATTAAAAGTTAATTGTATGTAATTCAAATTATAATTTTATGTTCCTTTTGTAATGCAAAAATATACTTGTTTCCATTATTTTGTCCAGACATTTAAATAGTTAGAATAATGGAATTTTAAGTACTAAGTCTATGATAAAGGTATGATATTGTTTTTTTAACATAAGTATAGACATAATGCTTTTCCAATGAAAAAACAATTAATAAATCTTTATTTTACATACTTGAGATATATTTTATTGAATTTGCATAAGCATAAGTGACTGTTTTTCACTCAAGCAGCAATGATAATAAATAATTCACTATGATAAGTAATTAAGAGGTCATTTTAAAATTAGTACAGTGGTCTTTCTATTTAAGATTAAGATAGTTCATTCATTAAAAGAAAAATGAATTTATTCCTGAGAAAACCATTGTTTAAATATAATAATATTGAAATAAGTATATGTATTTCAAAAGTTGTTATTGAAGACAAAATATTTTAGTTTTTTATACATTTATTTCAGCATTTTTTAATATTTAAACAAAATATTTAAAAATATGAAAGAACTGCTATAAATATTGCAAAACCTAAGTTTTTAACAATCTTATCCTTAAGATATAAGAAATACTAAATTTAGAATTGATTTAGAAATAATACACAGTGAGTTAAATATGAAGATATTTAAAGCTTTATGCTTTCAAGTCAAAATGCTTCAGACTGGCTTATATATAGAAATTTAAGTAAAGAAGAAGGTGTAACCACCTTTTTATTATAAAATCTCTGTTTTGTGTTGGACTTGAGAGCAGTCATTATTAGATTGGCTGTTATATAAGCATTCTAAATGCCCATGTAAGAAGGTTTCAGCCTTTCCTTTTAATAAAGTTTATTGTAAGCATAAAATTGAAAATCATAAAAAGTTCTTACATAATTAAAGCAAGCTATATAAAATTCCCATATCATGTTAATATTGAATAAATACAATTCAGCAATTGTAAAGAAATAATTGTTTAAATTTTCCATTTTGTTTTCCTTTTAAAACTGTTGAATTGGGAATTCCCAGTTGACTCTAACTTAAAGTGTTATTACCTGAATTAGACCTTGTTTAAGACATATATTACTGAACAAAAATAAAACTCTTTAAAAACAATTAAACTTATGATTAATTTTGCAATTAATTAGAAAAGAAATAAGCAAAGTTTTTCCTACCCATGTGTTCTTTCTAAATATGTGTGTAGACTGTTCCAGTGTGTACATTTATACCACCAATTATGTGATTGATTTGATTGATTGAAAATTTACATTTTCAAATCACTGCCTCTTTACCTTTTATATTAAAGTTTAAAAATTAATTTGGTTCCTGGTAAACTAAAAAATAGAAACTCATTAGAATAAAGTCTAGACTTGTTAATTAAAAATGTAGCATCTTAAAACAATTATTTATGAAACTAAAATTATTACAATGAAATAAATATAGGGGATTTGAACTCAGACTTTCAAGCAACCTTCAACTATCCACACTATCTCATACTACTGATACATATGACCACACACATGTAAAAAAGATAAATAGTAACCAATATATGTATTTCATGCTGAACCAGCATTCATCAGTTTGTCAGATTATCATCTCCCACACACATATATAATCAGTGCTCAGTTTATATTAAGATAGCAAATCTTCATACTTTAATGGGCAGGCTGGTTCAGCATGAAATACAAGTATTGGTGATTATTTATCTTTTCTACATGTGTGTGGTCAGGTGTATCCATAATACAAGATAGTGTGGATAGTTGAAGGTTGCTTGAAAGTCTGAGTTCAAATTCCCTATATTTACAATTAAGTTCCAGATATAAGAATGCCTGTATTTCAAATCTTACCCATGAAGCCTGCCTTCTGCTCATCCCTCTACTATGTATTTAAATGGATACTGTCTTATACATGAAGCATCAGAGTGACTTGAGGTCAACATGGGCATAACAACAATATTGGCATCAGCATGGGATTTGGGCATTCTATCATCAGATTTTCAATGGTGTGGATGGCTGAAGAGTTGGAGGTTGGGGTAGATTGAAGCCTGTCTATTAAAATAGGAAGATTTGCTATCTTAATGTAAACTGAGCACTGCTTATATATGTGTGTGGGAGATAATAATCTGGACCAATTGATGAATGCAGGTTCAGCATGAAATACATATATTGGTGATTATTTATCTTTTCTACATGTGTGTGGTTATGTGTATCAATAGTATGATAGTATGGATAGTTGAAGGTTGCTTGAAAGTCTGAGTTCAAATCCTCTATATTTACAATTAAGTTCCAGGTATAAGAATACCTGTATTTCAAATCTTACAATGAAATAAAACAAAATATTCCAGTATAAATTATACATTATTTTGTAAAGAATCTTCTATTAATCTTTTATAATCATTTAGACTATATTAAATAAATAAATGAAAACTTCACCAGAATACCATTATTATTTTAATTAAAATATTTGAGAATGATATTTAAACATTATGAACAAGGAAAATTAAAATTAATAAATGTAAGCACAGTCACACACACATTCTCCTTAGTTTCTTTTAATTACAAATTAATAACTTTTTAATAGTAATAAATTAACTATTTATCTCTTAAGTTAAATAATTTAACTTTATTTACAATAATTTAATTTTTATGATATTAGCATGAACAAATAATTTTTTATTAATAAATAATTTAGACAGAAATGCTTTATTATAAGCAGGCAAATTAAATAATATCTAATATTAAAGATTTAAACTTAAGCATTACTACAATTTAATTTAAACACTAAATTTTAAGACATTAAAAACTATATGAAAGTAATTAGATAGGGAAATATATATCCCTACTTAAACAATTAAAAATTAATTTCAACTGCAAATAAATTCAAATCAACATATAATAAAAATATTTAAATGGTTCTTAATAATAATTAAGACTTATAAAAGTGCTTAGAATAAGAAAGCTAGCATTTAATTGTAAAGTCCTAATAAAATTAACTGCAATAAAATTAAGTTATTAATTTTTTTTAAAAACACGTAGGTAAATTAAGTAACTGTGAATTTAGCTTTACTGGTGAAAGCTAAAGGTTACAATATATATATTTTAAAAAGATAATTTAATTTTGTGAATTTCTTCTCATTCATATATAAATATCACTTTGTTGTCCATGTTTGCTTGTTCTATTCTTTCATCTTTATCTGTATCTGTCAGCTTTAGAAAATCCAACAAATAATCAAAAATCCATTTTATACTGCAAACATCTTTTTAAAAATCAGTGAAACAAATACTAATACCTCTTTCTTTTTTATATCACCTTCAGGATTGGACTTTCTTGTTTTCTAATTTTTTTAAAATCAAACTACTCTTGGGATATTCACATACCTAATCTATTAGCAATATCTCTATTTTAGATTCTCAGCAACAACACGAGAAAGAAAACTAAATCTTGTATTTTACTGTATAAGTCTTATATGTAATGGAATTGTAATTATTAAAAGAAAAATTACTTATTCTAAAATGTAGTTCAGTTTATCAATTGCTGTCATGATATCTTTTTCTTTATTGTTCAATTTACTGTTTGTTTTTTATCTACCAAACTTTTATCATAAAAAAATCTTGTAATCTTTAGATAAATTCATTTTTTTTCTTAATCAATAACATTCCATAATTCTTACTTTTTATATCAAGCTCATTCATTCTATTACATATTAAATCTCCTCTCTCTCATTTTTCTACCTCTCTACATTATATTTCTTATCATCATACTTACTTAACTATTAATGTCAAATTTTAGTTAATTAAGTTTTCTTTATTACTTATATCTATTACATCAGTTTTTATATTTTTTCATTTTCTTCTCCCTTCAGTTTTATTAGTCATCTCATTATTAACCCAAAACTTTTTGTACTATTTTTTCTCATTACCAGATTTATAGATTTTTTTAACTTTTGTTGTTTTTTGTTTTAATAATTTCCAATTTTAATTTGGATTAATTATTTCCAATTTGAATTTATTTATGATTGAATTTTATATTACCTCTGGGGATTTCCCTGCATTCTTAATACTGTTTTTAAATCTACTCTGAATAAATACATAATTTAAATTAAATCTCCAGATCATTATTTCACTTTCATAAATGAAATAAGTGATTTCTTTGTGATATTTAAAACATCTGTTCATTATTACCTTTTTCCTTTCTTGATATACCTTCATGTCTTTCATTTCTTATTCTTAAATTCTAATCAATAATTTTATCATCTCTTCCTAATCTTTTCCAATTCTCACTGCTTTTTTTTCAATTTTTTTAATATATTTTTTCAATTTTTTTATACATACAAATAGAATTACTCACAGCCAAAGAAATATTTTAATGGTTACAAAGAAATAATGTACGCTACCTGAATTGATTTAAATAAATATTTAATGTGAACCCTTGAGTTATTAAATATAATATCAATCATATATGAGAGTACATTTATTACTTACAATAATTAAAATATTATTTACAAATATTTATTATAATTAGAAGGGATTTGAACTCAGTCTTTTAAGCTCCCTACTGCTATTCATTCCATTTTATACAACTAATATACATGACCACCTATATGTAAAAAAGATAGGTGATCACCAATATATGTACTTTATGCTGAACCAGTACTCATCAGTTGGTCCAGATCATCACTCACACATAAATCAGTGCTCAGTTTATATTAAAATAGAAAATCTTCAAACTTTAATGTACAGGCTTCAATCTTCTCTATCTTCCAACTCTTCAGCCATCCGTATCATTGAAAATCTGATGATGGAATCTTCAAAGCTCTTATTGATGCTAATATTATTGTCACATATGTTGACTTTAAATCACTCTGACCCCTCATATATAGACCCTTATTTACATCAATAAATTCACCCAGAAGTTTATTAAATAATAATAAAGATTGTTTTCCCATTTTGTTCTTTATCTATTAATACTATAATTTTATGAATATAAATAACTGAAGTTCATAGTATATATGCCTATTTAATAATATAGGAGGTAGGAATCAATAAATTTGCTTTGACTGTTATTTAGTGACTATTATTCCACTATTCAGTGCAGTGTGAAACAGATTGGTGGAAGATTTGTTAAAACAAGTTAATCTATTGATTTAATTTATTTAGAGACATTTTAAACTTACTACATACATATCAATTTCATTTCCATTATAATCGTTTATTAGCATATACATTTTGAAAATACTTTTAATTTAATCATTAATAGTATCACTTATGGAGAGTACTGCTTATAAAAACTTTTTTTTTGTTGATTAAATCAGTACCAACTCTTTATGTCTTACTATTATCTAAAGATAACACATTTTAAAACTCTCTTCAGTCTTTTTCTTATGAACATCAACTTATCTCATGAAGTGATACTGTTAATGATTCTTCTCTGGTTTATCCTAACTTTCAAATATTTTTTCTTATACTACATTTTTAAAATTTCAATGATTGAGGATACTCAGTAGTAACTTGATTCTCTACTTATTCTGTAGAAATAATACTTATTATCCTCCTCCCCTTACTCAAAAAAATGTAATTACACTTTTAAAATTGTCTTTGATAATTTAATATGTTTCTTATAAATCTATCTAATTTGTGTCATCTGTATTTTGAAGCATCTAGTAGTTAGAAGTCAATTGAAAGTCTGTTGTTTATTATACAGATTAGAATCTTTATTGTACTGCATATTTGAAATGAACGCTACTTATTTTCTGTCAATGTTATTTTATTAAGTTTTATCATGTTATTATATTGAGATCTAATTGGAGAGTTTTAAAAATTTATATAAACTATTAGTACATTTTGAAAAGTGAGATATTTGATTCTAAACATTTGGGTGATCCGTGTTTTCTTTCATTTAAAAGATGTAGATTTCATTGCATTATTTATTACATTCTAACATTTGAGATTTTGAACAAAGCTTTACTGTATTATGAATCTGAAATAATGAACTAGAAAGTTATCTTTTAGTTTTTATAAAAGCTAGATCTGAGATTAGAATTTCATTTACATTAAATAAACAACATTCTTTATTTGGGGATTATTATTATTTTTATTTCCCTGTGTGTTTATGTAAGTTTTATGTTTATATATGTGCCCAGGATAAGTTTTAAAAAATCTAGGACAATTAAAAGCATTGCACATGTGTAATGAAAGTCATTAGAATCACATATAAGTATTTATCTTTATCAATGATTACAATTGCACCATCTTAAAATTTATAGAAGTTTGAAATATTTTCTTTGAATTAATAGATTGATAAGTTGTATTATTAATAGGTACTGAAGATATGGATATTCTTTTTGTATTTGTTTTCATTTTTATTCAAAATTTTGAATGATGGGTAGAACAAGATGGAGGCCAACAATAAAATTTAACTATATATTTAATGACATTGTTTGTCAAATATGTATGTGTTTTATTTTTGCTTTGCTGAAAGATAAATTCCAGACTTCTAATTTTAAAATTTTATTATTCTATGGTTAAAATTTTTTCATTTCCACATATAATTAGATCATTTTAATTTGTATTCTATGTAACTGACATATAATAAAGAATTGGATTGGAAACTTTTTACTATGTCATGGTTAAGTAATTATTTGCTTTATTTCAGAAGGAGTTGCAGCCATTATTTTCATGAATTGTTTACAAAATTGGATGTATTAAAAGTTTTGGGAAACATATTGTTTCTCTTCAAAGACAAGATTAAATATTGTTATTCTTGTGAAGCAAATAAATAAATCTTGATTTAAGTCATTTGAAATACATTTCATGTCACTTTTTTCTTAACACTAATTTTATCAGGTTATATAGGAAAGATAAAACTATTCTTGACTTTTTTGCAACATCATTGTATTCATACACCAACAAATGTTTGAGCTATAATTTTAAATATAATAATTGCAATATTTCTAATTAGATTTGGGGAAGGAAAGTTAAAAGTGCAAGAAAATGATGATAAATATTTTGGCTTAGTTATACACACTGATATTAGATAATTAAGTCTAGGAAAATTTCTTCTACAATTTTTCATTCATATAATAATTAAACTTAATGAAATAAATTAAATCTGTAAAGCGTGCGTAATGATTAGATATGAAAATGCTTTCAAAAAGAAAATATATTGGCTTATATCCAACTTAATAAAATTTATCTAATTCTCCAAACATGATAGCAACAACTAACTTCAACAGAAATAGGTATATCAATGAAATTAGGAATATCAGCAGAATTTGACAATTTCTTCTAAGATTTTTTAAAAAAAACAACAACTTGATAATGTAGTTTTAAATATGATATTTCCATTTGATAGCAAGATAAACATAGAAATAATTGGAGAAACACAGATATAGATATTATTATATTTGAAGCAGAAATGATTACATTACAAAATATTTATAACAAACCAAGGATTTTCAAAGATAAATTTTAGAAATATTTATCAGAATATAAATATTCTAGTCTGACAGATCACAGGTAAAAGGGAAATAATTATGTTCATATTCTTTGTAATAATGATTATATTCAACTGTTTAATGTTATTCATAATGTAGGGCAAAAATTGAGCACATTTATTGTGTATGTTTCCAACTGTTTTTACACAGAGATCAAGCACACGTATGAATTCCACATCTTCCAAGACAACTTTTTGAATAATGTTTAGATCAAAATTGCATATTTATCAAAATGTTTGTTCTTGATTGCAAAGTCATTATATATTACATTTACTTATACAGTTTTTTTAAAATTGGAGTCCAAAAGAAAATATAAAGATATGTTATTTACAGCAGACCAAATATCATTATGCATTTGATTTTATTGAAAGCAGCCTTTCATGTTAAAAAAATTTACGAAATGCAATTCAACAAAGTTTCCAATTATAAAGAAACTCGTGTACATCATCCATGTTTTTTTAAAATATTTAAAATATATGATTTTTAATTTGAAAATTATAATTAATAACTGTTTTTTTATTAATTAATTTAAAAACATTAATTAGATATTACATTTTATAGATTATAATTTCTACCATTTAGAGGGAACATCACAAATGTGGGTGTGCTCATATGAATAGTTAACATTTATATTTGAATGACAATGTAAAACTATCTGCAAAATTTATTATTTAAAATTAATTACATTTAAAGTAGCCTAATAATTTTTAAAAAGAGGTTAAATAGTTGGAGTACTTTTAAAGATTATTAATATTCTGCATGTTAGGCACAATGATGACAGTGGTAGATCCAGAAGCTAAAGGTTCATGGATTGATTCTCAATTGAGAAGGAAGGGATAAGCTTGTGCGTTTGAATTTTTATTAAATTTTTGTGCTCGTTCTATCATTTTGAGTTCAAGTGGTACTTGTAATTTCCTATTCACTTGGTCTTATTATTATCAAAGTAATATATATTATTTAGTAATATATCTGTTTGAAAGTAAATTTGTTTAAAACTTGTATTTTAATCAGCTTTTAGTCATTATTATTTTTATTTACAAAGAAGATTAAAAAGAAAATATTAATGATGAAATAATTATCTTGATTGGTTAATGATCTAAAAAATTGATAATAAAAAAATGAAAACTAATTAAAAGGGTAATTAGCTATATCTATGCAGAAAAAACTGGTTTAGTTTTGACTTCTGTAACACAATAATTTTGTTTTGCAATTACTGCAGGGAAAATATGGAAGATTATTTGATAAAAGCTTTTGTATATTTAATATAACAGTTATGAAAATAATTTATTACAGAGCCCAATCTTTAGAGGAGACAACATCTTAGGTGATAGTACAAACTGGTGGACAATGTAATGTACACTGTTGTTACTAAAATAGGAAAAACTCACTATACGTATTGTCACACACAGCAAGCTAGAGCAATCATTGGATGCCAGAAGGCTTGTGCATCAAATCCCCATCCAATATCTCCAGATTAGTTTCTGGCTTGTGGCCTTGAGGAGCCTTGGATCTGAGAGCATAGCACATAGATCTTAGAATCTAATGCAACCCTCTAGCAGCCACCTTTTATCTTCACTTAACTACAAAACTATGAGTATTAAATTGAAAACACCTTAATATTTTCAATCCAAGCTCATTAGCTTATATAGTCATATAGATCTGAACTCAGTTCAGCACCTATACATTTTGGTGTCTTTGGTTCTTTAATAACCATAGCCACCACTATGCTATTAGGTAGGATTGGTTTTAAGCCAATAAACAAATGGTGATCATGTGATGTACACTGTTGTTCTGGATCTTTTATATCTTCATCAAAAAAATGAGTGTTGTAGGAATAATTATTTGGTATATTGAGATAATCTTATATGAAGAATCCCTGAAGAATTAGAGAAAACTGTTAGATAATACATTATATATATATATACACACACACAATGAAAAGCAAATAAGTACCATGAAATAAGTAAATTTAGAGGATTTAAGCTTGCAATTGCAAAGGCTATGTTGTATAGTGATATCACATCCATCTGCTATGCCCTTGATCTGTATTTAATCTTAGCTGTGGAAAACTTGAAATTTTTAGATTGCAAGCGGATTTAAGATTTTTTTTTTCAGACACCAGGCTTTTTGCTAATTCAGTTAACTATTTAATATTGATTAGTAAATGATTGTCAAAGTCTTTTTAACAGCGTGATAAAAGAATTTGGAAAAATATTTACACTGACTATTTAAGAATTGGCATATTTAGTAGTTAAATGGATTTTATTTCACTGTTGTCGTTTTTTTTAGATATCCTTTATATATTAGTATTGATGAATCAGGCTTACACCAAAAAGCCAACAATCAATTTTTATCCAAACCTATACTTTTGTAATGATCTATTAAATGATTATTTTTGTTTCATCTTTTGATCTGAGTTTGATCTTTTGCTAGGATTTTTTTTTTCATTTTGTATATCTCTCATCAGTTATTATTTTTAAGGTGTTGAATCTGTTCAATAGGAGAAATTAAATGAGATTTGTTGTAACTGATTGTTCCACTGTGTATATAAGTTGCTTCTTTTTCTTTAATGATATTTTTTATAGCGTTGAAATATAGATAGAATATTAATTTGGAGATCTATTCAAAAACTTCTATTATGCAAACAAAATTTCGAATTTTAATTTTTAACCTTTTGTAATCAGTACATTTAAGTGTTCAGTAAATACTTATAAATTAATAATCTAATTGCAACGAACTGTCACTTATTTTTTCTATCATAGCAATATTTGGATTTGCATAAAAGGAATAAAAGGTCTGTTACTGAAATCTACAAAGATTCACAAATCCAAAAAAGTCAGGAACCAAGAATTTTGAATTATTGGTATTTTATTAATACATTGAAAAATAAGTTTATAATCATTCAGACTTTTTTTAAAAAAATGATACACCTTTGTTACATTAATTAATAAGAAAAATGTTAACTCATGTCTCCTGAAATGTATCGTCTTCATTTTTCTTTTTTGTAGAAATAAATAGGAACAGTTTTTATTAATATGGGACAGCATATTAATTCATTTAGAAGGATAATATTTATCGTGTTATTGTAATTAATTAATAGGATAATGTGACCCATAAATCCAGCTTATTTCAAATGCAGAAGTAAGAATAGCAGAAACATTTGTACTTGTTATCACTGTCAGCTTGAATTATTATCAATCCCTTGTAGGATGAACTTTTCAGATTATTTTCTTTTATTCACAGCCTATCCTATCCCTTATTTCACCACACTTTCTTTTTTCATCCTTGGATGTGATCTTTTTCTGAATCTGATATGTGCATTTATGTAATGTAGACTTATATAATATTCAAACAATGTCTAGAGAAACATTAAATCATTTTTAATGAAGAAAATCTTCATTTCTCTGAAATAAGTCAATGGTTGACAACTATTTTTTTTTTTTTTTTGGCTCATTGCTTAAAGAACTGCATAAGTTCATCAATATGTAAATCAAGAGATAGAGGCAGGCATTAAAGGTGTAAGAGCATTCTTGTGGTTATCAATTCAATATTTTACTATGTAAGCTATGTTTTGGTGGAAAGAAGGCATACGTGCATCCTGTGATATATTTAGTCTTCCAAAATATTCAGATTGTCCTAAACTTTGATGTCAGTTTGATATCATTTCTTATATGTAATTAAAAAAATACAGGAAGTAAAGTTAAAACAATCTTAAGTAGTACACTGCAGAACAGAAATGTTTAGCATATTTCCAAAGAATAATAGAGATAGAAGTAGTAGCACTATCCCAATTAGCTACCACATGATGAATGTTTTAGCAGGTTTCTCAATCTTCTTTTAGCCTACATGGAATAGTTAGATAACCATTTACTGATTAATTATACTATATATAGATGGGCTATGTAAAACAGATTGTAATCTTATTCTGTTTTCATTTAAATCCAGATCATGAATATGACAAATGGCTGCACTTTCCACTAATATCTTGAGGCCATTGTTTAAGATAGATAAATGTGTACACTATATACAAATCTATGATATGACTTATTTATATCATAAAATTTAACTGATTTATGATTTGAGTTTTAATGAAACATTTATGTGTATATATAGTATATATAAATATTTGAATAAAAAGTTTTTTGCAATTAATGAATCCTTTTCATTAATAACTACTTAATTAAACTTTTGAATAAAAATTGTTTTCAGAAAACTAGCTTGGAAGTTTAAATCTTAAATCAATATTGAAGAACAAATATTTAGCAAGTTTAATTAAGTCCATCTATTGATATTCAACTTCTATGAACCTATTCTCTTAATATTGGGGCATTGTAGTCTATTGGTTATTTGCAATTTGAACAATTGTGCACATTTTTTTCCTGCATTTGATAAATTTTCCTATTCGCTATTACAAAATAATTTTAAACTTTAGACATTTCTAAAATGTTTGTTTTAAATTGATAAGATTCTATTTTAAAAACTTTTTTTATGTAATGGAATATTTTTTGCATTAATTAAAAACTCAATTGATTGGCAAAAAAAAAAAAAAAAATTACCCTGACAAATGTCAAAACTAAATTTGACATTATTTAAAATCTTTTATAAAGATAGTTGTTTATTTTGTATACTCCTATACCAGTTTTATTAGGTATAAATCATATATAAGTAAATTATTTGCACATCTGTTTATTCCAAAGATTTTTGGCAATGCCATTATGATTAAAAAATTAAGAAAATACCTGGTTTACCATCAATAGTCATTGCTTGCAATATTTCTGTGTAATTTAGATAGAATGATGATAAGATATTTGAATCAAAGCTTCATGTGCCATTCTGATGTTCAAATGTCACATAATCTCCATCACCACCCATTTAATTATTTTATTATTATTGACTTTTAAGATAAAATATTTATTGATAATGTTGAATATTTTTATTAAAATATTTATCTAGAATTATTTTTTAAGTTTGCCAATACTAATTGTCCTGATGTTATACAGTTTTTTACTATCTAAACACAATTTGATATTAGTATGAAATCTGATTACTTATATGTATGAACAAAAAACTCCTCCAGAATAAACTCTACAATATTCAATATACCAGTATAAAAAAAATACATAATAGCTATACCCAGCTTATGGCATATGCATTATCCTGAGTAGCATTTATCACAGTTTGAAAAAAAAAAAAAATCTTATTAAAGTAATACAATACTAACATTCCCATGTGAATGACCATCTTGCCATAATCATGTATATCAGGGGCAGGCAATTGTTTTGGTTTGGGGGCCACTTTGTGGAAGCAAAGGTTAGCGGAGGGCCACATCTTTTTTCATGACTCAATAAACACACTGCTTTATTCCCTGTATTACTAAAGAAATATTTGTTTGTCCATTCTTCATTAAACACATGACATTCATCACCGATTTTACATTTTTCGGAGGGTTCATGGTTTCACTAAAGTTGGAAATGTGTATATTTGCTAATGGAAAGACAAAATTGAAATTAACCAAATCAACTGGAAAAGTACTGCACATCATATCTATTCTGTGCATGTGTATTGATGTGGCAATCCTAATAGAAAATACAAGATGAATCGGAAATGAAATCTCAGTTCAAGGCGGATTTTTTTTGATTGTCTTGGTGGGCCGCATAAAAACTCTTAGTGGGCCACATGTGGCCCTCAGACCGCTATTTGCCCACCCCTGATATATATTAATACAATTATATTGTTTATTTAATATGTTGTCTGTCATATTGATTTTTTTTCTTCAAATCGTTTTCTACATGTCATCAAAGTAAAAGCTTCCATTACGAATAACTGAATGATCAATAAATATAGATTTAAATCTATCCATAGGTTATTGCTATTTATTATATAAATTTTTATTGTTAAAGCTGGCTATAACTATTATTTATTTATTTTTATATTGGTATGTTATAGAGTTAAAATAAATATAATAAACAAAAACCTCTAGAATAATGTTTATTTATATTGAAACAGTAAGGTCTGCTTTGCAGATCTTCGTTTCACCTTTTCTCACCTACTTCCTACCCTCATACCTTAGTTTGAACCCCAATCTATCGTAGTGTGTCTGTAATACACTTATATACCGAAAATCCCGCCTAATTTTAAACCACGAGCACAATGCTCGTATTATATATATAACTTATTCCCAAATAAAATAAAATATTATGAATTATGTATTTGTTCACATAATTTACATTTATTAAAAAGTAAGTTATATAAGTCGTAATTGCGCACACACTATGATATCCATTTTAAAACATATCAAAATTATAAATTGTTAGTTATTTTGTTTGGATCTATTTACAAATATATTACCGTCGTAATATATTTTGATTTAAAATAAAATTCATTTAGTAAATATTCGTTTAGTAGATAGATTCAAATATTACAATTTAAAATAAAATAATTTTCGTTTTATTTGATAAAAATCATCCCAAATATTTCTGTTAAAATAAATGAGGGACAATAGTTTAATTATATAAGTTTATCTAAAAACAGCAGCTGTCCACTTAAGTTTTCTTTAATTAGTAGCAGTAATTTTAATTAAATCTAGTTTGTAATTCGAATGTCGACGGGGAAGTTAACAAAAGAAATTAATTAATGTTGAATTCCTTTAGACATTCGGATAGATTTAATTACAGCAGATAAGTCCAATAATTTTGTACGCCCCAGGACAAATCTATTGTTAAATTTTACTATAAAAAGGATGTTTTTCTTTTGTTCTCCATTCTAAGCTATTCTAAGCTCTGAAAGGTCTAAGCTTTTAAAGAATTCTGAGTTGTCTAAAAGTTTCTGAGTTGTTCTAAAATTCTAATAATTTGCTAACCTTGACATGTCCGAGTAGAGGCGTTTAAGATGGCTATGTCCCATCGGAATAGCCAGCCGCTGCTCCATACCATCAAAAATTTATCACACGGATCCCGAAACTGCTGCTGCCGCTGCCAAATATGAACATTCCAGATTTTGCTGCTGAATTATAAAACCTGCCGAACATCTACCTGCAAATGCTTCTCCAGAGGTAACCTAAATTAACCCAAGAGCTCTTGTGATCACTAACTAACATGCTATAGCTATTTAACATTGTTTTCTTATATTTCACAACTTCATTATGTATTTCTTTCATGTAGTTAAATATACTCAACATTTTGCTCTATCCTTGGGTTAATATTTTCTATTTATAAAGCTTTCTTTTATTTTATTATGATAATGTGTCAGAATCGTCTTTGACCGAGTGAACTATTCCCTCTATTGAAAATAAGACGCCGCTATTAAGGCATATTTTAAATTTATAATTTTCCAATTTTATTGTCTTGCAAATCACTCGTTCGAGGGCGATTCTTTTCTTTAATGTAACATAATCACATAGTTTAAAATCTACGTGTTATTGATTTTAATCTAATATAAGAGTATGTGCGAAGTCAATGATTAAATGTGTCCCCAAATGCATGATTGCGTATATAAATCTATACTTACTTTTCAAACCCGCAAGCATGCATTTTCTTATTTTAATTACCGTGTTCTATTTTAATTATAAAGTTCATCATTGATGTCGAGAATGTGCGGACCCTTTTAAATGAATTTCAGGGAACTTGATTGGGCATTTCTATTAATCCAAGTAAAACCCATTTAGTATGTTTTTATATACACTAGTCTCGTATTGCTGGTACATGAATTGGTTGTTGAGACCGCTTTGTTTTTATTTTCCAAGGATTCTTTACACGGCAAAGTCCGTTCTTTCGCTTATTGGTTTTCCAGGCAGAGGGTGTTCACAAATGACACCCCTGGGAATTAAACGCAATCGTTACACAGTCGCTAAGTTTCGGCTGTTTCGTCAAAATACTTTCCTACGGGTTAGCGGCGAGATGCCCTCCGTAATTATTCCGGATCTTCAATATTGTTTCATTTTATATTTATTTTACAAAGCATCCGTGACTTAAACGAGTCACACCCTCCAACTTTATAAATTCACTATCAGCAATACTGACCTCCCAATACAAATCTATTATTATTCTCAAATAAATGCTTTGATCCCATTCCCACGTTTGCTTAGTAAGCTTTAGTCCGTTACTATTCTCGAAATCAATAAATATTTTAGAACATTTAATTTCAAATATTTTTCTTAAACTTGTCTATTTACTCAAAGCACCTCGCACATATTCCTATCTCGTCAAGCACATTATCGTAATGCTATTAGCCCGAGGAATAGAATATATCACTCTGTTTTAAAATCTTTTGTCATTGCTGAAATATAAATGCCAACAATTATTTAATACGCGTCCCTGTCTCATATAAGCAGACAGTGGCGTTATATATATATTTATCTAAATAAATTGTGTGAAATTATTTTAAAACTAAATTTTATCTCTTATTTTATTTGATTCCTATCACTGTCTCGGTCTAGATATATATATTTTCTGCATTTCTTTTGTAAATCCATAGACGTTAATTAGCCACCCAAACTTATCTTAGTATAGAGTCTTTTGTTTCTCCCTGACCACCAGGCACCGGTAAAAGGTTATACTAGTTGTAGCATCAGATGCGTTATCACACAGGTGGCGCTGTGAAATTTGGACTTTAGATTCGAACTTAGTATATCTAGAAGGCAACCCCTCCTAGAATGTTCAGTTTAGTGTCTGGGGTTTGAATTATGCAGTGTGTTAGCGAGATAGACGATTCTGACCGTTACAATATATGGCTGTCATCAGTTTTGTAATACAGTACTTTGCCCATATCCACAGACTCTCCATTCATAGTGTCACTCGGTCATGTGATTTCTTTCTCTTTAGATTTTTTTTACTAAGTTAATTAGTTTTACTCATATTTAAAAACATTCATTTCAAAAATTAAACTATTGTTGGCATAATAAACTTATATAGATTTCACCATCATCCATAGTTTTATATATTCATGGAAAAGCTTGGAACTAAATGACAATTGACAGGGGTAGGGGCAATATATGATATATAAAATGACATTGTGTTATATATTTTTTAGTTTGCCTTATAGATTCTGCTGACTTTATGAATACTATATATCAGGAGTGGCCAAACTTTTAGACATTGGGGATGACTTTTTTGATGAAAGTGTACACGAGGGTGACTACGTTTTTTTCAGGACTTCGAACCGGAAACCAGAAAAAAAAACATTTTTGACGGAATGAAAATTGGAATGGAAAAAAAATAACGGTTCGAAATCCTGTTTTTTTTTTTTAGAATTGGTGGTTTTTTTTATAAGGACGTTTTAGGTACTCATAAATATTGGTAATGTTATTGGAAGATACGAACTGATGAATTTTTTTTTAATAAGATATGAATCGTTGAAAACATTTTATATGACTACTATTAACTACTTCAGCTTCAAACCGCCATATTGAACTTTTTAAAATACTGGCCTGATACACAATTTTCACAATAACTTCAGTTTGAATTATGTTAGAGCAAAAACAATTACATTGCTAGAAACTAGAAAAACTAAGGAAAACAATAAGCATAAAATAAATAGTGATAACTATATAAAAAATAAGGAAAAAAAGAAATTTTCACAACCGAAATAATTATTATTTTATTGTTTGTTCATAATTTGGAAATTAACATTAACTAAAATGCAAATTACATCTTCAGTGATAATTTCTTTGTATTCCTCACAAAAAAATCTTTCTAAAGATATATAATAAGTCTTACCTGAGATAATCCATAGCTTTACAATGTCCGAAAATGTTCCTATAAGAGTTCTTCATTTTTATCTTCTACCCCAACTGTTGCAAATTGTCAAGGCGCCTGGAAGAAAAGAGTTCTCCCTAATAAAAGATAAAAAATAAAAAAATTAAAATTCTAACAGAATATAAAAATAATGAAGAAAGTGGAAAATTATTACTTACCATTATAAATACAATAAAAAAATAAAATGTCATCATCATCATCATCATAGTACAGGTATATGTATATTATAAAAGTGGTGTATATGTATGAATCATGAAAGTTCTGCTAATGGTTATGGGAAAACTCAAAAGCCTGTTAAACAAGATGCACTATTTTGATTTTAGACTTTGGATAAACCAACCTTGTTTATAACATCATCATCATACTGAATAATCATTGCCAATACAGAAAACAATTTACAAATTTCTCATTTCAAGAGGCAGACAATGATTACTAAAAAGGTTCTATGGCAGATATTTATATAAAAAATGTTTATATTCTACCTCTTCCAAGATACGTCTTCCAGAGAAGCATACCTGTTCATATATGCTAATATAAATATGCAAAATATTTCATCATGCCAGATCTTGTTTACCAATTGGAAAAAGTAATCAGTAATGAAGCTGAAACAAAATTCTAATAAGGAAGGCAATCAGGCAGTCATATGCCTATAAAGTATAAAATGAAGTTAGTAAAAAAACAAGTTAATAAAACAACAAATAAAAACTAAATTAGTAAAACAAAAACAATGAAAACCATGTTAGTAAAACAAAAATTAGTAAAAACAGAAAAAAATTACTGCATTATATACAATCAATTTGCTAGAGAGGAATAAATTGTAAATAGTCTTGAATCAGTGTGTCAACCATTCATCCATTGTGCTGGTAGCTAAAACAAACCAAAAAAAAAAAACAATAATAAAAACATTACCTTTCATATATGCTACCTATCACAGAGTAAAAAATCAGTCAGTCATTTTTTTTGAGTGGCATATTTATTAGTATTTCTTCGATAATAGTTGATAAAAGTTTTTTATCAAATAACATTAAAAAAAAATCTAAAATTGAATACTTACCTACTATAGAAAACTTCAAACCTGGAGTTTTAGTAAAATTCTCTACATTCACAGGTTTGCAGGTTACGTTCGGACACAGATTACTGTTACTAGATGAAGGGCCTGGCCGATTGATATTGTTGGGAACACTTGTTGACGGGCCTGGTGTATTGATATCATCCAGAAAAGCACTCATAGTTTTTTTCTTTTTGGCTGGTAAAGGAGTTTCTTCTTCTGATGACGAAAAATATTCTTCAAGATCACTACAACTAACACTATCCTCGGAGTCAAAGGGCTTATATGGGACAAATTCATCACCGCTGGAATAATCCGTATCAGAGGCCATCATGTCCCGTTCATTTATTTTGCGTACTTTTGTTTCCGTTAATCTAACAAATTGTGAAAAAATTTTTTAAAAAAATTGACCTTATTCGCAAAAAAATTAATAAAAATTTTATTTTTTAACGTACAGAAAAATGGCGACTACCTACGAAAAGAGGAAAAAACGACGAAGAGAATTATGGTATAGGCGCATGCGTAGTCCTTATAGTTTTTCCGTAATTTCAAACAGAAAAACGAACTTCAACAAACGAACATTAACGAGCGCAATCGTCGCCGACAAACCGGAAGTAGTTAAATTACCTCCCCTCTGGTATTATAATTTGTCCATGTTGCTTTATAAAATATTTATTAATAGACCATTCTCCATGAGGATGGATACTCATATGCGGTTTTAACTCTCTCAAACCACTAATTTTTACATTGTTTTACCAATTTTAGTCATTTTATCAAGATGTGGTGATGTGATGTACTATAGCTTCTCCTTAAACAGAGTCAAGAATCTCTCAACAATTATGCCCAGAGAAACCTGTTAGCCACTTTATTTTTCATTCCCCAGTTTAAACATGATACTGCCCTCTTTATAATTGTTTTAAAACTAAAAAAATCAACAACATTTAGATTTAAAGTTATAACAATGACATAAGGCCCATCTTCCAAGGTGCTGATTGGTTGTTTTACATTCTCTACAAAAGGGAGCGCTTGTCAACAATTTTGTCAGTTCTAAGTTTTTTATTTTTATTTTCAAAATGAAAATGTATGTTTTAAGAGTTTTTTTTTACATAATTATTATTTTCATATGTGTGAAAATATAATTATTTTAGAAGAAGAATTCATATTTTAGTAAAAATTATTTACTTTTAGACGAAAGTAAATTGAGAAAGAAATCAATGACATAGACTGCATTTTGTGATAGGTTATGAAAAGTATGTTTAAATTGTACACTTATTTTTAGCAATTAAAAATCAAAATTTATTTTTGGAAAAACTTTGGTTTACTTTAATAATCTGAAAAATTATTAATTTGCTTTTTAGAAACTAAACAAAAATACAGTATAATTTTTAAAGCTTAAATATATTTTTACTGTTGATTCTGTAATTGATCAATCAAAAATTTAGAACTTTAATTCATTCAGCCAATAGGTATTTTGAAAGAAGTAAAGATTAAATTACAATTATTAAATTACTATATGAAGTGTTTTAAAAAGTTTGCAACTTTTTTGTTTTATTTCTTCTTGGGAAAATGGCAACTAAATATTTTAAGAATTTTAGCTCAAGCATTACACAAAAGTAATTTAATTCTTTTCAGCTTCTTACAACCTGGGTTTATTTTTGAGATCAAAAATAACAACAATTGTTATTTTAAATTTAACTATTTTTAAATGAGAATAATTTTGAATTTTTCCTTTTTTTATTTTATATTCAAATCAGCTCTGAATTTATCACTATAATTTGTCAATATTCATGTCAGTTTCGCAGTCGACTTTCAGACATTGTGGTCGACCGCTCGTTGACGTCTTGGCCACCCCTGCTATATATGTTATGTAAAAATTTACAAGTGCAGACTGTTGTATGGATTATAGATTAATAATACATTCTAAGATTAAAATGATGATTGCATTAAAAATAGATCTTAGTTTAATCAAATTCACAACAAAATTGATATTTATTTTTTAATAGTACCTATTATAAATATTAAGTTTCAACAGCTATTTAAACATTAAAATTGCTAATTTGGACTTTCAGAATTGTTATATTACTGAGCATGGAATTCTTTTAAGGTGTGTATTGTGGATAGTAGGAAATCTGTTTTTTGGGTTCATTAAAAGAAGAATCTAGATTGGTTTTCTGATAGTGATCTAATTATTAATGATTGATTGAAAGAAAACATGCCATTTTCTGCTTGATAGAATAATAGATGTAGAGCTGTTATGTAAATGTTTGAATGCAAAAGTTTGATGATTTATAAGAAGACTAAAAATGATTGATGAATTAAAGCTGCAAAAAAGATGTAGACATTTCTGGTAATGGTTACTTTAGATTTTTTTGATTCTTTGGAACTATCATATGGAGTTTAAAAATATTATAATTCTATTACATTCATCAGTGACACTCTTTTATATGATAACAGTGATATAAGAATTGAAATGACTGGTGTAATGGATATATCTGTTTTATCTATTTATTTAGATTTGGCAAAGATACTCTGCTTAATGAAGTCCAAACAAGTTTGCAATTTTAAAAATGGAAAAATTTGAGGTACTAATGAGATATTTGGATAAGTTTTAAAATGTAGTGCTGATATGTTAGTTTTAAAAATATTGGAACTTTTTACAAATGTATGGACTCATGAAATTGTTGCAGTAAATCTTTAAAATGTTTATATTATTCCAAGTTTTAAATAGGAATAATCAAGTTTGCCATAATAATAATTCAATTTCATTATTATTCATTACAGCAAACGTATTTCTAAGAATTTTGTTGAATAAATTGCTTTCAATCATTGATGAATGGTTATTAGACTGAATGTGATTTTTGAGAATAAGGAAGTGTTGTCTGGCAAATGCAAGATAATTATAATATATATAAAGTTTAAATGTGTGTTAGATACTATATGTAAAACTTTAATATGTGTTGATATTAAACACGCACACACTATATAATTCAAAATGAATATATATATAAAACAAAACTTTAAAATAATATAATATATTGAACAATTATATAAATAATAAATTTTGTTGAATCTTCAAACGTTTTCGAAAGCATAACCTTCTTTATCAAGAAGTACAAACTCTCTCTTCGTTTTTTCACGATGTACTAATATGCAAATATGCGACAAAACCGGGCAAAATATGCAAATCAGAATCATCAAGAATAATAATGTTTTTTATATATTGCTTTTTTTCATTTGGTCAAGACATTTGACTCGATTAATTAAACGGGGATGCACGTTGTTTTCAATTTTATTATCTACTAGAATTTATTCATGTTATACAGCTTCTACATATTGGATGAGAGGAAGTGTTATTATTACAGCTAAAAAAATCTGAGGCATTTAAAATGAACACTGGTGCTAAACAAGTTGTGCAATTGCTCCGACATTGTTTATAATTTTTATGACAGTGGTCTTTGGAATTGTTTATAGGCAGCCTAATGAAAAGATGATTAAGACACGATACAGATTCGATGATGGAATTTTTAATTTGAACTAATTAAAAGTGAAAACAAGTATTTCATTTTTTTGGATTATGGATTTACAGCATTCTGTTGAATGTGCTAGTTTTACCAGTTCAAAAGATGATCTACATAATATACTTAATATTTTGAATGCAACATATAACGACTTTAGTTCAGTAATTTATATTTTAACAAACTTAAATTTTTTTTGTCAGCTCATGATTAGAAAAAGGGCCTCCATAATTTTTCTCTTGAATGGTTGGTTATTAACTTGAGAATCTAAATCAATTTAAATATCTTGGTAGTGTTATAAATATAAAGATGGAATTAGATGTTCAATTGCAACCCAGATTTCAATGTATTGTTGCTTCATTTAATCAGTTAAAAGGTAAGGTATTTTTTCATCACAGGAAAATAACTGCTGAAACTTAAGTTAGTTATATATAGAACTGTTAATTTACCCAATTTATTGTAGACACATGAGATTTGGATACACTATCTATGCAATACAAAGGCATTAGGAAGATTTAATTTCAGATATTCTGTAAAATTTAAAAATACAATGACATGATTATAAAATTAATCATTATGTTTTTCAATTTTCTGGATGTGATATTCGACACGCAAGTGAATTAATACTGCAAGTCTTCCTAAAAAATTGTTTAATGGTAATTGTGACTATAGTCATGGTGAGGGAAGTAGATCCCATTTACAATACAAGGATTATTTCAGAAACATTCTAAAGAAATTCAGTATTCAATATTTTCATTGGGAAGATATGATGAAGAATAGAATACATTGGAGAATTACAAGTAGACATTTGTTGAAGTTTTTGAAAAATAATTTTCTGCTGAATGAAATTATGAGACAGCATCACAAAATAGTAAATAAACAGATAAATTGATCAAATGTTTTACATGTGATTATATTTTCAATTCACCAATTGTTTTGTATTGTCATTGCATAACTCGTCTCTACAGCAGGATTTTTTTCCGCCTTAGAATTGAAATTGCCTATGTTATGAGTGGCATAGTAAAATTAATACATATATGAATATCTTAACAATATCAATGTTTATTTCTATAGATACTTTTTTATTTCCATGTCATTTTGTGCTGTACTTCATTTTGATTTTATATATTTTGTGATTTATGTGAAACATCAATGTGATTATTTTTATTACTTCAGATATATGAACATTCACATAATTGATTCAAAGTTGGTCACAGAGAATCAAAGTTGAATCCCCCCCTCCCTCGAGCAGTCTGTGAGCTACTTTGAATCAATTGTTTGAGTGTGCACATACACACAAATAGGTGTGTTTCTGGAGTAGTAAAGTAATGAGCATGCATATTCAAGAAGTAATTGCATTGATGTTTCATATAAACCACAAAATATATTAAAAAAATCAAGAATGGCACAAAATGATCTGAAAGGAATAAATATTTTTATATATTTAAATATTGAAATAGACTGTAGATTGTTAAGAAGATATTCTGTAGTGATTTTATAAAATAATCAAACCTGATGAAAAGTTTCATGTTGAATTTTTTTTTTGCATAATTTCAATGTTATCTCTCTCATTAATAACATATTCAATAAAATTTATACCCTTACCAAACATTGTAATTATTTAAATGTTATGCCTAATTGCAGTGAAAAATAGTCATTAAAAAGTCATTATTTAGTAAAAGTGATCCTACTATTCCATTCTTGACTTCTTCATAAAAAAAACTGTTCTTGCTTTTCTCAATAATTTGATAATAGCCTACATCAAATCCAGGATTGTAAATCACCTTGAACAGTCGATCTATACTATTTATAAACTATTTATGAAACTTCATTTTCATTTTGTTATTTTGCCAAGCAGAGAATGCCACTATTTTCTGAGAATTGTTAGAGAACTGGTCAGAATTTTTCTTTTTACTCATATTCACAACATTTTTTTAAAAATAATTCTATACTTTAATAACACTGCAAACTTGAGAATCCAAGTTGCTTCCAAAGAATGAACATCACATCTTTATGTGAGAACTACTATTATGTGATTAGTTTAGCCATTTGCATCTATAGCTAATTTGTCATATAATACTGATTTCTTTTATATTTTGATTTCCTAACTATTATATAATTCATAAGACGCTACAATTATGAAAATGTGTAATCAAATTTTTTAGGGATTTTTTTATTTCAAGAAAATGTAGATGATAATCAATTCATGTTGTGCAACAATTCATTAACAACAGACCATTTACATTCTCAAAACCATATAATTATTAAACACAATGTTTTATCTAATCAATAGGCAAATATTTTGTTCCAAGCCCTCTTTGCATTCAACATATATAGCATATAATATTTTGTTGATAAACATTGATTAGAATAGATTATATATGATTTATTGAATTGCAAGTTTAGCATACACATATACAGGACATGGGCACTTTTATATGTATAGTATGCATATATATATATAAATTAAGATTATAGTATAAACAAAATTTTAAAAATAATAATAGTTATTAATAATAAATTAAAGGGGATACATTTACATATATTTTACTGTGTTCACTCTTGTGTTCACTAAAGCATTAATTACAAGAAAGAGAAACTAACTACTGTATTTTTAAAACAGGCAAAATTCTTCATACAGTACTGATACTTAGTACAAGCCAGAGTAATCAATCAATGGATGCCAGAAGGCTTGTGCATAAAATCCCTATCTAGTGTCTACTCATCCAATATCCCAGACTAGTTTATAGCTTGTTGTTTTCGTCAGTGAGGAGCTTTGAATCTGAGAGCACTGCATCTAGATTTGACTTGCACTAAGTGGCACTACTGTATGGAGAGTTTTGCCTGTTTTAATAACAGTTATGAGCAAGCATAAGAAATGGTGATCATGTGATGTTTAGTGGTTTATTGTATTTTTATTTTTAAAATAAAGTAAATACCAAAATGTCTGAGCTATTAAATATGTTCTAAGCAATATTTTTTTTATAGAAACATAATAGTGATTTTATTATCAAGAAATTAGGGATCTCTAGTGTATCCGCCCAGTGGTGCGTGTGAGCACGCTACCGCTCACTCAATAATGTCACTATTACGAATCTGCTGTGTTCTTGCGCCCGGGGGATTACATAATGTTCTGTGAAGATAATTTCAAACACATACACATGTATGCTTTATTTATTTTATACGTAAATTCGGATTGAATCCAAGTAATAGGCGCCAGGAGAACTTTTATAAGAGTCCGCCACATATGTGCATAACCTCACTCAACTATATCACAAAACATGCCCGTGCATCACTCCAGTCGGAAGCAAGAAACGAACACAGCCAATATTACCCTTCAAATTACATCGTATCTGTGATCTTTCACTCACGATTAGTTACTTATTATATGAGGGCCCGCCCTATATCCCACAGAACAAATTAATTAAACTTAATTTAATCTAAGAAAACATAACAACATAAGCATAAATAAAATAAAATCCCAACACCAAAAATATCAAATGCATTCATTCATATACAAACAAATTTGATCGCTCTAGCACTCATTCCTATTATATAAATTTATGTTGAAATTCCAAGCAATTAATAACAAAAAATACTAGTTAAATAAATGTTTTATTTAATCTGTTTACTAACAATTAATGCAGGTATATGGTCGGCAAGCCGAGATAATTAAATATAGATTTCAAGGTGACTTCGCACATATTTTAAAGAATGTTAATCTGTAGGCAAACTTATTTGGTTAGATTCTCGAATCGTTCATTAATGGTCAAGAGTAACTTTATCATTTTAGCTTAATGTTTTTTAATAGTTCTGGTTATTAAAGTTATTTTATTTTGGTGCATAAGTGAATATGACAATTTAAAGATAGCTACCTGTGGAACGTAGAAAGACTGTAATGGGATCCTGAGCGATGGTTTCTTCTTTAACGAAGCATTCCGGCAATTGGCAAGGTCTCAAAAGCGTGTGTGGTCCTTATGTGAAGTTTCTTCGGTGTTACGAGCATCCTATTGGCAATCAGCTGAGCTGGATGCAGAGGTCCGGCAGTCAAGCTGCGAATTTTATGTTCAGCAACGCATCTCTGTTAGATTTCAATAGTCTAATAATAATCAATAATAGTCTAATTCAATCATAATAATCATAATCTGAAAAGTGCTGTCCGGCCTTTTTGATCTCTTCCTTCCCGCCCTCACACCTTGAATTTTTCTCACCCAATCACCCCCATGCACCTGTGAGTCCCTTCATCTTATAAGTTCATCGAGTGTTAACTCAATTCCGTGATTTCTGGGATCGTTTACACCACTTTGGAATTTCACTCAATTTGACCATTATTTTCAGGTATTGTTTCGCTGGAGACAGAAGTCTGAGTTGTACAATAGCAGTGTACACTTTTTCTCACCTCTGTTTCTAAATTTGGCTTATTTTATCTAGGCGTACCAGCACATATCCTGCCTATTGTTTCAATTTCTCTAATTTTACATTTACTAATTACCCCTATTTAAAATAATTTTAGATCGCTTGGAATTTCAGAACATATTGCAAATTAATTTATTCATTTTTCCCCTTTTGTTCAAAATGATTCAAATGATTTAATAAAAGTTAAACTTGCGTTCAATCATTCCTCTCTCTTTAATTAATTAAAAATGAAAAAAAAACTACAACTAATGATTAAAGATTTATTCTTAACAAACAAACACAAAATAATAAAAAAAACTCTTTTACTTTTTTATTTCAATAAATTTGACAGGTACTCTTATATAGCTGCGATCATGCTTTAGAAACGGCTGTTTCTCGTTTATTATTAAAGCAAGACCGCTTTTTTTAAAAGTCTTGTTCCTGTCATTCATTTCGTCAATTGATTATAGTTTAATATAACCTCATATGCCTGGGTTCAAATCCCATGTAACGCTATTCCGTTACACTAGTTTGACTTTTTAAAATCACTATTAATTTTTAGTTCTTATGTTCTAAAATTTTGTAAAACTTTTAACATTACACTCGGAAATTATTTTATTATGCAAAATATAGCACATCAAATTCAGAAAGAATAATAAATAATGATTTTTTTTTAAGGTATGTGTTTTCAACATAAATCAAAGAAATTTTATTGATGGCACTCGGGGCTGTTAAATACTAGGGCTGCTGAATGTCATAAAATATATGAATTTAATGGTGCTTTGTTTATTTACAATTTTTAATTTTTTTTTTTGGGGGGGATTATATATAATTGACATCATGTAGTTAGATACGGCAAAGTTTGAAGCTCTATTTTGAGTATTGTGATTCATGAACAAATATAACTCTGCATCTGAGTTGTGAATTTCTCAGTTGAAGTGTCATTCTTAAACACTAATAATGACAGCACACTTCTTAAAGTGTTTTACATACATGTTTCAAATCTGATTTGAAATTTTTTAAAAATTCATCAATAACACAATCATATTAATAATTATTACCAATGTTTATAACAAAATTAATCACCATTATTCTTTATCTCAATCTTTTTTAACTTATATTCAGTCAGTAAGATTAATGTGGGACATGGTTATTTTAAACCTGTGCAATATTTTGTGTACTTGTTGCAGTACTGTAATTGTCTTGGCCATATATATAATTATTAGAGCGTGTATGTGTTGATATATGCTTGGGTCATACCTATACAATTATGTATATGCTATATATTTAGGCTTATCACTGTGTTTGAAGTTATTGATTAAATTACATCGTTCATAATCTTAGATTCCATCTCTAAAAATTCTGTGAAATAGCAAGATTTTTAATCATGCAGAAGAACGTGTTAAATAACTAGAAAGGTGATTGTGCCTTGAATGAGATTTGATTTTGATCTTAATAGCAGTCAGCTTATTGCTGTGACTGAATCTGAGGCGTATTTAGTTTTCTATTTCAGTAAAAAATAATATGAAAATAACACTTTAAGTAATATCTGCAATAAGCTGGAGATTATGAAAGTAAATTAAACTCTTCTTTATTAGCATTAGAGTGAATTTGTAATATGTATAAATATATTTTTTCTCAACTTTTGCAAATTAAAAAAAAAAAAAAATGTTACTGAAGATTTATCTCTTCTGACGAAGACAATTTCAGTAATAATTATAGTCCGTTCAGTTCTAATCTTTAACTTTGGCACTGATGAAAGTGATTTATAGAGCTAACCTCAGTTTTATTGAAATAAGATATTAACATATGCAAATGATCTTATATATAGTGTTTATCCTTCACCCGATTCTTTTCAAAAAAATACAATCTTCTTTAAACGTTAAAAAGAAATTTATGTAATGTCCATTAAGTATATGGATGTGTGTGCATATGTTAAAATATATACACAAAGTTAGATATCTAAGCTATATTTACTAAGGCTGTAACCTTTAGGAATAAGCGTCTGAAAAATTCGAAGGTAGGGACTCTACAGGTCTTAGCCACAATCTTACGCTAAGAAGAAAAGAGGGAAACCAAGGGAAACCTTCTTTACTTCAACCTACTTTTATATATGAATAGGTGAAGCTGAAGTGGTAGATCTAAGAGTGTGAAGCTATTCAATACCTCACTAATTAAGTCCACAATTCTTAAAGAAGGTTTCCCTTGGTTTCCCTCTTTTCTTCTTAGCGTAAGCTTGTGGCTAAGACCTGTAGAGGTCCCTACCTTCAAATTTTTCAGACGCTTATTCCTAAAGGTTACAGCCTTAGTAAATATTACTTAATATAATAATTTGCGTTTAATAAAATTTATAATTATATCTAAGCTATATAAATTTTGGTGAAAATCAAAGTAAAAGATTAAATTAGTAAAAAACTTTTGACTTAAAAAAAGATTAATTATAGAGAATTTGAACACAGACTTTCAAGCTCCCTTCAGCTGTCCACTCTATCTCATACAACCGATACACATGATCACACACATGTGAAAAAGGTAAATGATCTCCAATATGCGTATTCTGTACTGAATCAGCACTCATCAATTGTTCAGATTATCATCTCCCATATATATATAATCAGGGTTGGTTTATATCAAGATAGTAAATCTTCAAACCTTAATGGACAGGTTTCAATCTTCTCCACCTCCAACTCTTCAGCTATTCATACCATTGAAAATCTGATGATGAAGTGCCCAAATCCCTTGTCGACACCAATTTTATTGTCATGCCCATGTTGACTTTAAGCCACTATGACCCCTCATGTATAGGACCTTGTCTATTTAAATCCCCGGAAGAGGAAACAGAAGGATTCAGGCTGAATCTGTAATATTTGAAGTAATACCTGGGCATGACAATAATATTGGCATTAACAAGGGATTTGAGTATTCCACCTAAAGATTTTCAATGGTATGGATGTCTGAAGGGTTTGGGGTGAGTAGATTAAAGCCTGTCCATTGAAGTTTGAAGGTTTGCTATCTTGATATAAACCAAGCACTGATTATTGGTAGATGTTGATATGAGTGCTGGTTTAACAGGAAATACATATATTGGAGATGATTTATCTTTTCACATAGGTGTTATCATGTGTGTCAGTTATATAATATAGAGTGTATTGCTGAAGGGAGTTTGAAAGTCTGTGTTTGTATCCCCTATAATTACATCTAACTTCCAAATATATGAATTATGCTCATATTTAAATATTAAAGAGATTAATTATAAATAGATTGATTATGACCAAAAGATAAAACAGAATTAATTATTCTTTTAATTACCAAAAAAGAAGTTAAGATTAATTAAATTCCGAAAATATCTTATGAGAACTAATAAATCAATAATAATTAAAAGTAGAGAATTTGATCTAAGCCAGATACCTCAACAGATAAGAAAAGTATTAACTAACAGCAGCATAATCTGAGATGAAGTAATCAAAGAATTCTAATGATTAATTGGTAGGGCAGATGGGCCAAAGCTCTGAACCCAAAAGACACTTGTTCATGGGAACTACTTGAGTGAAAATAGTCTTTTATCATCATGATGCTGGATGTCATCCATATATTGCTTTAGAGTATGCTTCTACTATGGAGAGTCTTGTCTCTGAATTTGCCAAAGCAAGTCTAGGAACTTCTATAGGTTGTACTGATCTTCCAGAGTTTTTATGTAGTTAAGTTTGTATATATTTTAATTTATATTATGTGTAAAATTAACGACTGTGTAATGTTTGTATTAATCTTATATATACATACATTAAATAATAATCGTTTATGGATTGTCTGTCTTAATTTTTACTAGGGGTTAATTTCCATTAAAAATTTGTATGTTATGAAGCATACACAGAGAGCACATCCAGATATAGCAATATAAAGGGTCATTCATTAGATAAAGATTTTGCTGCTCAATAATAATGATAATAATAAATGTTTGAAAATATAGTTCTTAGGGCTGACTCCATAGATGAGGCACTGAGAGTCTTGCTTTAGACGCCAATTTGAAATAATAAAATGGATGATATATATATATTTTCCTATTGTATTCATTATTGTTCGATAGACTATTTTAAATAAGCTTTTTCAATAATTTTAGAGTGCACATATTTAAGGCTTGCTTCAGGCACCAAAATTAATTGGCGTTTGATCTATGACTTATTATAAATAAAAAAACAAAGTGAGAGAATAATATAATTAAAGAATTATCATGTTGGGAACAACAATTAGATTACTATTCTTTGGATCAATAGCTGTAGTTTTTATTTGTAAAAGTGTTGGAATAAATAATTGCAATTATGTATTCCAAGGAATGTATGATGTTTATTTAATGAAAAATCCTATATGTATAATCTTGCCTAAATCTTTAATATTTTAAATTTATTATAGCTGGGGTTTTTTTTCAATGTTGATTTAAATAATTTTTTTAAAAAGAACTATTTTTTTTTCTTAAGACATCGTTAGTGATTTTTTTTACGCAGCTATCACAAACTTCATTATAGATCACTGCTGTCTAGCATAAATAGTAGTCATAAAACATTAAGAAAAAAATAGCAAAAAAAAAAGAAAGTAAAATAGAAGAATGACGGTGAAGATTAAAAACATACAGACACTTCTTCTAAGATTCTTAGAAGAGTGATGTGAAACTGGTATAGATTTCAGTGAATCAAGAGAGTATAATTAACTGACATAATGTATTATGTTTTGTTATGGGAATTTGGATTTGCCACTCATATTAGCAACTCATGAGAAGAAACTGAACATACATACAGTAAAGATTAATAATACCAAAGTTGTATTAAACATTGTAATAACTTTCCTATTTTTGGATGGCATTAGTTGCCATATGTCAAAAAGTAAGAAAATTAAAAGATCTGAGGCTTGTGACTCTATATTCAGTTGAAAAATTGATATTAACCATTTTGTGTATGCAGTGCAAAGCTTTCTTTTTATGAAAATTAAAAAAGAATATAAAGCACTGATCAATAGGTCTATTCTTTTATGCTTGTTATTTTAGAATGAGTTTTGTACTATGATAGTGAGCAATAAAAATGTTTTGTCATTTTAATGAAAGATTATTTGCAGTTATGCAAGAAATCATAATCTATTTTATATAATCAAATAGTAAAAAGTGTATTTTCAGTCTACAATGCTATACGATTATTATCAGTAATTGTTTACAATTCCTTACAATTATTTATTTCAGCATCCTTAATTTAGAGCTACTATATGTCATAAACTAAACTGAGTTTTAGTATTTACAGTTTCATCATAAAAGTTCAGCTTTAAAATTTTTTACATTCTTTTATAATTTTATTATATAATTAATACATGTATTGCATTGGGTCAATTTTTGGAAGACACTTCTTACTTTTTTTTTTTGATTTGAACTAAAGATTGTAAAGACTAGTTTGAAATAAGTATATTTGATTTGTATATTTAAATTTATTTATATTCTTATATTAGAGTGAGAATTTCAATGAATAAGCAGCTTTTTAATAAAAATAAGCAGTTAATTATATCTGGAAGATTATAAAATGGTTTGTTTAGAGTATAGCTATTTTTAAATCATGGGCAATTAAAAATAGGAGAGATTTGGGTTTGGAGAAGACTGGTTAAGTTGGAAATAATAAATGTAAAAATAAAAAAAATGAAAAGAAAAAGTAGTTTATCTAGAAGTGAAATTATGAAAGATGTATTGAAAAAGTTATATAAGAAAAAGAGGTAGGAGAAGAAATAACCTGGATGATGATCTAAATGAAGAAAATAATGAAATGGTTTATTGTTCAATAATTCATGAGATAAATTGATTTCTGAAGTGACAGAATTACAGCCACAGTTCATAGAACTTGAGCTTCAAAATATGCCACCCTACCACTTTACTAATCCACACAGAAAATTGAAAATGAAATATCTACAATTTTGAAAAATAAATCAAGAAACTGAAAAGTTTGGAAACTAGTTTGCTTTGTTAATTTGAAGATCACTAATGATCCTGCTATTTATTCTAAAAACTATTCTGGAAATACAGATAGTCACTGTTCTTTGGAATCTACTGTCCTGTGAGTATATTTATATCTAGGAACTTTCATTAACTTTTTTTAATATTATGAAGTACAATTTGTTTACTTAATAATACCAAATATCGAAAGCAGTTTTTGAGAGAAAAGTATAATAAGATGAGTATATCTGTATGCATATTATATATTTACATGTATATTCCACTGCAAGTAATGTATGTAATAGTTAATGCTTGTTCTGCATGGTTTGGTACAGTGATAGTGCCAGATTCTATAGTGTAAGGACTTTGAATCGTGCTCACCCTGATAATTTTGGGTCAAACTTCTGCACACCAATGGTTGTATTTGTTTCATAATTATTCACCAATTCAAAAGATTCAGATAACATTTTTTAATTACACATTTCATGACTAATCTTCATTGATCAGGTGATCTAGATAATTGAGACACCTGTGTTGATAGTTTATTATATATATATTTTAGTACAAAATGTCAACAGAAATATATTAAATATATATATTAAAGTATAAAGTTTTATGGATAAAAGTTGTATTATAATTCATGGTGGCTTTAGGAATATCCATGTAGAATATTAAAGTATGTACTTACAGATTTTTGGCAAATTAACATTTGCTTTTGATTGAGTAAAGGTATTATTATATGATCATTGCAAAGATACATGAAATTACAAAAGAAAACAGAACAAGTTAAAGATTGCCTTTTTTTATTCAGTCAAAAGAAAAATAATAATAAGAGAGTGAGAGTCAAACTAGAGACGATAAAGACTGATTATTTGGATTTGAATTTAGTTGATGATTTTTATTTGTGTAAATAAACTCAAAGAAACTCTTCCATATTGATGGTAGTTTGGTATTTCATTACTTTTAGTAATACATTTAGAGCTTTTCAGAGTCTCAACAAATTCTTTAAGTATTTTTTTTGACTATTATTGTATTATAGGAATTTGGTTTTGGAGAAATCTATATGATGATAGCTTGTGTCTAAGAAATGGAGAACAAATGTTGAATATAAATGATTTTTTTTACTAAATTCAGATGTTCTTCTACCATTGATGCAATGATTGTTCATTTGTGTGTGTGTGTATATATATATATTGTGCCAGTCCGTGTATAACGGCCATGCACAAAATGGCTGTTTGCTGAAGATTCAGCACAGCTTACATGTATCACATGAAAATTATAAGTTTAATACGATTTATTAAATTATAATTCAGAGGGGAAGTGGGAGGTACGGATATAGTACATAAATAAATGGGTTTGGGCTATATTATATTCTTATTATACCCACAGTACAAGTGTATGCAGTGTATATATGTTTTAATAATTTATTCGACTAGCAAACCTGTCTAAAAAAAAAAAAAAAAAAGGGAAAATAAGTTGTAATATTTGTTTATGTGTAGAACAGTTTTTTTTTTGTTGTATTTTACTACTTATAAATGTTCGAACACACATATATAGAAATGTATTTTTATTTTTTATTATTTTTCCTAAAAAAAAAAAAAAAAAAAAGAAAATTCTAAATAGTTAAAAATTTTTGCATTTATTGGAATTTAGCTTTTCTAATTGTTAGAATGAGAGGGTTTGAAATTAATTAATTAAATTTGTAAAAGGAAAAAACCTTTTTGCTAATTACAATCTACTTTCAACCGAAGAAAATGTTTTGTATAAAAGAATTTTCGGTTGATCGTGAATAAAGATAAAATAGATTTTATCTAAGAAAGGAATGTAAGCACAATGGGTGTCAAGTACTCAATATGGAAGCTTGCAAAAGTGTACTTTAATAAATAAAAAGGTAAAAGAATGTAGAAAGGTATATGAAGGTATAATTAAATTTATTATTAGCTGATGCAATAGCTCGTAGAGGGGGTATGACAATTGGACTATTTGGGCTATATGTGCTGCTTACTGGGGGCTTTGAGTCAGTCGAGTACTAGCTTGCTAAAGCGTGCGGACCAGGGGAGATTAGCCTACTAAAGAGTGCGGACAAGTGGAGATTAGCCTGCTAAAGCGTGCGGATCAGTTAATGCTAGCTTGCCAAAGCATTCCAATGGCAAAGATTTAGAAAGTTAAATCTTGTCTCCCGCTAGTCTAAAAAAAATGGAACAGTATAGATTTGTGAAAAACAATCCGACAGAGAGAAAGGAGAAAATGAACTGTGTCTGTTAAAATTATAATCACTTGGTTATTTCCCAGAAAAAGAATTTGAAAATTAGCATTTAGCAAGGATCGTTAAGTGGAGTTTGGAAAATGATCAACAACATGGATTCTCAATACGTCTAAAAAAAAAAAAAAAAATGAAAGACGAATCATAGTTGGAGAACTGCAATTTATTTAGGATCTACTTGCCCTAATCAGCCGTGTGCGATATACATATATACGGGAGAAGTATACTTACAGATCCGATAATTTGAAAGATGGCTCGATTATACGTTCCGGGTTATTATCCTACCATGGAGTAGACTTTCAGCCATAGTACACCACCTGTTTGGCTATCAAGTCCGAAGATGCCTTAGAAGAAATAGCAGACCCTGATGACAAGAAAGACTCAAAGTATATCGGTGAATGGAAGCCTTATCTGCCCTATGAAGTAGCCGTGTGGCCCAGGAAGTTCGAATTGAATACAAGAACAAGTTCAGAGGAGCGTGTATAGTTGGTTTATATATATATTTTTTATATTCTATTATATTTTTTTTTCTCTCTCATTTATGTTCTTTGTAAATTTTTTTTATGATATATATATTATTACTGCATACCTTGTTATATGGATTTATTACTCTAAAGTGGGAAGGAATATAGGGCACACCCATTGTGTAATCTTTTAGATATTGTTTTTTTTTTTTTATATATATCTTGGGGTCATATGTATATGCATCGGTGGAGGGTAAATATAATTTAAATATTTTTTTATATATATTGGACTTATATGTATGCATTAGTGGAGGATAAATATAATAATCTGGGGATAATAAATATTCACTTTTGTAATTAAAATCGTTTATAAGTTTTTGCCTTAGCTTTAAAATAATTATTAAGTTAGTAGTACAGATATATAGTTTTCATTTAATCAAAATGCAAATCCACGTAGTTAACCTGAGATTTATAGAATATAAAGTGAGCTAGATAGGGATAACTTACCGGGGAGTTGGATTGTTTCTTTTATTTTAGTCCGACATCTCGAAATATTCATATTCGTTAATGACTAGTCACATTTTACACACTCTTTCGGGAAAGAAAAGGAATAAGTATAATCTTGAACGGGAGTGGCGCTAGAGACTGAAGGAAATATTCAGTACTCTTAAAGGTGTGTAAGGACACTTTAATTAGTCAACGTATAATTAATCGGCTAATGAAACAATTTAACAAGGAAGGTCTGGATGGGCCTAATTTTAGGTTCAATCTACTTCCTCTAATAATTTCTTTGAGGTATTTACTCATATTTAATCAAAAATATTTTAGAGAATTATTATCGATGTCCCATTCTGTAGCATACGTCACTTCATGCTCGGTGCGTATGAGAGTCTAACCATGCAAGACCACTACAGGGTCGTCGAACCGGCACAGAAAAATGGTGCCTCAATCGTGGTAAAGACGAACTAGGTTAAGATGAAAAAAGATAGTATTAGTAGAAATCTATACTATATTTTCGTGGTTTCAAAACAAATTTAGGACAGCTAAGTTAAGAGAAGGACGTTATAAATGAGATAGGATTTTAATAATTGCGTAAGAGAAGGTTGAAATATACGGTTTTGATTATTTAGTTATAAGATTTTTTCTTTTTCGAGCAAAAATTTATTATCGTGAACGAAATAAATTATTAACAGAAGTTAGATAAATAATTCTGTCATTTATTAGGGCATATAAGTAGAACGGGGCATTTGAAATTTTTTGTTATATTATTACACGTTTGAGTAAATTGTCATTAGAAATCAGGGAATGTGCTTGGAGGAAAGGGCGATTAGTAGGGCATAGCGTAAGACGTGGTGTACTGCGAATTTACTATACGAAATTAAATTAAATATTTTTCTGGAATTGAGTTAATAAACGTTAGTATAAAGGTAAGAATACCTTGACTTTCAAGTTCAGTAAATCTAAACCCGTAAATGCTTACGAGAGCAGGGAAAATCAGAATGGAACAGGCAATAATCAGTGAAACGCTAGTAAACCTGTCTGAAGAACAGGAAGTGGATTGTCAGAAAAACGAACTAGGAAAGGAAAAAGAATGCTTAAAGGAAATGATGGAAGATTTCGCAAACCTTGTGAAAAAGGAAATGGCTAAAATGTCAAAAGAAGTAGAAAGATGGAGAACAGAGAGGGCTAAACAAGAGGAAAATATCGTTCAGAAAATAGAGGAAATGCGAAGCGAATTAGTACAAGAAATAGATTTAAGATTTCAAAGGTGGGAAATGAAATGTGATAAATCTAAGCAAACTAAGGAGGATGAGATAGAAGCAAATATAAGAGATAGTCAGTCAGTTAAGTTAGGGCCAGAAGAGACAAAGCAGGACACAGAAATGGAGTACAAACAAAATAGGATGGTTGAAAATGTTAAAAATGAACAAGACAACCATATGGCAAATAGTGGAGATCATCTTGATGGTCGTATAGAAAAGACCAATGGAAGTGATCAGCTGCCACAATTAAATATTAACCAATTTTTAAAAATCCGTACATTTGAAGGAAAAGTGGGGGAGGCTCCAGTGGAGCATATAAGAAGTCTGGAAAATTACTTTCGGATAAACAAAGTAAATGAAATCAGTAAATTGCTTGTTGCCAGCGCTCATCTTAATGGAGACGCATTAGCTTGGTGGGAGTCTTTGTTTCATCATCCTCCAACCTTCAATCAATATAAGGATATGATTGTTAACAATTTCTGGAGCCCAGAACGTCAGGAGACTATCCTGTATCAAATAATGCAGGAAAAATACAAGAGTAACACGAACGAAAACTACTCTCAATTTTTTTGTAGGCAAGCAGCCAAATTAAGAAATTTAAACGCCTGCCAAACATCGGAGGGTCAAATTATTAGAATAATTAGACATAATTTTCCTTTCCGAATAGAACAAACATTGTTGACAGCAAATGTAAACACAATGGAACACATGGCGGAGTTATTGAACATGTTGGACATGAACCAACTGGACAAACCCCCAGATAAATTTAGGGAAAATTCGCGTATTAGCACAATAGGATGGGACAGTGATGATGATGATCAAAGGGGATATATAAAAACAAAGAAAAAAAATTGGAATTCAGAAACGGATGTCAAATATATTGACAGTCAAGTAAATGACCAGGGAAAGAAATATGGAAAAGGCAGGGGATATAGGCCAGATTGGCCGAAGCCTGGGGGGAGTAAAAATAAATAGTAAATAACAGTGTAGTGTAAGTGAGTATGTCGTTTAAAAGTGGAGGTGAGGACTTTGTGGTTGTTTCAGGCATTGCATGTAAGGTTTGAATTATGTCGGTTTGCTCATGTTCTTTGGGAGATGAGAGTTTGGAGGGTTGGCTGCAGATCTTATGTAGTTCGGAATTTTGTGGCGTTATGTCAGCGTATGTACCCTGTCACTAATGCGGGGGGTACCGTTGGGCTGAGAAAAGGGAAAAACAAAAGTTTTTCCTCTCGGGGACCTTCTTACCTTGTAATGCGAAAAGACCCTATAAGTCTTAAAAGAAAGAAGCGTGGGTGCATTTACTAAGGTATTCATTTAAATTACCTCTTCGAAAACGAAGAGCTTGTTTTTCGTGTTCTAAAATGCAAAAGGATCTCATAAGCCTCCAAAGACGTGAGCTGGGACGCATTTATTACACATTTACGGTACTTGACATACGTTGTTCGTCACAGAGTTCTGCATGAAGTAGGGGTCTGTAAGCTGATGCTCTGGGTTTCTTATGGTCTCGAGGTGGCATGCGGGGGGGACGATGTAGTCTGAGCCATGCAGATTGATGTTTGAAGGGCTATGGGTGTATATTGCTACTGAATGAACGACATAACTTGCATGTTTAAAACGTATAATATAAATGCTGAATTTAAAAAGTAAATAATTAAAGAAGATGTAAAAATAGTTAAGTAAGACCATTAAAAAAGAATGGTTTCCTTTTTAACAGTCTCATCGGGGACGGGGGTATTGTGCCAGTCCGTGTATAACGGCCATGCACAAAATGGCTGTTTGCTGAAGATTCAGCACAGCTTACATGTATCACATGAAAATTATAATTTTAATACGATTTATTAAATTATAATTCAGAGGGGAAGTGGGAGGTACGGATATAGTACATAAATAAATGGGTTTGGGCTATATTATATTCTTATTATACCCACAGTACAAGTGTATGCAGTGTATATATGTTTTAATAATTTATTCGACTAGCAAACCTGTCTAAAAAAAAAAAAGGGGAAAATAAGTTGTAATATTTGTTTATGTGTAGAACAGTTTTTTTTTTTGTTGTTGTATTTTACTACTTATAAATGTTCGAACACACATATATAGAAATGTATTTTTATTTTTTATTATTTTTCCTAAAAAAAAAAAAAAAGAAAAGAAAATTCTAAATAGTTAAAAATTTTTGCATTTATTGGAATTTAGCTTTTCTAATTGTTAGAATGAGAGGGTTTGAAATTAATTAATTAAATTTGTAAAAGGAAAAAACCTTTTTGCTAATTACAATCTACTTTCAACCGAAGAAAATGTTTTGTATAAAAGAATTTTCGGTTGATCGTGAATAAAGATAAAATAGATTTTATCTAAGAAAGGAATGTAAGCACAATGGGTGTCAAGTACTCAATATGGAAGCTTGCAAAAGTGTACTTTAATAAATAAAAAGGTAAAAGAATGTAGAAAGGTATATGAAGGTATAATTAAATTTATTATTAGCTGATGCAATAGCTCGTAGAGGGGGTATGACAATTGGACTATTTGGGCTATATGTGCTGCTTACTGGGGGCTTTGAGTCAGTCGAGTACTAGCTTGCTAAAGCGTGCGGACCAGGGGAGATTAGCCTACTAAAGAGTGCGGACAAGTGGAGATTAGCCTGCTAAAGCGTGCGGATCAGTTAATGCTAGCTTGCCAAAGCATTCCAATGGCAAAGATTTAGAAAGTTAAATCTTGTCTCCCGCTAGTCTAAAAAAAATGGAACAGTATAGATTTGTGAAAAACAATCCGACAGAGAGAAAGGAGAAAATGAACTGTGTCTGTTAAAATTATAATCACTTGGTTATTTCCCAGAAAAAGAATTTGAAAATTAGCATTTAGCAAGGATCGTTAAGTGGAGTTTGGAAAATGATCAACAACATGGATTCTCAATACGTCTAAATAAAAAAATAAAAAAAACGAAAGACGAATCATAGTTGGAGAACTGCAATTTATTTAGGATCTACTTGCCCTAATCAGCCGTGTGCGATATACATATATACGGGAGAAGTATACTTACAGATCCGATAATTTGAAAGATGGCTCGATTATACGTTCCGGGTTATTATCCTACCATGGAGTAGACTTTCAGCCGTAGTACACCACCTGTTTGGCTATCAAGTCCGAAGATGCCTTAGAAGAAATAGCAGACCCTGATGACAAGAAAGACTCAAAGTATATCGGTGAATGGAAGCCTTATCTGCCCTATGAAGTAGCCGTGTGGCCCAGGAAGTTCGAATTGAATACAAGAACAAGTTCAGAGGAGCGTGTATAGTTGGTTATATATATATATTTTTTTATATTCTATTATATTTTTTTTTTCTCTCTCATTTATGTTCTTTGTAAATTTTTTTTTTATGATATATATATTATTACTGCATACCTTGTTATATGGATTTATTACTCTAAAGTGGGAAGGAATATAGGGCACACCCATTGTGTAATCTTTTAGATATTGTTTTTTTTTTCTTTTATATATCTTGGGGTCATATGTATATGCATCGGTGGAGGGTAAATATAATGTAAATATTTTTTTTATATATATTGGACTTATATGTATGCATTAGTGGAGGATAAATATAATAATCTGGGGATAATAAATATTCACTTTTGTAATTAAAATCGTTTATAAGTTTTTGACTTAGCTTTAAAATAATTATTAAGTTAGTAGTACAGATATATAGTTTTTTTTTAATCAAAATGCAAATCCACGTAGTTAACCTGAGATTTATAGAATATAAAGTGAGCTAGATAGGGATAACTTACCGGGGAGTTGGATTGTTTCTTTTATTTTAGTCCGAACGTCTCGAAATATTCATATTCGTTAATGACTAGTCACATTTTACACACTCTTTCGGGAAAGAAAAGGAATAAGTATAATCTTGAACGGGAGTGGCGCTAGAGACTGAAGGAATATTCAGTACTCTTAAAGGTGTGTAAGGACACTTTAATTAGTCAACGTATAATTAATCGGCTAATGAAACAATTTAACAAGGAAGGTCTGGATGGGCCTAATTTTAGGTTCAATCTACTTCCTCTAATAATTTCTTTGAGGTATTTACTCATATTTAATCAAAAATATTTTAGAGAATTATTATCGATGTCCCATTCTGTAGCATATGTCACTTCATGCTCGGTGCGTATGAGAGTCTAACCATGCAAGACCACTACAAGGTCGTCGAACCGGCACAATATATAGAGCCTGAAATATTCCAAATGTAGCATCTCATAGATCCCTTGAGCCTTAAAAGGAATTAAATCTTTAGATTTAATCAGAATATTTTTTTGATCAGCTGATAATGTTATTTTAATGTTGTAGCTTCTTAACACATGCCCATTTGTAGTTGTCCATTTGTATTTCCATAGTGAATTTAATTTAGGAATAGAAACTATCATTATATATTTAAAAAAATTTAGTTTTTCATTTCCATATGATCAAACAACAAACATGTACTTAGAATATCTAAACTATAAACATTGTTTGTTCACTGTTGAATCTAAAGCTTGGGTTTTCAAATTTTTTCATAAATAAAATAGCCAAATATTAGATATGAGAGATCCTATAAGAGTTTCAATCATTTTTTATATAATGCTGTTCATTGTAAATAAAGAAGGCATTATTAGTGAGCTTGTGTGGTAATGTATCCAGATAAATTACTATGGTAAAAAGCTATATCTAAGACCTCATCACCTGAAATATTATTAAGTAATGAGATAATATCAAAGCTGGAAAGAATTATTTATTATGATTTTTAAATTCATTAATAATTATTTAGATAGATGCAGGAAGGTTTGTGCATAAAATCCCTATCTAGTGCTTACTCAGCCAACTTTTCCAAACAAGTTTCTAACTTGTGGTTGCATCAGTGATGATCCTTGGATTTGAGAGCACTGTACCTAAATCTTAGTATTTAATGCAATGTCCAACAGTCACCTTTTTTTTATCCATTTGATTAACTATAAAGTTAGGAACCCAAAATGAAAATTCCATAATGTTTCAAACCAAGCTCATTCGCTTGGACATTTTGGTGTCTTTGGTTGTTCAAAAAACACAGCCACCATTATTCTGTGGGCAGGATAGATACAAAACAATCAAAACATCACATAATCACCATTTCATATGCTTGCATTTATTGTTAATAAGAGTACCAAACTCTCCACAGAGTAGTGGCATTATGTGCAAGCCTTCATAATCAATGGATGCAGGAAGGTTTGTGCATAAAATACTATCTAGTGCATGTTCATATAACAATCCCAGACTAGTTTCTAAATTGTGACTTTCATCAGTGAGGAGGATTGAATTTGAGAACACTGCATCTAGATCTTAGGATCTAATATAAATCTCAAGAAGCCACCTTTTACCTATTTGGTTAATTGTAAAGCTAGGAGCCCAAGAAGAAGACATCATAATGTTTCTAACCCAAGCTTATTCACTTGTACTCAGTTGAGCATCTATACAATTTGGTGACTGTGATTTTTGAAAAACCAAAGATACCAAAATGTATAGATGCTGAACTGAGTTCAAATCTATATAGCTATACAAGTGAATGAGTTTAGGTTGGAAACATTATGGTATTTTCATTTTGGGTTTGTACTTTAAGTTAACCAAATAAGTAAAAGGTGGCTTCTGGAGGGTTGCATGAGATCCTAAGATCTAGGTGCAGTGCTCTCAAATCCAAACTCCTCATTGATGGAAGCTATTAGATAGGCATTTTATGCACAAACTTACCTGCATCCATTGATTATGAAGGCTTGCATTTGGTGGCATTACTATATGGAAAGTTTAGTACTCTAGCATATATATTCTACTTTCTGTTGCCTTTGCCAAAATAACATGGTTGGTTAGAGCTTTACCTAAATTTAGTATTCATGAATCTAACAGTCACCAATTTGATTCCCATGCTAATACTGTAACTGGTCTGTCTAATAATACTTAATGAAAAAGAATAATACTATATTCAAAATGTATTACATGCTAATTTGTTGTAAGTTTGAATTTATTTACCATTTAAATTAAATGATGGAAATTGTCCACACATATAATTACAGATTTTAAAATGTTGAATATTATTTTGTTTTTAAATATTTATCATTGTCATCAGTTTATTTTTAATATACATAATTTTTTTTTCTAATTAAAATAGAAATAAAATTCTTCAAAGAAATAAAGTATTTATTTATTTAAAATAGCTAAAAATATTTGTATGTAATCTTCTTGCAGATCAGCATAGAAAAATGTCAAAAACAATTGTGCATATTTCTTCTAGATTTCTCCTTTCATTTTTTTTTTTATACCTGTAATAATATTGACTTAGCCAAGTATGTTATCATTCTATATTACAAGTCACCTTAAATCCAAATAGAAAATCAGATCAAATATTTAAAAAAACAAACACAACAATAAAATAAAACTAATGAAAGGAAGAGATTCCATTGATGGTTTACATTTACTTAAAAATGAGCATGTAATTTAAATTAAATGGAATAATATAATTATAATAATATTTTCCATAAAATATTTACTAGAATTAAAATATTGGTTACACTATTCACTATGCTATCTTAAAACTTGTATGTGCAGTTATAAAGAAATCACTCATGTATTCTCTAGTCAGTGAATATTAGTATGAAATTAGAAATAAAAAAAAAAAATCTTTTATAGAAGAGATGATTGTAAAGGTACAAATTAAATAATGTAGATATGACTTTCAAAAAGCTGCAAACAAATGTTTGTTACTTATAAATAAAATTTAAAATAATATGGTTCACAAATTTGTTAATAATTTATTTAATATTAAATTCTATGCCTGAACTAGAGCTAATTAATGGTAATTAATTAAAATTAGAAACAAAGGAAGAAAAACAACTTATTGGTGATAATTACCAGATAAAGTAAAGCAAGAACAAAGAAAAAATGCAAGAAAGAAACAAGCTGATGTTGATGGGAAGATATGTTCTCATTGTGCATTGGCAATAGCTATATATATATATATTGGATAAGAACATATCAGCCAAGAGAAATTGCATTTCAAGAATATTGTATAACTGAACTCATCAAAATATGGAAAGATTCCAAATTGTAGTAATTGTCTCTCACTGCATTAATTTCATTTTATTATTAGTCCTCAAAGAATACAGCTAGTAAAATACTTTTCAGTACTAATTTAAATATAGCTATAATGGTACATTTCTGTATGATGGAAATGAAGAAAACCATTAGCTTCTAAAGTTTTATTGAGGATTTTATGGGAAGGTAGAATGCCAGAATACTATATGTAAAAACAGTTTGGTTTTCAGAGAAAAAAAATACAAAAGATGCTATTGGTATTGCTAGAATAATTACAGAGAGATATATGGAAAAAGATAAAGGAATTGGTATGTGTTTTGTGAATTTGAAATTTGATAGAGTAATCTGGAATAAACTTATGCCCATCTTAAAAAATAAAGGGGTATTTTGGAAAAAGAGAATATTTGGAATGTGTATACTGGGTAAAGGATAAGAATTAGACTGGAAAATAATGATGCTGATGAAGTGAATATAGAAAGAGGAGTTGGGCAATGATGTAGTATATGTCACCTGTTACTTTTTAATATATATTTAGAAGACATGTTAAATAATTATTTAGACTATGGAAGAGCAAATTTTGAAGGTAGAATAATAACATGTATAAGATTTGCAGAAGATATAGATAGATCTTATAGCTGAGCATAAAAGCAATCTTCAAAATATGTTGAATAAATTGGAAGAGCAATGGTTGTATGGAATGTGGAATGAAGATTAATATCATGAAAACTAAGTGTTTATGTATAGAAAAGAATATAAAAAGATCGCAATTTGAAACCTGTGATAATATATTTCAATAGGTAAATGGATTTAGATATTTGGATAATTGGTTGAGTGAGGATGGATAAAATTAAAATGAAGTAGAAATAGATTTGGCAAAGGAGGCATTTACTAAGAGAAAGAAAATAATATTTACTGGATCTTTGAAGAGAGAATAAAGGAAAAGGTTAATTAAATGTTTTGTGTGGATGACTGTAAAACATGAACAATGAGTAAAAAATTAGGAACACATTGGAGGCATTTTAGATATGACCCTGGAGAAGGATGGGAAAAATCAGTTGGATGAATAAAATGACAAATGAAGAAGTTTTGAAAAAAGTAAATAAAAAAGATTAATTGAGGAAATTAGAGATAGAAAGAGAAACTGGATTGGACATCTAATAAGAAGAAAGAATAGTTGTGAATGGGAACAAAAAGAAAGGATGGAAAAGATTGGCCTTGCTGGTTGTTATAAGAGATGGAAAGAGAATGAAGTGGAGAAATTCATCATGATGTGATTGCTCTCTCAATCTATCCATAGAGAATAGTACTATTGATTGACATGAACATTTCACTATAGTTATCATATTTTGAACTGAAGGAAATATTGGGATTATTGGTGAAAACTGGGATGGTGTTTACCAATGGATGATGTATCCATAGGTATTTTTTCTGAAAAGAAGGTGATATCCAAAGTCATAGCACAGTATAGTTCAAATATCATCTATAAAAATTAACAATGAAAATGTATAACTATGGATTAAAGGTATGATATTTGGTAAGATGATTTGACAAATGATGATCAAGAAATACAACCTGGATATCTTATATAAAATAGTTAAATAAATTGCATTTGGATTTGTTCATAATTAATTTCAATCCAAATTCTTCTTAATTAGATATACTTAAGATTTAAATAGTCTTAATTAAACAGACAACTCATGCTAATTTAAAGATGATTTAGTTACATGTTGATTGTATTCATCCATATTCTATATATGAATTGTCAGAGGTGACATCATCAGATTCCCAATATATAAATGACATAAGCCAATATATGAATTGAATACATAGATTATAGACTTACCTGTTGATAAAGTATAATAGTAGTATGGATGAGTGTAAAAGAATTTAAATTTAATAATAATATATATGGTTTGAGTGAGATTGAGATCAGCACTAAATGCATAGATATAAAGAAAATAATTAGCATATGTTAACATTTTGAATTAGAAAGAGAGTTAGTGAGCAGAAAGATATATTTAAAAAGAAATGATGAAAAGCAAGATTATTAATGGAGGAAAATGGATGTAGTTATATATTGCTTGATCTTGGAGAGGTGCATAGAGAGGGTAAGATTGATGCCATATTCAATGAAAATAGTATAAAAATGATATATATATTAGTGGTGAAAAAACATTAAAATTAAGCAAAGATATCTGTGAAAACTAGTATTGTGTTGTCAGAGCATAGTGTATCCATAAGTTTTATCTAAAAAGCAAGTGGCACTCAAAATTAGAGAGTAATGCAGTTCTAATCCCATCCATAAGAAAATAATAGAAATATATAAGTGTAATTTTCTGAGAGATGAATTGATGAATGATCATGAAAATATAATTTGGATATCTTATATAAAGCAGTTATATAAATATCATATGATTTGATTTTCATCATCGGTATTAATCCTAAATTTACTTAATTAGACAAATATAAGATTCTATTAATCTTGGGTAAACATAAAAATTTAGTTATATGTTGAATGTATTCATCTATATATGTGTATATGAATCATCTGATCCAATTTGAATATGGTAATTTTTAACAAAATTCTCATAAAACATTATTAATAAATAAAATATTGGTGAGAATCACTTGGACAAGGAAAATGTTGTTCTCTTATATTTGGATAGCAAAAGCAGTATACACTTAAATAGATATTGGATCAAGTCAGATGTTGTTGATTCTATCAAGCCTGAAGTTTTTGTAAATAATTGAGAATTTGCAGTAAAAGAGACAAAAAAAATAAATCATTGGCAAAGTGAACTGACTAATGTATCATAACAATGAATAATGTTCTATTGAGAAACATGGTGATTAAGTATTATATCCAAGGGTATTTAAGAAATTGATGATATGAAAGAGAGCTATGAGGTTAACTTTTCAACCAATATGTTAAAATAATATATATAATACAATGTTAATCAAATGATAAAATTGATCAGCATACTAAAATAAGAATAAATGTTAAGACAATTAGTTAATTGCTACATTACTTTTGATTTTTAAATAACTTCAATTAAAAATCAACCATTAAATATGGAGTAATATAAGAAAAATGAATAAGTTAACTATTGTATTATTTTTTAATGATTTAATTATTTAAAGAGTTTACTCGTGTTTGTCTCATTGGATTTGGATTAAGGTTTGTTAAACTTCTAGAAGAGGTGAAGCAGGAAAGAAAGGTTCAAGATTTGTGATACAATTTCTTATAACTTGAAATAATATATTATATTTTAATTCTTTGCTACAGTCTAATGAGAACATTTTTTTTAAGACTGTTGGTGTGCCTCAGGTGACTGGCTGTTTGATCTTTTTATTGTCTCTTGGTAGAATAAGAATCTAATTTGTTGAAAGGGAAGTGAGGATAATAATATCTATAAAGAACTCTTTGCTGTTGTAATATTTTCTTGAAAAATTGCTCTTTTTATAGACATTCAAATCATAAGTTGATAACCAGTATTATGACATTTGTTAAAGTGCTAAATGCAAATAAAATGTCTAAATTCTGTGACTTATCTACTAACTGTCATGAATGCAGCATTAAGTCTAGTCTGTTGAAATAATACTAGTAAGGATATTAGAAGATATTGATAATTTTATGCATATTGTGCTTGGAAAACAAATTTATTGACTACTAAGAGTTTTTTCATAAAAAAAAATTGTGGTCAGAAGCAAGGAAATAACTGATTGTTATCATTGATAATTTGGCATTACTTTCCTCTTGTGTGTGAAAGTTAAATTGCATAATAGAAAGCAGATCATAAAACTAGACAATAGATTACATTGTCAAATAATAAAATTTAATCATTATTAATAGTAGTTTACCGTTGCTTTCCACCCTCCTAGCATTATTTATCTTCACCTAATAAAGATTAATTAAAGGTATAATTGTTGTAAATTTTATTGAACTTGTGCATAGATAAAGAAGGATTCAGAGTGTAATGATATTAAAATTGCCTATTAAATATATTGTATTACGAAATTGTGATAAACTAAAGACTACTTAGAAGTGAAATCATGTTAGCATTACACTTATTGCTTAAATCATTGAGAAAATGAACATATGGTAATGAGAGTAGTGAAAAGAGGTTTAATTTTAAAATGGAGATGGATTAGCAGATATATTGTCTTTGGGATTAATTTTGCATTTTTTAAATTCAGTATATAAGAATATCACGGTTTAAAATACGTAGGAACTGGATATGAAATTATTTGAAAATAATAATATAAGTTGTATAATTAGGATTAGACATATCAAATATGGGGGAGGGGGGGTGACAAAAGCAAAAATGTATTAATTATATATTTTGGAATGTTTGAAATATATATATATAGGAACATATGTAATGGACGAATCAATTGTGAATTGAAGATGAGAACAATTATTATTTTAAAAATAGAACTAATTACGCTAAATTGAGATTGAAAAGGTGACCTTAAAGAATGAATTTGATCCAAATCATTAAAGCAATTATAGTATAATTATTACAACAAGATACTAAAATATCAGATTTTTAATATTTTTTTTAACTCAAAAAAAAAAAAAAAAATCAGAACGGAAATATAAAAAAAAATACCTGTTTTGATAATATTAATTATGAGCTAACATCAGATTTTTTGGCAAAAAGGTGCTAAATAACAAATTGTTAGATATAACATGACCTGCTTTTTAGTTCACATTTTCATTAATCAATGTTTTAAATATGGCGATGCATTTACTACTTATGATTGATTTTTGTTGATTATTTACTTTGATTACTGGTTCTTTTTTTTTTAAAATCTCAGAAGCATTTATCTTGTATTCAATGCCATTTTAAGTACAAGATGTATCTTTTATTGTTTCAACCCCCCCCCGCCCTTTATACAAAGCATCATATATATATGTGTGTGTGTATAAAAGTTTTTTAAAAAAATTCAATTTGAGTTGTGTATGTAGTATGTATATGTCATGAGCAGATCTTATGATCTAAGTTTCTTACAATCCTGGGTTTTTTGTCTAGAAATACAATCTGCTTTAGTTACTATGATATTTTTTAATATCACAGAATGATTTATTGTATTATTTCTAATCTATTTGTGTGAATCTAAAATATACATCTTGGACTTATATTATTGATTAATAATAAGCATTAAACTAAATATGTATATTAAAACGTTCCATTACATATCTAATATTATTTATAATAAAAATCAAATGGTTTTATTGGTTGGAAATCCATAAGTTTGAGCACCAGAAGTGTTAGGACAAAATTTTCATCATCTCTATGCCATCTCTATGCCACTTACTGTAAGCTTTAATAAGTAGTAATAGATGCTAGATAATAGTATGTAACAAATCCTTGAACTGTCCTATTCAATATCCCAAGATTAATTTTGAGCTTATGGATTTTATCAGTGAGGATCTTTGGATCTTGAAATAGTGTACATGGACTTTTAGGATTTAATGCATCTTCCTTCCAGCTAGGGTCATATATTATCTTTTTAAATTATTAAGCTATTAGCCTAAACTGAAAACATGTAACTGTTTTTAATTTAAAGAACAATTAATCTATATAGTCATATAGATTTGAAACCAGTTCAGTTTCTATATATTATGATATTCTTAGTATTGTAATGACTGTAGATACTGTTATTCTGTGACCAGGATTTAGTATAAGCAGAAAAATGCTTCTATCACATGATTTCAGCTTATATGTTGTTGCTTTAGCAGATACTTTTTCATTGTTTCTGTACTACTTATTGTAATCTTTAATAAGTAATAAATACCAGATGGTATTATTTAATAAATCCTTATTTTAAACTGTTGTATCCAATATTCCCAGACTAATTCAAGCTTACAACTTTTGTCATTGAGGAGTTTTGAATCTTGGAACAATGCATCTGAACCTTTAGAATGTGCTATCATTTATCTCTCTTTTATACTATCAAATTAATAAAACCATATAAATGCTTTCAATGGTAGCCAACTCGTCTGTATCTATATTACTATATAAATGTGAAAGTTAGTTTATTTGTGACTATAATTCAACAAATGTTACCCAGTCTTGAAGAATTTTGTATGATTTTTTTTTTGTATGTGTCTAGAATTTTACTAGCATAAAATTTTTTACTTTAATTGTTTTTTAAAAAATTGTAATTTCAATATAAAAATTCATGGAAATCTATATCATAATTGTTTTTGAATGACTTCATAAAAAATAAAAAGAGACTTTGATTTTGTAAATATATTTTAAATTAGTTAAATTGCATTTCTAATGATGTACTTAATTTCTCAGATCAGTTATAATAATGAATTTGATAAACTTTTAGAATTTCAGTTTAAATATATATTTAACATGTATTAAAATAAAATTTAAAATGGCATCATATAGCAAGAGAAATACTAGTGAAGTTTAAAAACTTTTACTATGAAATTGTTAAACTTTTAAGATGTCAGTTAGTGAAAAAGTAAATTTTAAAATGCCACTGTTATAACAAGAAAAAAAAAGAAATATGATAAACTTTTACTATTTTTCTTTAAGTATATTTTGTCGTGATAAAGTAAGATGTTATGGCCTGTGTATTAAAATATATACTAGAGAAGTGAAAATATATTAATTTTTTGGTAATCTAAATAAAATTTTATTGAATGAATATATTTTAAATTATTTAAATTTTATTTGGACCATGTAGTATAATTTCTCATTTGCATATATTGCAGTGATGTTAAAATTTTGTAGCTTTTTTAAAAATTATCACTTTAGAAATATAAAATAATTTATTTTTAAATTATTTATTTCATTTAATAAAAATTATATTTTTATGATATTGCTGTTGATAATTATTTTATGTAAATATTGTGTAAAAATATTTTAATTATGAAACTTTTTACCAATGCAAGGGGACAGGTAGATAAATAGAAAAAATTAATGGATAAAATATTTATTTGGTATTCAATACTTCAAATGTCAGAAATAGATTTCCTAAATATATTTTAATTATAAAACTTTTTACTAACCAAAGAGTATAGCTAGACTACTTTGAAAGTGGAATATTTAAATATATTTTAATTATCCGACTTTTTAATAATGGTCATAGGATAGCTAGAGGAATAAAGAAAATTTGTGAGGGAAATTATTATTTGGTATTCAATACATCAAAAATCAAAAATGAAGTTTAGATAAAAAAAATTCTATTGTTCAGAATACAACCTTCTTATGTATATAAATTAGAGATTTATTTTAATAATCAATTGCATTATATTCTTTTATTTTTATTGTGCCTTCCATGGTTTGGCACACTAGATAGAGCATCTGACTTGAGATTAGGAGATCCTAGGATCGATTCTGGTCCTTGCAAGTCTGGCTCTCAAACTTTTTATGAACACCTGAACAATAAAGCTATATACCTTTTTATTAGTGGTATTGTTTTCCTGACACATGAAAAGCTGCAAGCTGGCTTTGCTTCAGTTAATAAAATAAAACAATGTAATGTAGTTGAGAATTAGAATATATTTAAAGAATATTTCTATGAAATAATAATTCATGAGTAATCATCAACAGCAGTTAAAAATAACATACAACGTTGTTTATAAAAATGCATTACAATAGTTATTTTTATCTGCTGTTGCTGTCTCATGTATTATTATATCATGTAAATATTATTTAAATATATTTTAATTAACAACTACATTACATTTATTTAATCTAATAACTTGAGCAAAACTGGAGATACAGTTAGTAATCATATAAACTTAGAAACAGTTTAATTTCTTTATATTATGGTGTCCTTAGTTTTTTAATAAAGCTGGGTGTATTCCATGAACTTTATCCTGCAGAATCTAACATTCTACCAACACACCAAATCACGCAGGGCATAAATGTTTATAATTAAGCATGGATTAAAGTTTCATTTTGATAACTTAAAAATATAATAAATAAAATTTAATTATGTTGGCTTAACAAATGAGCTGTAATTTATCTAAAGACACCAAAATGGATATAATGGAATGAATAAAATAATTTTAAATTTACATAATCTTCCATTATTTTCTAGGCATCAATTTGGAATCCTAAATGTAGAAATCATTAGCTGAACTAAGATTTTACAAATTTTAAAGTTTCTACTTACCTATGAGTGAATATTTTCTTTTAAATAAATCAGAGAAGTATTTTTTATAGATGTAAATTTAAATAATGTGCTTTATTTGAGTCATGCAACATGATTAGGGGTGGAATGGTGGATTTAACATCTAATGATCGAGATCACAGCTCAACTCTCTTCCATTCATTGCTCAAATATATTATAAACCATTTTATTATTAAATCTTATTTTGTGTTTCATTGGAATTAAATATACAGCTCTAAAACTGTTATCTTCTGTAATGATAAAAAAAAATTGCTGGCATCATAGATATATATTTTTTGCTAGCTTACATTTACACCATCATTTCTTTCTGGATTTATTGGCATAACTTAAACTGTTCAATACATAGATATGCTTATTGTCACCTTTGGAAAAAGTATAAATTGAATATGCTAAGCTCTTATCATAATTTTTAGCAGATTTTTTGCAATTTTTTTTAAGGAGTTAATTTGTATTCTGAATATTTTAAGTCTAAATTAACATTTTTCAAATAGGCAGTATTTAAACCTAGAATCCAAATTTAAGTTTAAATGAACAAGTAGTAATTTGTTCCATTACACCTACACATATCATATACCTAGGCTTATCATCATTGAGTATTATAAATCTGATTTCATTGATTTGTAGAAAAGTACTTCATTTGGTTTTATATATTCATATATTGAGTTTAATGTTATGTTATGAACAACCATAAGATTAAAAACAAAAAATTTCAGAATTTGAAATCATATTAATCTAGAGATTGGTCTCCATATTATAATGATCGCTTTCCATATTATAATGATTTAATAGATCATACATCCCAAACATGACATACATGAAGAAATTCATTTAAAGTTCATTTTATAAAAGCAAAATGAAAACATTTTTTAACTATTTGATTCTTTGTTATCTATGTTATGGATTTTTAAGAATAATACATTCAGTAGGGTTTTTATCACTTGATTTTTTAACTTACTATATTATAAACAAGAGTAGTCTCTTTTCTCTACTACTCTAGCAACATCTATTGTAAGTTTCTGTAATTAATGGTTAAAATGGCTGTTAAGTGTATTACAGCAATGGTTCCATCTTTGAATTCCAAATTCTCATTGATCAAAGCAAAAGTTGGAAAATAGTTTGGGGATGGGATTATATTAATCTGCCATCTGAAAAACACTGCTTAATGATTAATTTCCATCCTTAAATCAGATTTTGACTTTTGCCTTTATCAATGATAATTTTAAATTCAAATAAGGAACTGTTGTATCCACAAGTCTGACTGTGCCAATGTTATATCTGCAAGTATGACTGTGCGGTCAGCAAATAACTATGTTCAATTCCCACAATGTTCTCTTGCAACGGATGCTCTGCTGTGGATGCTCTCCAACAAATGCTTTGAATACACTCTGTATTCTCTGCAACAGATGCTCTTCAACAAATGGTCTGCAACGAATGCTCTGCCATGGATGCTCTCCAACGAATGGTCTGCAATGAATGCTCTCAATATCTCCGCTGCAGTCTCCCCATCTCTGTGGGCTCTTTCCACTGGGCGCTGGTCATTAACCACAAGCACTGACGTGAGATATCTCTACTGTAGTTGTACTCAAATCACTGCCTATTCAAATACTGCATGACTGCTCTCTACTGGAGTTGTCCTCTAATTACTGCCCTGCATAGTTGTTACCCAGTCTTCTTATCGCTTTCTGATAACTGCAACAATCAATCAATACACTGTCCAATAAGGTAACGTCTCTTATCCAGAAATATTTGTAATCAGTAAATATTTCTTGGAATTGTCGATCACCATTATGTCAATGCCTTAATTAAATTCCTCAGTTATCAGAGCATGATCTAAAAACAACCTCTCGGATAAATTCTAATTTTTCCGGAGTGCACAAACATGTCTACCATTTTTACAAAATACTACACCTCCCTCCACTCCAGAAAAACCCTTGTTGCTATTCCTTGGTGTTTTGTTGTTGTTTTTCTATTCCTACTTTCCTGTTATTTCATTAAGAAATGTACGATTTAACTTTGCTGCCGAAACTTTTTCGCCAGTTACATTCAATGGTGACTGTGCAAGGGTGGTGGGCCTCAGCTTCCGATGTTAACTGCACAAGCGTTTTATTTCCAAACTTTCACTTCCATTGTCAAATGTTATGCTAACTAGGATTTCCATTTTCACCGGGTTTCCCCGTTTATAGCTAAATTTGTTGTTCAAAACTTATTCGCTACTCACAGGTTCCAAATGCGACTGCGCCAATGTTGTATCCGCAAGTCTGACTGTGCCAATGTTATATCCGCAAGTATGACTGTACGGTCAACAAATAACTATGTTCAATTCCCACGATGTTCTCTTGCAATGGATGCTCTGCTGCGGATGCTCTGAATACACTCTGTATTCTCTGCAACAGATGCTCTCCAACAAATGGTCTGCAGTGAATGCTCTCAATATCTCCGCTGTGGTCTCCCTATCTCTGTGGGCTTTTTCAGCTATACCTGTGACTACATTTTCACTGGGCACTGGTCATTAACTGCAAGCACTGATGCGAGATATCTCTACTGTAGTTGTACTCAAATCACTGCCTACTCAAATACTGCGTGACTGCTCTCTACTGGAGTTGTCCTCTAATTACTGCCCTGCGTAGTTGTTACCAAGTCTTCTTATTGCTTTCTGATAACTGCAACAATCAATCAATACATTGTCCAATAAGGTAACGTCTTATCCAGAAATATTTGTAATCAGCAAATATTTCTTGGAATTGTCGATCGCCATTATGTCAATGCCTTAATTAAATTCCTCAGTTATCAGAGCGCGATCTAAAAACAACCTCTCGAATAAATTCCACTTTTTCCGGAGTGCACAAACATGTCTGCCATTTTTACAAAATACTACTGGAACCAATGCTGTTATGCATCTGGTAGCCAAATTTACATTTTTTACTATCATAAAGATTTGAACCAAAGCCATTATGCTTACTACCAGATAATAATGACATTAATTTCAACTGTTTACATTGATTAAAGCACAAGATAAAAGCTGGTTTCAGAATAGAGATTAACTTACACTGCCATCTGGAAATATTGATTACTCAAGCTTATGGTAGATGACATTAAATTAATAGAGAGAGAAGAGATTGCTTTTGTTTTAATTAAAAAGCAAAAGTGGTATTATCAAAAATTTAGATTAAACTTATATAATTAAACCTATATAATTACTTCAACTTATGGTTTCTGTAATTGTTCAATAGAAAAAAAAAATTAAAAGACTGAATCTGCAATAATATTCTGTACATATTTGTTAACAAAAATGATAAAAATTTTCACTGCTTATTTATTTGGGGGAGGGGGATAAAATAATGTTTAGTAAATTTAAGAATTGTAAACATTTTTGCGATTCTTCTAAGTTTAGCAAAAGTAAATTATTTCACTTGTCCTAACATTGGAAAATGTTTAAGACTCTTGATTCGAAATATTGTTCATTATACTTTGAAAATTGCTAAATAAATAAGTTAAATACAGTACTTGGTTATTTTTTTAGTATGTGGATGAATTTTTTGGATTTGAGGCAAAGACAAAAATATAGAGATGGCAGCAATAGAAATCCTGCTCTGTTTTCAACTAGTTAAAGAAAATTTAAAATTTATCTCAATAGGTTTAAACAATCTTGAAGAATTTAAAAATAATTTTCTCCAAGCACTTGGCAAAATAAAATTATTCAAACACTTAGAAAAAAGTGTAATCAAGATGAAGATAAAAAAAATCTTACAATAATATTGACATTGGAGACTAAACTTACAGGCTTAAGTTTAAATCAAAAATTTCATTCCTTAAAATAAAAATGCTTTTTTTTTTTTAAAAAAAAAACTTTTATGTTTACTTATAAGAGTATATACATGTTTAATAGTTTACTTTGATTAATATTTTCACAAACTTTCATTAATAATTTGGAGTTTGTTTTCTTCTTACTCTTTTAGTCTTGTAGATAGTTTGAATCTGAAAACTCAAAGATTGGTAATGTCTTATTTTGTTTGTTTTTTTTAAAAAATTTGAAAGAAAGATCAGTTTTCTAGATGAAAAGTTTTCTTCTATCAATATATGTGCATATATATGTATAAAATAAAAATATTCCTTCTTTTAAATGCTGCCTTTTTATTTTGAAAGTCTTTTTAATTACAATGTTTTAATATTATATATTTATTGCTTTTTATCTGTGTTAAATTAAATGTATTTTATTTATTTATTTATTTCAGAATTCCGTGGATTTCTTAGAAACTCTTGATGTCCCCTTTTTCAAGGTTGGTTCAGGGGATACAAATAATTTTCCCTATTTACTTCATACGGCCAAAAAAGGTCGTCCAATGCTTATTTCATCTGGCATGCAAAGTATGGAAACCATGAGACATGTTTATGAGATTGTCAAGCCTATCAATGATAAATTTTGTTTTATGCAATGCACAAGTGCATATCCTCTTTTAGCAGATGACGTTCATCTTCAAGTTATACCAGTAAGTAACTTTTTTTTTTACAATACATTATTATAGTCAGTAAAGTCAAATGTGACTTAGCACAGTATAGAGTGATGGATTCTGAGTTAAAACACCAATATTGATTCTTGACTGATTAGGGGGAGGGAGGTTAAACAAAAATCATGGTTTAAGCTCAATGGTGTGGAGCTACTATGCTAAACCTGCCAGTAAAGATGCTTGAATAGCACATGGTCTCCTGAATAATTAACTATATAATTATAGTTGGTAAGAAATTACCCTATTTAGCAGGATACAATGCAGTTTGTCAAAAGAAAATAAACTATAAAAGGAATTTAAACTTAGAATAAAGTTTTTAAAAGTCATTATTGATCATATAGTTTTGTAAATAAATACATGAATTATTAAATTATATTAATTTTAACAACCATCTAAATAAATAAGTTATTAAATATGTAATACTAAGAATATGTATAAATGTTTATGAAGTAATAATCTCTGCTAATATAATATTTACCCTTACAAAATATCAGTGATTGATCCTACCCATATATAATTTCTTGAAAACCAGATAAAAATAGATTCTTTTTTTTTATCTGATTAGTAGATTGTGTTGATATTAGACAGTGCTATTTGAAATTTATTAAAAATGACTAAAAAGTCTGACTTGTAAAGGATTATTATATTATGTATATGTGCATTTGAAGATTATAACTTCATAAATATTCTTAAATATTCTCAGTGCAATATATATTGCTAGAATTATTTGATTGAATACAAGTATAATTTATATACTTGAAGTTTTCAATATAAATTATAAGAGACTTAAATACAGACTTTCAAGCTCCCCTCAGTCATATCTGCTCTATCTCATACAACCGATACACTTCGCCACACACATGTGAAAAAGATAAATGATCTCCAATATACATATTTCATGCTGAACCGAGCACTGATTATATGTATGTGTGAAAAACGATAATCTGGACTAACTGATGAGTGCTGGTTCAGCACAAAAGACATATATTGGAGATCATTTATCTTTTTCACATGTGTGTGGGCATGTATATCAGTTGTTTGAGATAGAATGGATGGCTGAGGGGGCTTGAAAGTCTGTGTTCAAGTTCTTTATAATTGTTAAAATTAATAAAGTATCCATCTCCATGTGTTTTGAAATTGTGAACCAAGTAAATAGAAGCTTTGCTAATAGCATTCATTACAATTGTAATATTTCATCCCTATGAAGTATCAATAATTGAACTACTATCCATATAAAATCTGCAGGACCAGATGAAAATGGATTCATTTTTTATTTGATTTGTGGTCTACATTAATATGAGAGGATGTTATTTTTACAGAATGTATATTTAAAATTATTACATCATAAGTATTATTATAATTTTTAAATTTGTGAGATGACATCTTTCATAAGCTGTTTTCAGATTACAAGTAGATTATATCCAGATACAGTTTTATCATTAACTTTAAGCACAAAAAAATGTTTATATCCTAAAAAACTGTTCTCTTTTTAATGTTCTCTTTGTCAATTGCTTTCTTTCATTTCCTTAAACAGCATCTGACTTTCTTTTCAATGTCTTCTATTTTCATTAGCAGCATTTGATTTTCTACTACTCTCTTTTTAATGTTTTCTTGTCTTTGTTGATTGCTTTCTTTCATTTTACCTTCTCTATTCTCTTGGATTTTTCAGTTGATGGCTGATCTTGATCATGTTCCTTCTCCGTTTTTTTCAATTTTGTCTTTGTCAGCATAAGAGCATAAATTTGATTACTTTTAATCTTGCAGGAAAACTGTATTGAAATATTTTTACGAAACAACAACAATAACAACAACAACAAAAAAATAACTTTTAAAAAATATTATTTCATAAAATAAGTCTCACATAACTTCATCATCCATCCAATATTTTATTATTAGCAGTCTGCCTTTCTTTGAACCTGAGTTTACTTGCCTTCTCTATTTTATTTCCCCATCTTCTCCATTTCTATAATGATCATACATGTTTGACTGATTTTTTTATTTACCATTTTTATTAGTATTATTTTATTAAAGTACATATGCATACATAATATTCAATGAATTTTCTCAAAAAAAAAAAAAAGATTAAAATTATTTAAGTAGAATAAATTAACAACTACAAATATTTTGGTCAAGTTAATAATTCTGATGGAAACAATAGATGAAATTAATCATAGGATTAGTCTTGGATTGAGCACTTTTGCTAAAAATTACTTAGTATTAAAAGCAAACATGTGTACATATGTGAAAAGGCGGATTTTTAATATCTGCTGAGACTTGGAAACTTAACAGAAAAGCAATAAAGAGACTTTAGATCACTTAACAAAATGTGGAGAGATGTATGTTGGGAATAATAACAAGAGTCTGAAAACAAAATACATCGATGAGAGAACAAACAGGTATTACTGGCATCATTGAAAGAATTTAAGAGAATGAAATGCAGTTGAGCTAGACTTATTGCTAGAGGAGATTGTAATAGATAGACAGATGAAATTTTTAAATGGAGCAAAAGAGATTATAAAGAACCTACAAAGAGCCACATGTGAAGTGGATGGATGAAAGAAGGTGAAGAGAGTCTATGGATAAGAGAAACTAGATTAAACTGAGAACTTTATCCTGAAATGGATCTGTAATGTTTGAAAATAATGGTAGTTTTATATATATGTCTGTGTACACTTGAATACTATATATAAATATGAGTAAAGTGAAATCTTGATTTATTTTTAAAGGGAATGGACAACAAAAATAATATATATGGGAAAACCATAATATTGGGAAACCATTACAAATTATATATTGTACTGGTCAAAAATGTATGTCCATCCAACAAGATTTAGAATCTAAGCAAAAATATCCTGAATCCAATCATGCCCGAGGGAGCAATCATAAATTCTAACCTATTTGCCCATTCCCTAAATCTATAACACTATGGACAATACCTATGGTGATACCACATATATTCATTTTTCCCCGGCCCAGTGCTACAATGTTTTTGCATGAGAACTCGATTGAGTGAACCTGAGATATGAGTTAAAACATAAATAAAGATATTAATGAGATTTGAACACACTGGATTAAGTTTAAAATATGAATATTTATTTTAACCAAAATTCAAGATGATTTTATATATATAATCAATTTCACACAGTTTAAACTTTATTTTGATTACATATATTTGACAATCTTGAGTTAATTATTTTTATTTTAACAGATATCAATCTAGTGCAGCATTACAATACACAATGTATATTTGGAAATCGGATTTTATTTAATGTTACAAAACAAATTTATCTGGGTGGTTGGTGGACGTTTTATACATTTAGAAAACAAATATAAATATACGATAATGGTTTTGCTGTTTATACGACTTTAATAGAATGCCCTTGGCATTTGATACATAGTTTTATTTTCATTCATAGCATTTATTTATAACAATTAAATAAGGATACTTTCTGATCGTAAGTACACTAAAAACATTTATTTATTACACATTTTCAACATTTAATGATCAAATAATAGGGGAATGGCTTATTTCAATAAAGGGGAGGGCAGGTTCTGAGAGGTTGGATCTAAAACTCCAATGAAAAATATTTAACTATAAATATGCGACTTTTTTTCGCATTAAATAGTGAAAAAAGTCACATATTTATAATTACAATTTTTACCAGTGAAGAGAAAAACAATTTATTAGAAAAATATTTAAAGAGAAAAACAGTTCATTTTCACACATCATTACGATTTATTTTGCCAACACATTATTACGATTTATTTTGCCAAACAGGCTAGAAAACGAACTATAAGACATTGCGGTGCTAGAATCATTTCAGTGAAAGAGAGAGTGGTAACTTCGACTGAGAAAACGTCATTCTTCTATTTTAATGTGGCATGTCAGCTCCAGGCCGAGCAGTACCAAAATGGAAATGTAGGTAGGAAGTTGCTGTGGGTTCGGATTATGGTAAATCCATGCAGAGCCTCAACTACACTAACCAGCTTGTTCCAGGGAGTAGACTTATACCCCTGCTTCAAACAGAAACATTAAGATGACGGAAGGCTACGTAATCTTCGGAATGAGGTATGGACAGATTACGAGCACTATATAAATATATACTTTGGGAGAAGAATGACAAACGAAGGAGATCATGAGTCTCTGGAATGAGGTATGGATGAATCAGATCACAAAGCCCTATGTGGCTCATTAATAATTTCTGACATATGCCAGCAATACTACTATAAGGATTTATTTTAAATACTAAAATAAAGCCTTAAGTGGTTTAAGAAATACGTAATGATATGCTAAAATAATAACCCATGTATAAGTCATTAATCAGAAGTTAAAACTATAATTAATAAAGCGTGCATTTTCCCCCTTTCTTGAATCAATACTATTTTGTTTAACATATAAAAAATAAAATTTGCGCACTTAAGAGTGCAAATAACAAAATAGAATTTGGTAGCCAGCCTTTTGGGCGATGATGATCAATAAAGAAAATAAAATTAATAGACACCAATATCCACCCCAGATTGGAAAAATATTCATACATTTCGCATAAATTTATGGTAAAATATTTTTAAAAGAATATATTCATTTAAAAGAAAAACTCAATTTTACAAGCTATTTAAAAATAAAGAACATGAATTAATTAATTCTCCCCCCCCCCCCTTTCTATTCCACATCGGGATATAGACAAAGCTAACAAGACTGGGTTTGATTGACATTTACAAATAAAATTTAAGTGAAAAATATAAAATATCATTAATAATAAATTCTAACCACACTAAATTATAAGAATAATAAGAAGCGTGAGTTAGATTAAAGATTTTACAGTAAGATTAATGTATGTTGTAGAAAATCGATACAAAGAAAATAATTATTAATTTAACATACTTGCCGATTAGCGAGTTAAAAAGAGATTCAACATAAAGAAAATGTTAATTTTTAAGAGTTAGGAGTTAGAATTTAGGTAATGCGATTATAATGACTTTGGGCTTCTTACCTCATGATTCTCCAGAATGAAGTATGGATGAATCTTCTGTGGAAGGCAACATTCTTTGATTTTCGTGGCAGGCAGATTCTACTTAATAAAAGCTTTTCTTGGCCTTCGCGGTTCTCTAATGGCACGGGCACTCTTGATCGGTAGGAGCTACATCGCAGCATGGTGAAGAGTCAGGCTAAAGATTGAGGGAAAGGTGGCTTTGGTCCTCTATTCAAAAACCATTTCAAAAGGACGTGAAGTAGATTAGCAATTATTGACCAAACTCTAACACAATAGATTTTTAGCCCTATTTATACAAGTTTTAAGTTATTTTAAAAATGCTTTTAATTGAACTTCTTAACTTAAACGGAATCCTGAATCTACAGAAAAATTTTCTTTATTGTTATTAGAGATGCAATCACTAGATATTGTCCAAAAATAAACTCAAATCAATTTCCAGATTGGAAATAGATTTGATAAAAATATTAACAGTTAACTTAAAATCCATTAGCTTTTGTTTTAATTTTACTTTCATTAAACTTTGATTTAAAAATTCCTTTTAAAATCATGAAACAATATAATGTTCCCACCCCTTTTATTACTCTTGGATAGTTAATGGTTGCATCTTTCATCTTGAATTTTTATGTAATTATATAAAGAAAAATATTTGCAAAATAACTAAAATATAATTAAGGAAAAAAAATGCAAAATTATTTACAATATTTGTTTATAATTCTATATATATGCTCCGTTAATATATGTATATATCTGAGTCGCCGCATCTAGAGACTTTAATATTAAAATAATTAAAGAAATTTTTATTTAAAGTTTATATTTATAAATTTTATAGACGCTTCTCAGAAACACACATATACTTTATATACATATGACAAAAAGGGAGCAGGATGAAATGTGAGTTAAGTAGTAGAATAGTGAAGCTCAATCTTGGGTTAATATTGACTGCTTCAATATAAGAACTAATTAATAATCATTATTCTTTCATTCTTTCTTCTTTTTGTTTTCATCTTGTTGCATTCATTCATTTATCTCTAATTATCTGAGCTTCTTATCACCATTGGTCATATCCATATTATAGGTGACAGTGAGATTCATCTCCAACCTTTTTGTTGCTGTTATTGTTTTGTTTTATACCTTTTTATTTTGGTTTTTGTGGTTTTGTTCTTTCCCCTCTAGAATTAGAATGCCCACTCTCATTTACATGTGATCGCTAATAATGATACTGATTTTAAACAGTATTAGTAAAAAAAAATTGATATTAGTTTTGTATGTGAAGCATATATAATTCAGTTCAAAGTATAATTTTTGAAGAGCTATAGAATTTTTATATTCACTATTACTCATGCTTTGTACATAGTTGAAACCTTTTGTTTTTGTTGGTGCTTCTTCCATTTCTTTGTGATTTAATTCACTATCTCTCTTCCTTCATCTTTTATGTAATAAAATAAATATTGCATTGCAATGGAGACAAAACAGTATCCAAAATAAATATACTAAAATGCAGGGTAAGGACTGAACCTGAGGATCATGCACTACAATGTTTGCTGTGATTAAAAAGATCCAAAGGGCTGCATTCATAACCTTCCAATAATTAAAAAATATTATTGCTAAATTTTCACTTAGTTCAAAGAAAATGATGTATAGCAAAGATTACTACATATTATTTGTATATTATACTATTCACCTCCCCCCCCCCAAATATTTATTTAGGAGAATGTACCACCAGGATTATAACTATCAATGATTATCACATTAAAATGCAACAATTCAATCATCAATAGAAAGAGAGAAAAATTAGCATCATTTACATGGAGTTAGTTAGTTAGCTTCAGGACTGAAAAGGGCAAATGAAATATACAATAAAATGAAGTTAATAGTAAGAATGATGTGAGATTTCACTTTACTTACATTATATTTTGTAACTTTGCCTTTTTTTTTTTTTTGAATTAGAATAGCCTTATTCTGATTATCAGCAGCTGCTAACAGTGATTGCTAGCAATGGCATGGTACATATCTGTCATATGTTTTACATAATTAAAAGAATTCTGATTAAGGCAAGATCAAAAGACTGAGATATATAGTTAAATAATGCAGTAAATAATTTTAAATTGAAAACAAAAAAATAATAATAATTGCAAATTGTTGTTTAAATATTTTTTAAAAAAATCATCCTCCTAGGTTAATTATTATGAAAGTAAAAAGTTAAATTTGGAAAGCAGTATAACATTATATATAAATAATGACATACTGATTGTAGAAATTACGATTGCACATTTTCCCATCATACTAACCTATGTTTCTGGTTAACATAATTAACTCAATTATAGCATCAGCAGTGTCACCTATAATACTAATCGCATGCTGCTGAGTGGGGAAGGCTGCTTTTCGCCAGATGCCTTTTCTTTCTACACACTGCAGCACTTCTACTGTCCGGAGCTGTATCACTACTTACCAGCCACCTTTGATATAGTCACAATCACAGATCACCTTGCCATGTTGATTTTCCTGTCTCTGGTTTGTGTACCGCTGATTCCTTTGCACCAAACCAAAACCATTAGGATGCTGAATAAAGCTAACACCCCTGAGTGGATTGTTTCAGAATCTTACATTCTATTTTACAAAGTCCACCTACTGACCTTACCACCTCTTCAGGCCCGGTTGGCCTTTGTGGGCTTTCTTAGTGCACTAATCAACACCTTTCCCTGTTACACAAAGGGTCTGATCAGTTGCTCAAGGAGCTTGATGACTTGGGCAAGAGTTAGTCAACTATCATCAATGCATGCAAGTGACAGCGAGACATTAAGCTTAAAAAAAGTTAATACAAGGATAAGAAAAAGGTGCTGGCTCAATACATCACAACTAAGACAGGATATACTTGACTATGTAGCACCTGAGATGGGCGATTGGTGCCACAAAAAGACTCATGCCTTCCATAGTCATTGTGGACAACTATAACTACACAGGATCATCTGTTTGATACTGGGGGCATTTGAAGTGAACAAGAGGAACTGAGTGATCATGGAATATCAGATTTTATTGTGCAGTGGCTGATGACTTATCCTGAGAACACTCATCCAGGCCTGCATGGTATACTGAGATTAGTCTTTGTGCACTTAGTCAGGTTCATGGCTCATATGGTACGAGGAGTAATCGACATCTTAGCAGGGGATTTCCATCCTATCCCTGGCCTCTGTCCGATTGCTCTCATACCATTCATGAAAAAGCAAACTAATCCTTCATGTTTAACAAATATAGGACCAATTTCCATGATCCTTGTCCTAATAAAGACAGTTGAATCTTGGTCAAAGATAAGATTCAGAAGCAGCTTCTTACAGGGATTTTCAGGCACCAATTTTCCCATAAGGGCTCATTGACTGGAGAGGGCATGAGGAAATTTCAGTTTCTGGCAGAGTTCATCAGAGTCAAAAAGAGAACACAGCCTATCATGGTGCAGTTAGACTTTGCAGCTGCTTTTGACTCTGTGGTGCCTCCGCAATTGTTTGCAGTTCTTAGGCATTACAGAGTCCCCCTGGTGTACATGAGAGTAATAGCCAACTTACTGCTCAACAGATTTACCTGTATATCTTTAGACATCTCTCTCACCCCGGAGTTTCAGTCACATCTGTTCATTCCCCAGGGGTCACCACTGAGTACCTTGTGCTTTGGTGCCTACATTGACCCCTTTTTAAAGGAGGTTGAGAACAGGTTGCTGGGGTTATTTGTTCCAGTACTGGGGGAGGTAATACATCACATTACTTACGTAGATGTCATGATCATTGTGCTTCCATCTGCTAAACACTTTTCCCAGCTCTATCAAGTGTTGGATAAATATGCTGATACGTATAATTTGAAAATTAATCCTGCAAAGTCAGCAGTGTGGAAAACTAACAGGGGTGAAAGTGTACCAACCAAATTCACTGGAGGGCCCCTAAAATTTTCTCGGCTTTCCAGGGTCACTGTTAAGATCTGAGGTAACAAATTTCCAGCACCTTGGCTTCAATCTTTCTCTGTCACTTCCAGGCAAAGTGGCACTGCTGAACATGCTAATAATTCCATGCATAGCCCACTACCTTCCATTTTTAGGCCAACAAGGACCTTCTAGAACACTAAGTCAATCTATACCAAGTTTTTATTGAAGAAGAGGCCAGTGAAAAGTCTCCATTAGTCTTGCCAAGGTGCAGAAACCAAAGGAACTGAATTGCCTTGGTCTGCACACAATTGAGGTATTCTATGCGCAGAGAATATTGGTGACATTTAGAACAATAAGGAAAACAGAAATTGAACAGCAATTTTCTAAGTCAGTTGAGATCACCAACACTCTATCGCCAACAAAAAGCAAATGGGTGAGTGAAATTGAAGATTATCTTGGTAGCTTGTCCAAGTGATGTAACAAGTTCTCAATAATAAGAATACATATTGGGATGCATATAAGTTAATTCACCTTATGCAAGGGAAAATGCCAGCTTTACTTAATATCTCTGAAACTATTAATCAACAAAAAGCAAGATACTGGGCCTTAGAGCCAAAAATACTGGACTTCTTAAATACCACCTGCATGCTTTGCCTACAAGTCATTTTTTAGTGATTTATAGGGGGTTTAAAAAAATTGACTCAATATGCACTTTATGTTGTTCATATGAGGAGACTATGAAGCACATCTTCTTTATATCCCCTCACTTAATGGATCTTAGAAATAGACTAATTGCAAGTGTCCAATCAGGGTGTATTGAAATCCTTAATCTTAATAAAGCCTTGATTAGTGGTAAATTTGCTCTCATAAGAATGTCTATTTTCATTCTGTTTGCTTTGTCACTTACCAGGTGCCATCTTAAAACATGCGGAGCCCACGGGATACATATAAGGAAATCTTATGTAATCTTAGGACCTGAGAACGCTTACTGGCACCTGAGGGGCTATTCTTGGATACATGGAAACAAATAGCATTGAATGACAGCCAGAACTTCTTCCTAACAATATGGTCTAAACTATGATTTCAAAGATATTAGAGGAAGATTCATCATAGCATCCGGGAGTCTGGGATATGAAAGGAGACGGTGAAATCAACTTACTGAAAAGAAGAACCAACAGATTGGATGACAAAGAGGTTTTAACTCTGCAGTCGTGTTTCTATGAGGTAAATAATAAGCTGTGTAATAGTGGCAATTTGAACGACAGGGTCTTCCCCCAGAAATAATAGTAGATTGGTTAATTTGACTTCTCATTCCAATAAATAAATGACTGAAAAATGATAAATCTCAACTGGTGATCATAGATAACAAGTGAGACTCAATTAGAATAAAACTCACACTCAATCTATAAACTAAAGGATGGTTCAATTTCCAATCTAATAAAAACTATAAAACTAGCACATGAACTCCAAGGTGGTCTTTGGGGCAGACATATCTCAGTTGCATAGATATAACAGCTTGATACCTGAAATACATTAACTGACATGGAGTAGCCATTGAATCTACTGTCCAAGTTATTAATATACCACAAGAATTTGTGTATTGTAAAGAAATGTTTTCCTTAATACAAAAAAAGATATGAATAGTTCGTTTTAAAAGATAAATAACTATAGGGCAGATAAATTGAATTAATTAAGGAAATTGAAAAATAAAAACAATTATAGAAAAAACAAACAAACAAGCGTTTAAAAGAGCAGAACTAGTTTAATTCATTCATTCAGATAGTGCAAAGAGTTACAGAGTTTCTAAAACTTTCTTACATCTTGAATGGATCTCTATATCAAATCCATTCTTAGTTAAAGGAATGGAACAGATTGGATTAGTTGCCCATGCATACCTGGAAAAATAGCTCTACCCTGTTTTTTCTATTTAGAATTAATCTGCTTCTATCAGAAGAGAGGCCTTGAAGTTTTATTAATCGAAACCATTGGGCTAGAAAATTATTAAAGATAGGCCTGCATATAACTAAAAAAAAATTGGCATTGAATAGCAAGAATATTTACAATGATGGATGAACTTTGTTACTAGAACATTCAAATTTATTCAGATAAATTTGCTTTAATAATATTTATAAGTTCATTTCAACGTTCTATTCTAATATTTAAAATGAGTATTTAACTTCCCATAATTATGTTACTGTTTTAGTATTTTCTTCTTATTACAAACATGTTTGTGTGATGTTACATTTATAAATAAACAGATAAATCCAATAATTTGTATGAAAAAAAGTAAATTTATTAAACTGTCTTTTTAAGATCTTATATATATATATAAGTCAGTGAAATAAATGTGCTTGTATAGATCTTATATATATATATAAGTCAGTGAAATAAATGTGCTTGTATATCACAAATAGACAACCATTTTAAGAAATTTTTCTTCCAATTATTGAATAAATAAATGAGCAATGTAGATAAAGTAGAGGAATACTTAACCAAAGAAATCTCTGGATTTTATTTTAAACTTTTGTAATTTGAAATATCTAGTACCATTATTTAAATCCAGTATAAGTATATTATGTGAGTGCTGGCTAATCCATTAGATTTGAAGTATTTATATTAGGTGTTATCTTATTAAACTGTTTAATATAAATTTTAATGTCTCTTGTGTTCTATTAAAAGTTAGTTTTGGTTGTGTGCACATGGAAGAAAATAAATTATTTTCAGAGTTGATAAAACTGGTGCTTTCCATTAATTTATCAAGGAGTGACAAATTTTTGCTTAAATCTTGATGGCAATCTTATAATATTAATGATTGACAAAGAATGTCATAGGTATCGTAATGTGATAAACATTATGATGCTGGGAAAATGATCAGTACAATCTGAACAAAACATGAAACACTCCACAAGAATTTATTATCAATAAATTCTATTAGATAATTTTACAGTACCCAATCACATTATATATAATATATCACAGGTTTTTATTGGATGCAATCACTGATATTATTCATCTATTTAAGTCTCCAATCAATTATAAAATGAATTTTATAACAATTAAATTATATATGACAATAATTGCCAATCATCCAAGTCAAAGATAATATGTTATATTAGTTCATAAAATTTACGATCTCCATTTTAAAGGTAATTAAGATACATCATTCTGACTAATGGTAGAACAAAATCTATTAATATTACTATTGACTTAGATAAGTAAACAAATCACTTATCAAAATGGGTTTGATCTTGGATCAAGAAACAAAATTATCTTGCACATTCAAAGGAAATAATTAGACAGATTTACCGGATTTTAAATTAATTCTAAATTTATTGGTTTATAATAAAAATTTATGACAGTAATGATAATAAAGAAATATATAATGGAAGAGACAAATGATGTTTGCAAAAAAGTCATAACCAGTTAAAAATATATAATCCTAGGTTTTTTTAATATATCAATAATTGATAGTCTATTACTGTATAGAATCATTAAAAATAAGAGTAGAATATGTATCTGGAACTCTAAAAAATGTGTTGCAAGACAATAATACTATATAAAACTGAAGGAGAAATTTGAAACATCCTCTTGAGACTTCAAAGAGAATATACAACAATAAAAAATATATATAATCAAATAAAAGTTGATCTCTATTTATTCATTAATGTAATTTCTAAATAATCAAATGAACATAAAACCCACTGTATTCAAATCCTTCTCTATCCAAATATCCCCAAGTTAAATCTGACATATGTATTAAAATTTTAAATATTTGAAAACATCGGGTCGTATTAACCTATTTCATCAGTAAGAGTTTAAATGATGAGAATAAAAATGAATCTCTCCGATCTTTTTATTGTGTGAATTCTATAATAACCCATATATATACTATTTAACCTTAATTTTTAAAATGATTGAAATCTAATTAAAGGTAAACTCTCTCTTTTTTTAAACAAAACAACAAGAAAAAATGTATACATATACATAGAAATCATACTATCTAAATGAAAGTCTGTCCATTTTCACTCACTAGTCCATCGAGCTTCTAATTCCTGGTTTCTGATCCCTATGCATAGAGATGAAGATGAACATAAATGATAACCATCATGGGTTTGAATCCAATTACTTTGTCATTTAAATTCTGATATTTCTTTTAAGGATGTAAATGTATCCAAGTCTTTAAAACAATAGGTACTTATTCAATGCAAAATCACATCACTGGCTTTATTTTCCTTTTCCATTGATAACAATACATAAAGAGAAATTTCTTTCACTGACAAAATTCAGCCATATCCAAGTGAATAATAAATGCTAACTTTTTCTTTACAGATTAAGAAAGTGAAATTTAGATTGTTTGATATTCCACATGAGTTAAATTGATCGATCTTGCAAAATCTATTGATCTGAAATATGATATCAATATACACACAATTGGAGTTGATGGAATTCTAGATTTTTGACAACAGAATTTTTATATAGCTGACTTGCACATTTTGATAGTTTTTATTTTGTTTTACATTTTGTTATATCCCTAGGAATTTCATTAATGAACTGGCCCCAATTGAATGGGGAGATAATTAAAATTTTATTCTTCCATAGTTTTAGAAATTAAGCATTTAAACAATAAAATTTGATAAATTTTTAAAGACAGATAAAAACGTATCCATTTTGTACAATGGCAAAATCACAAGAACCCAAATTACAGCGTCTCCTTTCTATTTATAAGATACTCGTGATGATGCTACTGCTGTCATGATGACTGTTGAAAATCATTCAAATTTCACTCTGTAAAAATTGTTCAAGAATATTTGCCTCCAATTAGCAAGTGGAATGGATATTTTAAAATAATTGGATACAGTGAAAATAAAGTCCTGTATTACAAATTCAATATTATTTTTGATTTTAAACCAAAATAAAAAGTTCATATCACAATTTTGAATATATTTTAATGGATATAAATATTTTATATGTGTTTTTAATAATAATTTTCCCCTAAATTAATTTATAAACAAAGATATATGAAACATAAAACATTTAATTTTGTAATATGTATTGCTATGGTGATTGTAATAACAGAAATTGAAATGTATAATATTCAATAATAATATTGATTTTATTCAAATGATCTTTTATGATACACTTAACTATTTCTAAAATATATTTATTTATTCATCTGTTTATATTTTTCTCTGAAATTGATCACAACAGATTTAGGATTTACTGCTAGAATTAGTAGTAAACACTATTATTTTAAAGCATTAGTTTGCCAAGGTTATCTAGTTAACATTATATTTCAAGACCTTCATTACCCATAGATCAAGTGAAATGAAAATTAAACAAGATCAACAAACTTTTTTTTTAATATTGTGACATATACCATTAATCTGGATACTTACTGTATATAATGCAAAGCAAGCATATATGCCATATATAGATTTTTGCCAATTAAAGCAACTTTCTCCATTGGAATCATTGCTGTTATTTGTCCTTTTAATATTTACAATTTAGATGGTCTTAAACATTACCGTTGATATCAATACCAGTTAAAATCCGTATATATCTATTATCCACTCTCAACTACTATATTCAGATACACTTAAAATAGTGCACAAATACTTAGTTATTAATTAATTTAGTCATCTTCAAATCATATTTCCCAAAATGTTTAATTTGTTACATATTGATGAATCGCCTTGTGGACAGGTATGTAGAAGCATCAGTTTTCAACATTTTTTCCCCATTATACACATTGTGTATGTGTGCATGCATACATGTGTAATAAAAACAATCCACGTAGGAAAATTTACAGATAAAAAAAAATTATGAATATGTATAGCTACATTTCTGCTATAAGCCTTTCTCTTAATATAATGATATAACACAATTTTATAATATTTAGACCAGTCAATAGTAGAAAGCTAACTTTATTATATTTTTAATCGTTGTTATAGTATGTTGTATTGACTTTAGTAGATCTATAATGGTATTTACCCATAAGTCTTTTTATACTATTATTTAGTACTATCATAAATTTTATCAATATATATATATATTTTATTAAGTAATCATTATTATTTTAAGCAATATCAATTCCTAGGAAGGTAAAGATCTCTCTAATCTAGTTTTTCTGATTAATAGTTCCTCTTCTCCACCTCATTCTAACAAACTTTTTTTTTATTTCATCCATTCATCTCATATACAGTTTTTTTTTTTTTGATCTCTTGAAATTTAGTATACATATATAAGTATATATCATAATTTCAATCTCAAGTTGCAATTTTTAGTGTCTAATATAAATATAGTAGATCATTAATAAATGTGGGTTCCATCTTTATTGCTAAAAGGAGATTGCCTTGACAACAGTCTGAAATTGTTGATTGTTATTGATATTAGGATTGTCTAAGTGTTGATTGGCTTTTAATGATTACTTACAAACCCATTTAGCTTTGAGCATTATTACACTTATTATTTAAGTAATACTCTGGGTGCCATTTAAAAATTATAATTGCAGTGTGTAATGTTATAATTGACTATTTATTAGTTTGCATTCAGAATAGGTTATATTTATCTATTTAAAGAGGTTTATTTAAACTTCTTTGTATCAATAATTTCAATCTCTGTGATCAAGTTGCAATTTTTGTGTCTATATAAGTATATTAGACGTTAATAAAGATAAGATACAATCTCTATTGCTAGAAGGAGATTGCCTTGACAACAGTATGAAATTGTTGATTGTTATTGATATTGGGATAGTCTAACTGTTGACTAGCTTTTAATGATATATAAGTATGTATATACATGAGTACATATATACATACTATAACATTTTATTATATAGAACTATTTATTTTTATTTTATGTTCTTAAAAAAAGTATAGTTATTATAATTATGTTATATATGGAGAAAATGGGAATTGTGTTTGCATTATATTTATTAATCTTTATATATAAAATATCTCAGCATGCAATGCTTCTTGGTGTGTTAGTCTTAATTTTTTGTGACAGAATGCCATATCATTAGAGTTTTCACATTTATCTTTTTTTCAAGTGATTATTTGAGGGATCTTGAATGTCACTCAGAATCACCTGCTCTGATTAGAAGTCTGAAGGATTCAATATTTCAATTTTTTTTTTTTTTAAGAAATAAATTTCTGACTTTTTCCAGTTTTTTTTCTTTTTTTAATAATATGCTTTTTAACTGTTATTTTATTTTGATTATTGTTTTAATTGTCTATTTGTTTTTAATTTGAAGTTATAATATTTTATGTCTGTGAATCATGAAATACAAATATGAAGGAAATGCAATTTTTATTAATTCAAACATATTTGTCTTTTCAAAGTTGCCATATGCCATTACTTCTTTAGGTCACATTGGATTTATTTTATATAGTGGTGATCTCTATTTAAGAATTTTTACTAATAAATTTGAGCACTATTGACAGTATAAAAATATTTATAAGATCACTTTGTAGGAATTGATTTGTAATCTAATTGTATTCATTGATCTCTCTTTTATCTTGTATGTATATTATATTTTTTGATCAAAGATATTCATAGAATTCTGTGATCAAGCAAGCATATTAATAATCAGAAGTCATAAACTTCAAAATGTACATGATTTCTCAATCCTTACATAAATTTATTTTTAAATGCTCATAGAAAGATCATTATTGTTTAAAGTTTCCCTGAGGAGTTGCTTATAGTAGCTGAAATTTACTAGAAAACAGAAGTTTCTCAATTGATATCTAAATGAGGCAAATAAAAAGGAAAAAATCACTTTGTGTAATTGAAATGTATTTAGACGTAATCTGTTCCAAACCACAAGCTAAAGTAAAGTTACAACCTACATAAAAAGGAAAAAGATATTGCAAAATCAAAAATATAAATGTAAAGATATATATAAAAAGTGGAACTTTTAAAAGCATAAAATAAAAACATAAATAAACTTAACTTAATAAAAATTTACTGATCTTTGATTTAGTCATTTTATATTAAAAACTGCTTTTGGTTTTTCTCATTCATTATGAAATCTAAAATCAAAGTTTAAAAAAAATCATATATAAACTTACATTAATAAAAATTCATTAGAATTGTAATTTAGCCAATTTATATTAAGAACTTCTATTTTATTACTTTTTTATTTTATTTCAACAAACATAAAAATCAAACTATAGTAAGAGAAACGCTCTGAAATGTCTTGTATATGGGTGCGCTATATAAGCCAATAACCTTCATCATATCATAACATTTACATTCATTGAAAGTGCTATTCCTTGTTTGTTTTAAAAAACAATTTATGACAATATATTGACCTTCTAACCCTGCTTTTGCTTAAAATTATTATACATAATCAGGTATTTTCACTGCTAAAGATAAAAATAAATAGGTAAGTAAGCTAAATTAACTTAGGTCTTACAAAACATGACAAAGATGTCTGCTCTGGTGAATGTAATTGATTCCAGAAGATTGTCATATCAATTGTACATTGCAGTTCTTACTGAAATACATATATTTAGGAGTAATGCATTCCAGGCCTATAAGTCACATCCAACCCAATCATTTAAACAAGAAAAGGATAATGTAGATTCAATAATGTAAATATAAAAATACATATAAAATTTAATGAATTACTATATATTATGTTTTAAACATGGTACTCTAAAATTTGTTTTTAATGTAAACTAAAGTGAAACTTTTAAAAGCATAAACAAACTTATCCTGATAAAAATGTATGGACTATTGATTTATCTATTTCATATTAAGAAGTTTTGCCTGCCCTCTTGGAAATAATTTATTTCTTGATGTTACTAACTTTGTTTTTCCATGTCACAGTAAAATCTAAAGTCAATGGTTAACTTATGGTGTTAAACATTCATAGATCATTGATTTAACTATTTTATATTATGAATTCCAATTTCTCATTTGGAAATCACTTTTTTTTTTTATATCAACAAATAGATATAGGAATTAAATTGCACAAGGGAATCTTATAAAAGGTAAAAAAGATATCTGCCACTAAAAGCTCTGCAATGTTTTGTGGAAATATATGTTATATAAACCAACAGTGTTTGTCTTATCATTTGCATTCATTTTGTGACATTTATGTTTGGAAATTCTTTTTTCAAAGGTCACATATTGGTCTTTTAATTCTGCTTATCAGGTTCATGGTTTAAATTATGATACATATGAAGAAAAATAATTTTTTAAGAAAATACATTATTTTCACTGATAAAAGTACAAATAAACAGATAAAGTGAACTAAATTGATAGCTTAAGGTCTTATAAAACATGACAAAGATATCCATGCTGTAGTAGTCATTGTAATATTTACATTTGATGTACAAATCTTAATTTAATAAGAAAAAATATTGTTTGTACAATTTATTTGCTGAAGAAGTGCAGACTTCATATATATTTTCTTCCAAGAAAATTTAATAACTTATTTAAATATAAATGTAGTTGTTTGTATGAGTGGGATTTACCATTCCATGAAAACTACGCTCAAATTCATCTTAATATACATTTTTAGGAAGTCTTTTACAACTTATTTCCTTATTGGGTCCAATCCAGTGGAGATATGCCTTTACAATAGTAGACTTTATATAGTCTTGTAATCTTCTGTAATATTTTTGGAATTTTACAGAGTATCTTTGAATGAAATTTTGTGAATGATTTTATGTTATGTTGAAAGAGATTTTGTGCCTCATTTCTGACATAATTTGGGTAAAATAATATCTTCTATAAACTAATCAAATCATTGTACTTACAATACTATATAATGAAATACTCTGCTTTGTAACTTGTTAAATGTAGCAGCATCACATTAGAGTTTGTATTACACGTTAAGATTCAAGTGTGCTTTTCTATCCAAAAAGCCATAATGATATCTAAATTGGTTCACATTCTCAAGTTGTTGATCATCCAAACCAAAAGTTGTTAAGGATTTTTATTTGAGCATAAGAGCATTGTGTAGATTGCCTTTTGAATTGGCAAAAATAACAAAGTCATCAACATATTGCTAATTTACAAGTCAAAAAATGTAGTTTTTATTTTTATTTGTTAATTGGGTTAACTTTGATGCCTTCTTTGTGAAACCATCTAACAAATTATTTCAAATATCAGTAATAAAAATGGAAAAACAAAAGTGGGACTACTAGCTTTAATTTTAAAAAAATGCCACAAACTTGCTGATTAATTAAGTCAAAGGTCTTGACCAAATCAATAAAAGCAATATATACGGCTTATCTTTATTTTTAATATATATGTATATATTTTGCATTTACTTGATAATAAAAATTCTTGATATTAAAAATTTTGATGAGTCTCATTATTATTCATCTTAATTGGAAGCTATCATTTATTCAATAAAATCCTTGGAAACACTTTGTTGCACTGGATATCACTGATTTTTCTTGATATGAGTGATATATTCTTATAAATTTCCAATAGTTTTGAAATTAATATATCCCATCACATTTTGAAATGCTTTAGATATTTCTTCAGTATCTGCAGTCTTTCCATTCTTAATACCATTATGCTATAACTTTGTTCAAATGTAAATCAATATAAAAGGTGATTGAACTACATTGTTAACAACTCATCTCAATTTTCATATTCAAGAGGTCATTTTAAAGACATTTTTATCTATTTAAAATATCTTATAAAAGAATGCCATTTATAGATTTAATAAGATTGTAATATTTTTTAGATCTATATGTTATTTTTAATACACAAAAAAGGGTTTATTATTATCTCTATTTCACTTTTAATTCACATATCATCTTTAAGATTTTTTTTATCACTTGTTTAACTGTGCCTTTAAATCCATATATTTCTTATGAAGCTCTACATTCAATTTATTATTCTCCCAAACAAAATATACCAAATTTCTTTTTTAATCAAGTCACTAATAATAAAATTATCTTCAGAGAAACAATTGAGATTTTTTATTTTAGTGATTAACCCAAGAATTTTTGTATCCATAAAAATACTCTATAAAAAATTGCATGACTCGGTAATATGTCAACTCTGAAAATCAAAATTGGCAATTTTAATGTTTAATAACTATTGAAATTTAGTATGGATAATAGATGTTTCTAAAGTATGAACATCAAATTTTATATCTGTTAATATGTTTGAAATGAAAGCAATTTTTTTAATGCAATTATCATTCTAACTTTTGATTATAATGGTCTTTGATCTTTACCTCTGACTTCTCATACTATAAAAACTTTGATTCTAATTGTAGTGTAATCTAATAAATACCATTGGTTTGAACACAAATACATTTAGGTTTATTTATAGTGATTTCTGTGCCTAAATAAAATATTGATTATATTCAATCTGTATAGTGCATAAATGTTCAATAACAGTAGATCATTTGAGTTGTAAGTAATGTTTATTTGTATTAATTTCAGCCAAATGTTATTGTTTCTACCAGTAAGTGCATTAAAGTCTCCAAGAATGTCTTTTAAAGAAATTTATATTATACTTTATAACAGGAATAAAAACTTTATTTCTCTGAATTCTGGATCTAATTTTATAACATATACACTGATACAATACAATGTTTGTATGGCAAACCAAATTTTAATAATAACCTTTCATTGATATATCTAGAAATTCCAAGAAGAATAGAAAACACCAAATTGGATTCATATTTTCTGTATTAAGAACAGTTCACATGAAAAAAAAATTGTATATGTTATGTGCCACATTTTAGAAAAAAAAAAAAATTTCTTATTCTGACCAATATCTCCTCCATTATTACCATTACTGATTTTGCGATTATTTTTACTGCTTTGATGAGTGAATGAATCAACAACTATAGTTATTCAGCCGTATTATATGAGATGGATCATTTTTAGATTATTGTTTTTTAGTTATTTCTATTTTTCATGATAGATAATTATTTGAAGAAAATATTACATTTATATTATAATTAAAATTACCCCAAATCCAAAATTCAACCAGACTAGCAAAAAAATAATATTAAAACACAACCAAAGGTTTCACTGCTACAAGCAGACTTCTCAAGTGTAAAGAACTACAAAAACTACACAATATATATAATATTAAACATTACCCACAAATCCATTCACTTCCTATCCACCCTTAATATTAAAAGAACTCTTAAATAAGTTAATTGCTTCAGAATAATAAATTTTCAATAATAAAGATTCTTTAATTCTTCTTTTGATTTCATTTCTAATTCTTTTTTTGATTTCATTTCTTTATTATTGAAAATTTATTATTCTGAAGCAATTAACTTATTTAAGAGTTCTTTTAATATTAAGGGTGGATGGGAAGTGAATGGATTTGTGGGTAATGTTTAATATTATATATATTGTGTAGTTTTGTAGTTCTTTACACTTAAGAAGTCTGCTTGTAGCAGTGAAACCTTTGGTTATGTTTTAATATTTTTTTGCTGGTCTGGTTGAATTTTGGATTTGGGGTAATTTTAATTATATATTGATTAGTTTAGCTTTATGCTTGTAATGTTTATATTTATATTGTATAAAGTGGGAAAAAAGTTATGATAATTATATACAGTCACTTGCTTAATTGAAAACTCATGTTCCAGTTATCAAAGTGACTCCTTATTGATTGTACTTTCTTATGCAAAGAACTCAAGCAAGAACTATTAAAATATGTTCTCGTCTTTCCTTTCTTTCTCATTTCCATGAATTTGTGATACCAAAAAATAGAAAAGGTTGGAATCAGAATTGCTGAGCATGTAGTTAAAATATGGAAAAAATACATTGATAAAAATACAATCTTATTGTCATAGTTTATTTAAAGTGATGCTTATGGCATGAGTTTGTGATGATCAAATTCTATACTAATTTAAGCAATTAAAGATAATAAGATAAAAGAATATAGAGAGGAGACAGGGAAAGATGTTTTTATTGGAAATAGTATCTAGTCTGATAAATAAATATCTTATTCTACAGAGCTGTAAAGAAAACTCTTGGTCAAGCACTGCTTATTCTCAATTACGAAAGCCATTCCACTATTCACCACTTGTGACTTTTATCAATAGTCTATGTATAACCATGATGAAAGTGCAATAAATCTGTCTGCTCCATAAATAATGTGTTCAAGCAGGAAATCCAGTTCTTGAGAAAGTACTGAATAAATTAATTGATTATTTAGAATATAACAAAATTGGTTGTTAAAATAGAAAATGTTTAAATGCTACACTTTTTTTCCAGATATAACAGATCCTTTAGCCATAGTGATCATCATCAGTTTGTACTCAACATTTCAATTAACTATCATTTATTAACATAATGATTTTATAAAAAAATCAATTTTTTTTTTTAACATTTGACATTTTTTAATAATAGCATATTATAAGAATGATGACATATATATATATGATAGTACCTTCATGGAGGGAATATCATTAGAAGTGAGTATAGTGACATGCCAAAAAAAAAAAAAAACTACATTACAAAGTTTGATTATATACAATAACTATGATTTTATTATAGTTAAAATATTTCTGTATTTATCTTATTTTTATCTAGTATTCTTGGTAGTGTGTTTTTTAATTTATTTAAAATAAATAAGTCTTATGTAAACAGCAAAACAATGTATATATACAAGTTTTATTCATTTCAATAAATAATAGAAAAACATTCTTTGATCATATAGAGCTCATATGGGCAACTTATCCTGTAGACAGGATCCTGTTCTCTACTTTTGCTCTGGACCACCACTAATCTATTTCAGTGATGTTTATCTGATTTATGGTGGGAGTAAATATGGTATATTCTACTAACTAAACATTAATTAATTAGGTTTTTCAATGTCAACTCTGCCTGTCAAATTTTTGAATAGAACCTAGCGAGTGTTACATTAATTTGACTTCATGTTTGATTTTTTTTTTACAATTAAATCTTTTTTATGTATATTATATAATTAATTTATATCTTGTAATATCTTTATTTAAACTTTTTAATGATTAAAATTTCAAAAATGAAATTTTAATATTTTAAAATTATGAAAATAAATATAAAAATGAAGTTCTTACTGGTCGCAAAAAAGCACATGTTCATTGGTTGCACACTACCATCAATGAAATATTAGATATTAGAAACTTTATGTCATTAATAAAATGATATATTTAGAATTAGTTATCATCAAAGAAACAAAAAAAATTCTAAAAGTTAATAAATTATTTACTGTTATTAAAATATTTTATCTACTATCTTTGCAAAAGCAATTTTTTTAAAGCCAGTAATGGTAACTTCTGCTTTCTTGTAACATACTTTCTAAGAATGGTCTTTTTAAAAATAAAATATTTTCAAAGACAGTACCCATAGTATTGGGTTTAATAATGTCTTTTATAAAAATATTGTGTCATAATCATTAACAATTACTGAAAATCACATTTTTGTCTTATTTAGCCCCAGAGTGAAACAATCTAAAGCATTATCCAATTACAAATCTTGTTCTAAGCCACCTCCTTCGTTGCTTTGTCATAACAATAAAAATTGCTATCAATCACACCCAATATGCTGACATCATAAGACCTGCACAAAATCCACCATGTTTTCTCTCATCAGGATCTCTTTCTCACTTTGACTAGCAGGGTGTGAATGTGTTCCTATGTGTCAGTCAGTATTTGTGTTGGTATTATGCTTTATTTGCATGCCTGCATTTATATTGTGTTCTGTTAGAATCTGCAGTATAAAAAAGTTTAGTTTGACAGTTCTGAATATAACTTTGAAATATGGGACAGTATCAGGAGTTATGTCAAAAAAAAAAGAAAAGTAGATGCAGTGGATCATCAATTTCAAGACAACTGAATAAAGGATTATTATCTTATTCTGAATAAAAGGTTACCTGTATGTTTGCTGTGTAAAGAATCTGTATCTGTCAACAAAGAATACAACTTAAAGAGACACTTTATTTCAAAACATGTGGATCACCAAAAAATTGATGGTTGACTATGAAAAGATGAAATATAGAAGTTGAAGAAGAACTTGGATATCCAGCAGCAAATGTTCAAAAAGTAAAGAACACAGCACTGCAGCATTGTTAAAGCCAGCTTTATGATAAGCGAAAAAATCATTAAGCATTCTAAGTTATTTGGTGAAAGAGAATTTATCAAAGAATGATTGCTGGATGTTTCAAGTATAATATGTCCTGAAAAGAAAAAAACACTGATGATATTAGTTTGTCAAGACATACTACTGTCTGGGGGATAGAAATCATGACTGACGATATCCAAAAAAGTTTAAAAGAGAAAATAGCTAGATGCAAAGCATTTTCAATTGCTTTGGATGACAGCATCAAAGCATTCAATATAGCACAACTAGCAAAATTTATAAAGGGAGTTGATATGGATTTCAACATCACAGAAAAAATATTGATGCTTTGGTCACTAAAAGAGACAACTATCGATGAAGATATATTTGAAGAAGTCAAAACAGTCTTTGAGAGATTTGGTCTTAAATGGAGTTCACTATCTGATATATGCACTGATAGATCCTCTGCAATGGTTGGTGCATGGAAGGGATTTTTGGAATAGTTCATGAAAGAGCAATAGAACTACAGATCCATCTGGAAAATTTTCATTGCATTATCCGCCAACAAAATCTATGTGCAAAATCAATTAAATTCACAAATGTAATGGTAATTGTAGTAGCTTGTATTAACTTTATTAAGTCACATGCACTTAATCACCATGAATTTAAGGAATTTCACAGAACTATTTTTGGATTATAAAGATGTCTTACTTTTGTGAAGTGAGTGATTGAGTTAAGGTAAAATGTTAAAACTATTTTATGATCTGAGACAAGACCTTGCAGATTTTACGGATGTAAAAAGAAAAACAACAACAATAAGAGATGGTGAGTGAGTGTATGATTTAGCATTCTTTATAGATGTCACCAGATAGCTAAACAAACTGAATCTTAAATTACAAAAACAAGAACAATTGGTTCATGAACTGCATGGACATGTCAAAGCTTTTTGTAATAAACTAAGATGGTTGGAAAGTTAAATAAGAGCTTAAAATTGTTATTATTTTCCTACTCTAGCAACTCATAAAAATATCACTCATAATTGTTATGGAGATGAACTGAAGGCACTAATAGAACAGTTTGATACAAGGTTTGCCAACTTCCAAAACAAAGATGCCACATTCCTATATATGCTCATCTGATGGATGTTGATACATATAATTTACAAGAAAACTTTCAGATGAAACTTATTGAAATTCAGGTGGATTTAGTTCCAAAATTACAATTAACAACATTGCTTTGATAGATTTTTATAAACTCTATTTGATGGGGAAAAAATACACAAATTTCCGAACCTTTCAAGAAAAATTGTCTTTTTGGCAGAACATACGTGTATGAACAATTTTTTTGAGGATGCAATACAATAAATCAACAATTCAGATAAGAATAACAGACAAAAACTTCGAAAATTCTATGCGATTATTCTTAAATAATATTAACATTGCTATTGATAGTCTCATTGTTGAAGTACAAGATCAATCTTAACATTAAATTGTTATGTTGTTATTATTATTGTTATAGAATTTATATAGAGCTTTATAACAAAGCGTAAATAAATGAAATGTGAAGTATTAACTTGTTTTAATTCATTCACTATTAATTTGTAATATTCAATAATTTTATCCAACCCTTGACTTGGAAACAGAATGATAATTTGGCCCCTGAACTAGGAAAGGTTGCCTATGCCCTGATATAGAGTATTAATAATAATAAAATAATACAAATTTTGCTGTAAATCTAATTTTTTTTTACTAAAGGTGGGGGGGGGGTATTTCATACATTATATAATTAGTAATAAACCTTATACGAACAGACACTACTAAATGTAAGTTTTCTTAATTTGTTCCTCTCATATTCAAAGTAATGGTGGCTCTCAAAAATGTAAAAAAAATGGTGACAAAAAAAGTATTGTACAAATTTCATTTAATACAGATTTTGGTTATTTACAACAAAATGTATTAATAATTAACAATTTGTAATTAAACAGTTTTCTCATTAATGCTTTTGTATATATAAAAATCTAATTTCCTAAGTCAAAATTCATTATTTTATTCTAAAACAATATCAGTAAAAAAAAACCACAAATATTTCAAACATTTACATTGCTAAAACTACAGCGATCAACTGTACATTACATTTCTTTATCTCATTTTTATTTAATTATGATTGCATTTAAGTAAAATAAATAGATTTATGAATTGCTGATTAAAAAAAAAAATTCAAAGTTTTATTAGTTTGATAATCACAAAAATAAAAATAAAAAATTGATAGCTTCATTATCTGTGCACAAAGCACATATATATGTATTATGAATTGAACATAAGGTACTTTGCTATTATACCTGCTATGATGTATTACTTGGTGTTGTATTATTTTGTTTGTGATACGTTTAAAATATTGCCTTTAAGCTTAATTAATAAAATTAGTTCACAAATACCGTGGAGGCGTTATTTTAAAGATATCACAACTTTTTAGAATAATACGTCACAGGAGTAATACATCCCAGCCTGTATAATCCTAAACTTCAAATCTAAAAAAAAAATGGAGATATATTCATTATGGAAAAAGAAAAAAAAAACATATTACAATACTAAATAAAAATAGGTAGTTGTGAGTTTTTAATGCGACACTTTGTGCCATCAAAAATACCCCCCCCCCCGCATAATGCGGCACTTTATGTCATTGTAAGTACTCAGCACATGTAATACCAAACTTCATATCTAAAAAAAAGAAAACATATCTTATTTCAATGATATGAAAAAGAATTCTGAAACATTTTTTGAATGGCAATTGTAGCATAAAGTTTTATGATTTTTTTAACCTTAAACCCCCCCCCCCCCACAAATATATAAAGTTTTACTTGTAAATCTATTTTTCAGTATAAAACTATTAATTACAAATGTTGTGAGAAATGTATTATATTGTGGATGATAAAAAAAAAAGTCACTGTGATAGACAACCATTTAATATCTTCCAAACTGGAAAGGAAAGGGTCAGTTTATTTGACTTATATTAATCATGCCAGGATTCTTGGATGACATAACATAATAAACAGAAACTCTGAATAATTATTAACGGACACAAACATCACCAGAATAATACATCATGGCAGGAATGATACTAAAGTACTGAATATAAAGTATATCAAATTTAAAATGTATGTTGTGTTAACTTTTTTTTCAGCGTGATTTATTTTAATTTAATAAATCATGGTGCTGAGAAGAAATTATTGTTTTTTGTTTTTTTTTTAAATCAAAATTACTTGCATTTGAAATGGTTTTTTGTTATGCAGTATATTTACTCATAGATTAATATCTTTTTTCCTTTTAATAATATGTTTATTCATTAATTATAACATTTTCCAGTTTCAAACATTATTTTTTTGATCACAATTTTCAGATTTTTTTTATTATATATTTTGAATTTAGAATAATAAATTACATTTTTAATCATAGAAATTCCTTATAATTGCTTGTTTCATATATGAGATTTTGATTTATAAGGCATTTTGCAGGATAGATTGAGCTTGCTGTCAAGGGAAAATCTATAATTATAATTCTTGTTAATCAAGAATTTCCTGACATGGTGCTAATGTGTTCTCTTTTTAAGAAACATTGAAAATATTTTAAAACTATATACATTTAAGTGAATTTCAAACATGCATATCCTTTTAAAAATATTTATATATCAATAATCACTTGTATTTGTACTTATAGTTTTACTAAAGTTTTGAATAATCATTGGATACCAGATGACAGAATAGCCACATTAATAAAAAAGAAGCACAAAAAACTTAATTTTGGAGATATGGTATCATTGACTTTGCACTGGTTTCATTTGACTACATATTGTTTAAGAATGTGAAAGAAGATAAATATCACTAGATTATAATATAGTAGTTATAAACCAAATGTGTGAAGTATATCTTATATTGGTACAAAATATGGAGTATATAGGAAGGATGGTGGAAATCATCATCCAAAAATAAACATTCACAAAAGCAGCACTGTTTTACTGAGCATAGAAAATGAGTAAAAATTAGCATCTAAAGCCATTATAATTAATTATAAATAATAATATGACATCACCAGCAATGATAATAAAGAGTCAACAATCATTCTTGATGACTGCATTAAAGCAAAAGATGTTCTATAAATCTGAGCTAATAATCATTTAACAAATGCCAAACTTAGGGTGTAATATAAAAGCAATCAATATTTCGATTACATGCACATATATAAGTGCTAAAAATAACTATAAACTAAACACAAGAAGTGCTTGAATCCTTATATCAATACTGATCATTATCAGTGATCTGGGTCATTAAGTACCATGATTATACTAATCTTCAATGAACTAATTATCATTCTGAAATATTAATAAAATGAAATGCGTGAACTTTAAAGGTGATGTTTATCATTGTACCATCCAAATAACCTTGCAGAGAAACATACCATTATGCCTGAGCTAGCTTTTGGATTGTAAGGATCCTAAAGATTGTGAACAAGAGAAAATATACACAATTCATTCTATTATTAAATGATTTCATTGGGTTAACATGTAAATCTCTCAAAGCGCAACCCTATTATAAAATATATCGTAGCACTAATAATTCATAGAATGGATATCTAGAAGAATAAGACATTAAAAAAAAAAAGATTTTGAAAATAATTTATTTTTATTTTAAAAAATTAATCAAGAATAAAAAAAATTTAGAAAATGGTAAAGTGATAAACCCAAAGTTAATACATATAATTTCATACAACACACATGATTTTATATAATACATATAATTATTATTTTCTTAATTGATTGATATTTAATTTAGATTAATTATTCCCCTACACCAGTGTTTCTTAAGGTAAGGTGCATGCACCCAAGCTGGTGTGAGAAAGCATTTCTAAGGATGCAATAAAAGTTTCTTTTAGATATGTGATATAAAATTTAAAGCTATTATAATGTCATAATAATTTTTAAAATAAAATTATATTAAAATTTTTTTAAATGCGTCAAATCTTATACAATATGTTGAGAAATTGAAGAAAATATATTTTAAAAGTAGGATGTATTTTAGAATAAAATATTTAAATAATAACTTACTTCTGTATCCAGAAAAAAAAAAGGATAAAAAAATTATTACATACTCGTGAGTACAAATGTGAATGCTAATTTTCTTTAATCTACTGATATTAATCAGTAAATAAAAGCCCATACTGGATAGGATTAATTGATTATACAAACGTAAATATTTTTTTCTCACAAATTTTGAGCATTATAATTATTTTTTTATACACAATTTCTGATTATTATTTCATTGATTTAGTAGCGCCCTCACCATGTCAAAAAAAAGTTAATGGAAAGACGATTATGTTGCATATGGATTCTCTTGTACAATAGAAAAAGATGGTATGCAATGACCACGATACATTTTACGTTGCAAGATATTTTCAAACTCCAATCTTACACCATCAAAGTTGTTGGAGCATTTCAACAATCAGCATGGGGGTGTAGCTGCAGGACATAGTCTTAACATTTTGAAGTCTAAGAAGGCATGATTTGATACCAGCAGTACTATTGCATAATTTGATGTTGCAGCAGTTCAAATGCTCTTGTTATGTGAAATGGAATTTTCAACACTTTTGCACATAAAAACAAAAGCCATAAATCACTTAAATGCAAGTGATGACTTACACGTAGTTTTTTCAAAAAAGGAGCCTTGCTTCAAAAGTATTATTATGAATAAGCAACAGCAACTTTCCATTAAAAATTGAGATATTGTTTTGTATATATAAAAATGTATATATATTTTTCAAGAGTGTATGAGAATATATTTTTAAGATTCAAGGGGGTGCCAATTACTAAAAAGTAACATAAGAAATACTGATCTACAATGACCAAATTCTATAAAAAGTATACAAAAATAATTTTAATTTGAACCTTCCTCTACTTTTTCTTTTGAAAATGTGAATATCTCCATACAATTTAATCAAGTAAAATAAAAATCTTTTCACCAAACCACTAAAAAAATATTCAATTTTCTCAATGATTCTGTTCTCTATCCCCTTCAAATTGAATGGACGCCATGTTGAATTTTAAGCAATTGGACTGAGATACAATTTGTACAATATATTCAGCATTAATGCAGCAAATGTCAAATGTTCTATATAACTAAAAAGAACAAATATTAAGGAATGTCATAAAGTTGAGAAAATATAGTCATTACTTTTAAAAATAATTATAAAAATTAGATTTTAACATCTTTACAAATGGTATATTTATAATAGGTTTCATATTTTAAATTTTGAGAATTAAATTTTAATCTGACATTTTTCTAGACAGTGTAATCACATTTCTTATGAAATTTACAAAAAGAGAGCTATACATTCTGACTTATCTGAGATAATTCTTAATTGTAAAGCATTAGAAATAAGACATGCAGAAGAATTTCATTTTTGTAGCTGACCCAGATCTTGTCCTTTTATGCAGCTATCTGCTGCACTTATGTTTCCTTCTAAGATAAATAAAGAAATAATATTTCACAATAAGTATTATACATCAGATATTAAGCATTACATATCAAATATTATATAAACAGAACTTTTAATTAATTGTAATTTATTATAAAAATGAAATAAATTATTTTATAATTGCAAATATATATAATATAAAAGAGAAATAGTAATAAGATAAAGGACTAAAAAGTTTTTTTTAGGTGCATGTATATTACATTTCTATACATGTTGATAGTTGAACAAGAAAAAAAAGTGTTTTTTCAATTTAGTGCAACATAAAATATTACTGAAAGTAGAAAATATACCCATAGGTTGCAAAAAATGAAATATAATTCCTTATGTACATGACAAAGATATGATAGAGATCCATACAAAATAGACGTGAGATACTGCTTACAGTAAGATATAACAATGAAAGAAATTTGATATTTTCATTATAATTATTATTTACAATATACAGTATATACAATTGATAGAATATATTTGGTTAGGGTCTAAGTGTTTGGAGTTATGTATGTATTGGAACACAAATAGACATTCTACAGCATTATAAATTATTTTTGTAAAAAAATATATTAAAAATATATAATTACAGATGATAAAAAATATCTCTGAAATATATTTACAGTTGGTTAAAGTCTAAACAAAGAAATTATATATATATATCGCAACATAAACAGAAATTCTACTGCACAAATTAAACTCTTATTGTATAGCATTATGAATTATTTAGATATAAAAAATATGATACATACTTACAGTTGGTCATAATTATTATCCCTGCGTTTCATATAATTATGATTGCTTAAATTCTAATCTGTCTTATTTTTATGCATATGTATCAGAAGAATGTTTTCTTTACAGCAAAAAAAAAAAAATATTGCTGTTAATGCTTTTCTGTGAAGTTTAAAAAAATCAACGAAAAAAAGAAATTAAAAAGCTTTCACTAAAATATTCATAAAAACACAATTTTTACAATACAGAAAAAAAAGACACCATTAGAAAAATGATGCTATAACAAAAAATAAAGCATACGCCTTGTGTTTGTACTTCTTACCATTTCTGCACAGTGGTAATTTAAAGGCATTGATTGATTATAATTCTAATCAATGAGTTCCACTCACAGAGATCAGCCCAAAGTTAATAAAGTAATATAAATGAAGATGTGTACATCTTAACAATATCTTATATTACCATGGATTTTTAGTCCTTTTATAATTGCCTAGTTGAATGTCTTTTGTAAATCAATTTCTTGGTTCTGGGGTATTTTTTTTTTGTAGCTTTTTCAGTAGTTGTTTTTATCCATAACTTTTTTCTCCTTTTTTTTTGAAGCTCCAGATTTTCAATTTAACAATTATTTTTATTTCATTTTTAATCTGTTTAGTTTTTTCTTTTTCTTTTTATAGTTCCAAATTTCCAATTTAACAAGTATTTTCATTGCAGGCTAACACAAATTGAGTTTGCTATGATTTTGAATGAATCAAGAAAGAAAATATCATTGGAAGACTATTTGAAAATGTATTTCAGTGATATTTTCTTTCTCCTACATTTTTAAACGAAATTGGGTCAGTAATGATCAGCTTTTAGAAAGCTTAGCATAAGGTTTTTATAAACTTCATAATATATTGTGTTACAGGCATCTTTTTTTAAAACTAAGAGTGAAATCAATCTAGCATTAGACTTTCAAGCTGAGCTCACTACTGAACTCTACTGAATTCTGTTGCCCACTCACTTTTGTTTTTTTTTAAAAATAACCCTGATATCAATCTTTCATCCAATCATATGACTATCTCAGAAATTTCTGCATTAAGCTTTGACCAATTGATTATCTTTTTACAAGAATGGTTTTTTTTTCAATAGAAAATTCTGTTTATGCACTAAATGATTTATAACTTTGCATTTCTTCAAAGATAAAAATTGTAATCCTCTATACTTTTTTACTCTTTTTTTAAAAAAAGTTCTTTTTAAAAAATATAAACAACTTTTCATTTTTTCAGAGATAAGGACTTTATTCACTTCTTGTTTTTTTTTTCAAAAACAATATATATACACACCCAGGTCTTGTTTTATGCAGATTATTTTAATGCGATTTTGAAGTTATGTGATTTATGTTTCTTCTTAATATCTTTGTATGCAGTTTTTTTATGTGATAAAAAATATTAGATCAGAAGTCAAGCTCCGTTAATGCTCTATTTAAATATTATAAATTTCACACACTCACACATCATATTTAAAGTAATAGTGCATTATTGCAGTTTGACTTCTATTTAATAATCTCAATATTTTCAGTGCTTTATAATAGTACTGTAATAGATTTTATGCAATAAAAATGTTCATAATTTACTTAAAATCAGCATTTCCCCATTTTATATACACACATTAAATTTTACAATATTATAATGTAAATCTGTTTAAACGTTATAGATGTCTATACTATGCATATTGTTGCGTTTGCATTTTAAATCACATTCTATTTTTGCTTTTTTTAAAAAAAAAGTACGTCATCAATTAATCATTTAGTGTCCGCAAGTAATAAATTTTACAAGATTATAATGTAAATCTGTTTAAACGTTATAGATGCGTATACTATGTACGTTATTGTTTTTGCATTTTAATTAAATCACATTTTATTTTTGCTTTTTTTAAAAAGAGTACGTAATCAATTAATCATTTAGTGTCCTCAAGTTTATTTTTAAACGGTGACTAACAGTGGTAGGCACAATTAAATTTGACAATTAAAAATTAAAATCTGATTTTTAATTGTAATTAACAATTTAAAACTTACATCATATGATCTGAAATTAATGTGATTTGAAACAATGAAATTTGATTTTTAAACAGAATTGAAAATTAAAGACAAAAATAATAATTTAATTTTTAATTGTTAGTTTTAATTAAATTTTGCCAAACAGTGGTGAGTAGTTGTCTTTTTATTATCATAAGTTTAAGTTCTTATTTTTATTTTAAACATTTAGTTTACTCTAATGGAGAGGAAAAAACATCTAAGAAAATGAATTTTTTTGGAAACAAAAATTTCAATTTTAGATCACTATAAGAGTAATTAAAAGAATGAAGTTGGCACTAAGTGTATTTCCTCTTGTGATGAATCTGATTTCTTACCAGTTTACAAATGAACCTGTATATTGTCAAATAGCAATAATAATTAAAATACTGTACATGTATAAAAAAATGTAAAATATTGTAAATTATGCATAAAAATAGATTGTTTTGAATAAAATTAAATACTGTAGTTAATAAAAAAAGTAAAAAAAAAAGTTTGTCTTGTATCAATTTTTTTCAAATTTGAAATTTTTTTATTAGTCATATTCTATTTCCATATTTTTAATGCAAATTTTAAAGTAATTTTATGTTGTTGCTTTGCTTTTATGCAATTTTCAAAAATTACAGTATATATCCCCCATTTTTCAAGGTAAATTAAATCTATTTTTGTGCGATTTCTTTTGTGTGCATTTTCTGAGGAACCTATTTACCGCATAAAATGAGACCCAAGTGTATATGAAACTACACAAGAAAAAAAATTTTTTTTTCTTTTTTTTTGTACAGCTATACCTGATGAAAACAAAATATTGTAATTTAATGGGTAGATTATCTTGCAGTTAATTAATTATTATTTTACAAAGCTATATTTAATAATATTAATGAGTGTATGTAATTACTTTTTAACAATTCGTTGTTTAACAAAGATATAACATATTACATATAATAGGGAAATTCTGAATTGCAAATTATAATAAAGTAACATTCACTGAACTGATTACAAGAGAACTTTCTTCATTTTCTATACCAAGCTCTGACATTATTAACCATGTAATCTGAATATATTTGAATTTTATTGATATGAAGCAAATTTTACTTGCTTCATTTTTAAGTATGAAAGAATAAATAATCTCAATTATTAAATATGCTTTTATAATTAACAAGCACTCATATAATTACACTTCAATCAGTTTTACATTTTTCAAATAAGATACACAATTAATGAGCATATACACAAAGTATTTTAGTCAGGTAGAAATTTTATTCAAGATTTACACATTAAAAATTGTTAGTTTCATAAATTAAGTAATCCCTTTTTTACATGTATACATTAATGATAGATTCTATAAAAAAAATTGAAAATGATTATAATTTATTACTTAAACAGAATATAATTGTATGTGTGGCTGTTAATACTTATGATTATTTCATAATAGTAATAATACATTTGGTACAGCCAATGAAAGCTGTTGATAGTGATGTTTTTATAAATTGCAATTCAGTATTTATTTATTATATATAATTTTTATATGCATATGTCAAACAATAAATTAACCAATTTAATAGTTATTATCAAACTACTTAAACTATAATTTTTTGCTATTGCCTATAACTCTCATTAGAAATATAATTTTTTAATTCTACAGGATCCTCTGTTTTATAAAAATTAGAACTAATATTTATATAACTGTATTACATAATCACTAAAGTGAAACATACATAAGTCAACAATATTAACAATCACTAAAATACTATAAAATAGAAATCATATAATTCAAATTATTGATATAAATTTAATGCAAATGTAATTAACAATGCATATATATTTTTGATTTATTTATTAAATAGATGTTTTCACTGTATACAGTAAAATCTTAAATACAGTATATGTAATCATGATGTATAACTATAGATTTACAAATACAAACTATTAAATATCTTACTTATGTTTTAATTAAATAATAAACTATTGGAGGTTATTTAATTGCAGTCATTATTAATATTGTAAAATATAGTTCTGCAGTGTATTAATTACAATACTTGAATATATGTATATATTGTGCCATTACAATTTAGTCATTAGCTAAATTTGTAGTAATTTGCATGAAAGAAAATGTAGAACAAAAATCATCATCACATTTTTATATAGTAAATGAAGCTGTAGGGCATCCAAGTTTAAACCCTACAAGATCAAGTTCTAAAAGCTTAAGATAGAAAGAGAGTGGGGCAACAGTTATATTCTTTATTTGTTTGTGTGTTGATAAAAACTCAAAAATAGTAGTACACACATTTAATAGTTAATTTTTTTTGTTAAAAAGTAAAGTTATAACTTGTTACACATATATAGGCAATGTATGTGTAAGCTATTTAATTGTTTTATATTTCAAATATTAAACATTTTAACTTTCTTTAAAACTAACCTACACTTGCTAAATTTTAATATCTTATTCTATACTTCTATTTTTGCTTTTCTATAATTGTAATTTGGATTTAAAAGCTAAGGATTTAATTTTAAATATTAGGGTTATAATTACTAAGCTAGCAATTGGATTGTTTTAATATGTCAGTTTATAAATAATTTGAATGAGTGTGTGTGTGTACATTGCATACATAAACTACATTTTTTTTTATTACATATTGAGAGAAAAGGAAGAAAATCTGTTATATTATTTTTTTTCTTACTCAACAATTTTTTGTATTATAAGGGTTGTTTTTCTGTTGAAAAACTTAGAGACGATGTGAGAAGTCTAATTTTAAAAATGTCTCATCTTAAGATCAAAAGAAAGAAGCTCAAATTTGAGATGTTACATAGGTGTAAAAAAGGATTAAGACTATTTTTTCCTTCAAAACAAAAGTTTGTCTAAAAATCAGGATAGTGAGATTTTTAGTACTATCCAGCTAAAAAAAACAATTTGGTTGAAAATAAGTTTTATAAATTTAATTAAAAGAGGTGGTCAAAAATAGAAAAAAAAATCGGATATAAAAGCAGTCTGGAAAATCAGTTAAGATATTTATTATTAGAGAGACTTTTTAAAAATTATTGAAACTAAAGCAGACAAACATTTTTAATTCTGCTAGATAACCTTTTTTTAAAAATCATTTTTTTTAATATCAAGTTTGGAATGTTGAAAATATAAGGATGGCGGGCTAAGAAAAATTAATATATATCTCGTCTGTTGACTGAGTCATCATCAACTAGCACATCATATAGGAAAGAAAAGATGTCTTGTCTGAAAAATAATATTCTACACCTTTCAACTGACCGAGAGAAATAAGATGTTTTTAAATAGAAAGAAGAAAACATTCACCTGCATTGGAAGGCGATCAGGAAAAGAGTAATCTACTGATAAATATTAAATCATCAAGTCCAATTAATTGTTCCAGTAACTGAGTTTAAACCCAAGAAAATTTATAAATGTGAAAACAACTGCTGTACTTCATCCACTAAAAGAATCATGCTTGACAGGAAGAGAAGAAAAGTTAATATAATGATTTCCAAATTGTCCACTAAAGCAAATAACCTCAATAGGATCATCATCATCAAATAATTATACACCTCAAGAAAAAGATTGTTCCAAAGAAAACGGAAATGGTAGATGCAAAAATATAGACATTAAACAAGAAAATTTGACTCATTGGAAGTCCTACAAAGAATAGAACTGGTAGTATAAATTTTTTTATATATATTTTCTTTATAATATCAGAGACTTAGTAAAATTTTAGCAACAGAGTGGTATATTTTTGTTTAAAGAACTTTTAAAACAACCAAGATCAATTGAAACCAAGAATTTCTTAATAACGATAAACATAGGCTTTATTAATGATTTTATATGTACTAAAATTATGATTGTCTATTAACCTAAAGTTATGAAATGTTATTAATATGTAAAATATTTTTTTTATATTATTATTTTGTTTTAAATAATATTTTTGTTATTATGGGGATAAAACACGCACATACATAATATAATAATACTTGTTGCATATATGTAATGGTGTGTGAATGTAAAGAAAGAAAAATAGGTGGTATTAGAAATATTAGATTTTGTTTTAAGTTAAAGTATAGCATTTCAGAGGGTAGAAGGGAGGGGGAGAAAAATAATTTAAAACTTGTTCTGGAAATCTTGCTCTTTCACTTCTACTAACATTTTTTTTTTATCATTCTACTTTACCTGTTAGATTATAAAAGTATGTGTGCGAAAGAGAAAGGAAAAAAAAGAGTGAATATTTTTTTTTCTTATGAAATATTTTCTTGTGAATCCAAAACGTTAGCAAACTTAGTATCCAAATTTATGTATATATTTTTGACGGGAAAAGGGGAAGAATTCAAAATTAACATTATGATTGCCTGATAATCAATTATTGTTCTCATTATTATTTCATATAAAATTTTGGTTTTATCTTTAAATTATTTGTAGATTTTCGTAATAAATTAATAAATGTTAAATTGTTTTATTAAACGAGGCATATGTATTTTATTGATAATAGTCTTTATTCGTTGTGATCATTCATCATCAATGGTTGATATTGATTATTTAAGATTTAATTAGATATACTAAAATTAAGCAATAATTATGAATTTCTTTATAACAATTAGGTTTTATGATTAGGCTTAGTCCTAAAGCTGTGGTTGAAACCATTATCATTATCATTATCATCATCATCATCATCACATTTTAATTAATGAGCTGTTTAAATGTTTAAAGGCCATAAATAAATATTGATTTCATAGTATTTAGTGATTTCTTAGTATTATTATAACCACCATCCCATCATCTATTTCATGCAAGGATGAGTGAATTGCCATCCTAAATTAATAATATAATCTGAGCTAGTAAAACTTATAAAAAAAATATTGAAACACATTTGTTATGTTAAGATCTAAGAAATGATTTCTGTCTAATGAATTTTATATATTCCACTTTAGTTTAAAGATGTTTTATGTTACCTAGGTGTTTACTTAAATATTAGTGCATACAGTGCTATGGGTCTAAAATCAAAATCATACATTTTATAAGAAATAAGGTACCAAAGGGATTCAAACCTGGTGCATGTGAAAAAGTTATAAATATAACTTTGTCTAGGTCCAGCTAACCTAGTGGTGCCCTGATAGACCATATTCACTTGTTGTTCACTTAGATATGCACTTGAGATCCAACCAAGAGATAAGAGTGAGGGAAATCTACTGGGGGATATATTGAGAGATATTTGATTGAGCTACCAGTGTACTCACCCATTTGATTTCCATATACCTGAGTTATGATAATTTGTTCTGAATAATAATTGTTTATACTTTCTATTTGTTTATAATTATTGATATTGTGATAACTTGAGAAATCATATAGAGAAATATGTTTAATTTATTCCTACTCATCATTTTAATAATTATTTACTATTATAGCCACTACTCAGTATGGTAATATTTATATTTGAATCTGAATTCTTTATCAACTTTAGTTATATTTATATTTGAATTCTATTGATCTTTTAATTATGTTACAATGGCACCCAACATTGGGTTATGATGTGTCACCATATACCTGAAAAAGGGAGTCTATAGACTGATGGGAGATGTGTGGTTAAAAAGAGAAATTTTTTTTAGTAAAATTTTTTTTTTCAGTAAAATTTTTTTTTGTCTTACAAAATTGTCTTAGCCATAAGATCTTATTTTAGATTTGTATATGATGATGTTTGATATGATTTAATTTTTCATTGATGATGATAAAATGGGTACAACCATAAAACAGCTTGGATTTTGTTTGTTTTTTTTCTCAATTTTGAAAATAGATGTATATCACAACTTAAGACAGAGGTGAAATAAATAATAGAATTTTTTTTTTTAAATATTAGAATGATTTATTGCCAAATAGGATAGGCATAGTAATAGTGATGAATTATGGGATAGTAGTCTCATGTGTGTTTGGGGAGTTCATTTTGTAAAAAGTCTATGATTTTGGAGGTTGGATTGGATATTTGATCGTTGGAGTTTGGTTGGTTAGATTGCAGTTTTGATGATGAGTGGAGAATTTTGTCATTGCCTTGAGAATGCTATGTATTCGTGTACCATGAATGATCAAACCCATTCACTGCTCCAACCCAATTTATAAGTTATCCTTATTTTATCATGAAGCAGTTAACAGCAGTCCTGCCATGATATCAGCCTATAAGTCTCCAAGACAGAGAGCAAGGCTTAGTTTTCTGTAATCTATAATAAGCAGGGCATTCTTTGATACTTGCCATGTAAGACTCCAAGAGAGAGAGAGCAAGGCATAGTTTATCTATTTTAGCCCCTAAGACTTAAAATACTTCTTTTATTGCAACAGAGTTTGCATCATTCAATCAAGGGTTGTGGTAGTTAATAGTGATCGAATTGGGATGATCTTCTGAGTGCTCGTGATGCATTGTGTGATTATAGTGCTGTGACTGAATTCTTTTATTTATCTCATGATTGTGAACTGCTAGTCATTCTGTGGACTGTCAATATCTGTCAGATCTCTAGGAGAATAGATGGATATATAATTTGGGCTATTACAGACAGACATGCACTATATAGATTATTGTTGAGTGATTCATCAAATAAGGATATTAAATATTTTTTTTTTGTATTTGTAATGCATGATAAGGTGAAAAGCAAATCAGTCAGTTAGTCAAAGATAGGTGTCAGACAAGGAAAGGATGTGTAGGTTTTTGGTGGTCAGGGAAGCACAGATGTGATATATATATATATATGATTTTAAAACATGAGTGAACTAAATAATACAACTGAAGAGGTTATGGAAGAGGAAGGTGTCCCAATCCCAGGGATCAGTGATAGTTTTTATACTGAAGAAGATGATAGGGAGATTTCCTATAAAAAACAAAAAGGAAGAGAGGAAGTAGAGGAAGATGTCTCTAAAGTTAATAGCAATAATGTCTCAAGTGTGGAAGTAGATAAGCCAGAAGTCGGCCAGACTCAGATAGCAAAGGAAACACCATCAGGAATGGAAATAATGATAAGGCAGATGTTTAAAAGTCTAGAACAAAAGATGGAGAAAAATAATAAAAGTATAGAAAGCTTAGAACAAAAGATGGAGAAAAGTAATAAAGGTTTAGAACAAAGTATAGACAGTCTAAGAGAAGATAGTAAGCAGGGTATAGAAAGTTTAGTACATAGGATATGTCAATCTATAGAGAAAACTACAGAAAGTATAGCAGAAGGTAGTCAAGGCTCACTAGTGTTAAAAGATAAGCTAGATAGCCAGACCACTGAGAATAAAGATAGGGATGAGAAATTAGATGAAACAATAAATAAACCAGCTAGTACGCTGATAGAGGATAAATTCCCAGAAGTAGAAAGGCCGATAGAAGCCATGAAACCAAATCTCTCAGTGAAAAGAATACATGAGGTGATGGCCAAAGGGCAGATTGGGATAGATCTTGAAGCGAAAAGAAGGAAAAGAGAGTTGGAGGAAAAACTTCATGCACCAGATAAGGTGATTGATTTAAGAGAGGCAATAAGGGAGATGAAACCAGATATTTTAGAAAGAGAACAAAATTTTCAACAGTCTATAGTTCTCAATCTATTAACCAACCAGCATGTGTGGTTTCAAAAATCTGTCTTCTTAAATAGATTAGAGATACCTTATATATGGTATAGAGAATCCATCTCTCTGAAAAATTTAAATGTACATTGGGTATCGTGCAGAGAATCAATCTCTAAAAAATTCAACTGCTCTGGAAAAGTCAAAAATAAATTATATCTGGTACAGAGAGGCAATCTCTCTGAAAAATGTAAATCCAGCGGATCATCCTGAAAAATGTAAATGTCCAGTGTGTATCGTACAGAGAATCAATCTCTCTGAAAAGTTTAAATGTCCATTATATATGGTACAAAGAATCAATGTCTCTAGAAAATTTAAGTGTGCCTTATATTTGGTACAGAGAGTCAACATTTCTAGAAAATGTAAAAATAAATTATATGTGGCACAGAGAATCAACCTCTCTGGAAGATGTAAGGATGAATTATATATGGTACAAAGAGTCAGTCTCTCTGAAAAACTTAAAGATACCTTATATATGGTACAGAGAGTTAGTCTTTCTGGAAAGTTTTAAGATAAAGTATGTATGGTATAGAGAGTCAATCTCTCTGAAAAACTTCAAGGCATATTATGTATGGTACCAAGAGTCCATATTTCTAAATGGAGTCTGTAATAGGAGGTTAGATAAAATAAATTCTCCGGATATGTTTTATAAATATCCAGTAAAAATGAAAAATGGAAATATTAAAAATGGACTGGATGTACATGTGCAATTTTATGCAGACCGCAATATGATTTGAAAAGAAAAGGGCCATTCCAAATTACCAAAAAAATAGGAGAGAATGCTTTTATGCTTGCTACTCTTGATGGGAATAAGGGAACCTATAATGCTAGGAGTTTGATCCCTTATACTTCAGCAGAGTAGCTTGGCAAAGATCTCCAAATAAATCACCTTTAAGTTTTCTACTGAAAAGGGGATTTGATAGGCATCTAGATGATGTTTACAAGTAGTTAAAATTTTTATTATTATTATTAGTGTGTTTATTATTATTAGTGTTATTTTATTAGTTAGGATTTTCTTATTCGATATAGTTAAAGCAAAGGTGCTGATGATTTTATTCGAAGGAGGGGGATGTAGTGCCATTACAATTTAGTCATTAGCTAAATTTGTAGTAATGTGCATGAAAGAAAATGTAGAACAAAAATCATCATCACATTTTTATATAGTAAATGAAGCTGTAGGGCATCCAAGTTTAAACCCTACAAGATCAAGTTCTAAAAGCTTAAGATAGAAAGAGAGTGGGGCAACAGTTATATTCTTTATTTGTTTGTGTGTTGATAAAAACTCAAAAATAGTAGTACACACATTTAATAGTTAATTTTTTTTTGTTAAAAAGTAAAGTTATAACTTGTTACACATATATAGGCAATGTATGTGTAAGCTATTTAATTGTTTTATATTTCAAATATTAAACATTTTAACTTTCTTTAAAACTAACCTACACTTGCTAAATTTTAATATCTTATTCTATACTTCTATTTTTGCTTTTCTATAATTGTAATTTGGATTTAAAAGCTAAGGATTTAATTTTAAATATTAGGGTTATAATTACTAAGCTAGCAATTGGATTGTTTTAATATGTCAGTTTATAAATAATTTGAATGAGTGTGTGTGTGTACATTGCATACATAAACTACATTTTTTTTATTAAATATTGAAAGAAAAGGAAGAAAATCTGTTATATTGTTTTTTTTTCTTACTCAACAATTTTGTATTATAAGGGTTGTTTTTCTGTTGAAAAACTTAGAGACGATGTGAGAAGTCTAATTTTAAAAATGTCTCATCTTAAGATCAAAAGAAAGAAGCTCAAATTTGAGATGTTACATAGGTGTAAAAAAGGATTAAGACTAAAAATCAGGATAGTGATATTTTTAGTACTATCCAGCTAAAAAAAAACAATTTGGTTGAAAATAAGTTTTATAAATTTAATTAAAAGAGGTGGTCAAAAATAGAAAAAAAAATTGGATATAAAAGCAGTCTGGAAAATCAGTTAAGATATTTATTATTAGAGAGACTTTTTAAAAATTATTGAAACTAAAGCAGACAAACATTTTTAATTCTGCTAGATAACCTTTTTTTTAAAAATCATTTTTTTTAATATCAAGTTTGGAATGTTGAAAATATAAGGATGGCAGGCTAAGAAAAATTAATATATATCTCGTCTGTTGACTGAGTCATCATCAACTAGCACATCATATAGGAAAGAAAAGATGTCTTGTCTGAAAAATAATATTCTACACCTTTCAACTGACCGAGAGAAATAAGATTTTTAAATAGAAAGAAGAAAACATTCACCTGCATTCGAAGGCGATCAGGAAAAGAGTAATCTACTGATAAATATTAAATCATCAAGTCCAATTAATTGTTCCAGTAACTGAGTTTAAACCCCAGAAAATTTATAAACGTGAAAACAACTGCTGTACTTCATCCACTAAAAGAATCATGCTTGACAGGAAGAGAAGAAAAGTTAATATAATGATTTCCAAATTGTCCACTAAAGCAAATAACCTCAATAGGATCATCATCATCAAATAATTATACACCTCAAGAAAAAGATTGTTCCAAAGAAAACGGAAATTGTAGCTGCAAAAATATAGACATTAAACAAGAAAATTTGACTCATTGGAAGTCCTACAAAGAATAGAACTGGTAATATAATTTTTTTATATATATTTTCTTTATAATATCAGAGACTTAGTAAAATTTTAGCAACAGAGTGGTATATTTTTGTTTAAAGAACTTTTAAAACAACCAAGATCAATTGAAACCAAGAATTTCTTAATAACTTTGTTAATGATTTTATATGTACTAAAATTATGATTGTCTATTAACCTAAAGTTATGAAATGTTATTAATATGTAAAATATTTTTTTTATATTATTATTTTGTTTTAAATAATATTTTTGTTATTATGGGGATAAAACACACACATACATAATATAATAATACTTGTTGCATATATGTAATGGTGTGTGAATGTAAAGAAAGAAAAATAGGTGGTATTAGAAATATTAGATTTTGTTTTAAGTTAAAGTATAGCATTTCAGAGGGTAGAAGGGAGGGGGAGAAAAATAATTTAAAACTTGTTCTGGAAATCTTGCTCTTTCACTTCTACTAACATTTTTTTTATCATTCTACTTTACCTGTTAGATTATAAAAGTATGTGTGCGAAAGAGAAAGGAAAAAAAAAGAGTGAATATTTTTTTTCTTATGAAATATTTTCTTGTGAATCCAAAATGTTAGCAAACTTAGTATCCAAATTTATGTATATTTTTGACGGGAAAAGGGGAAGAATTCAAAATTAACATTATGATTGCCTGATAATCAATTATTGTTCTCATTATTATTTCATATAAAATTTTGGATTATTTGTAGATTTTCATAATAAATTAATAAATATTAAATTGTTATATTAAACGAGGCGTATGTATTTTATTGATAATAGTCTTTATTCATTGTGATCATTCATCATCAATGGTTGATATTAGTTATTTAAGATATGATTCAATGTGCTAAAATTAAGCAATAATTATGAATTTCTTTATAACAATTAGGTTTTATGATTAGGCTTAGTCCTAAAGCTGTGGTTGAAACCATTATCATTATCATTATCATCATCGTCATCATGACGTTTTAATTAATGAGCTGTTTAAATGTTTAAAGGCCATAAATAAATATTGATTTCATAGTATTTAGTGATTTTTTAGTATTATTATAACCACCATCCCATCATCTATTTCATGCAAGGATGAGTGAATTGCCATCCTAAATTAATAATATAATCTGAGCTAGTAAAACTTATAAAAAAATATTGAAACACATTTGTTATGTTAAGATCTAAGAAATGATTTCTGTCTAATGAATTCCACTTTAGTTTAAAGATGTTTTATGTTTACTTAAATCTTAGTGCATACCGTGCTATGGGTCTGAAATCAAAATCATACATTTTGTAAGAAATAAGGTACCAAAGGGATTCAAACCTGGTACATGTGAAAAAGTTATAAATATAACTTTGTCTAGGTCCAGCTAACCTAGTGGCGCCCTGATAGACCATATTCACTTGTTGTTCACTTAGATATGCACTTGAGATCCAACCAAGAGATAAGAGTGAGTAAAATCTACTGGGGGATATATTGAGAGATATTTGATTGAGCTACCAGTGTACTCACCCACTTGATTTCCATATACCTGAGTTATGATAGTTTGTTCTGAATAATCTTGAGAAATCATATAGAGAAATATGTTTAATTTATTCCTACTCATCATTTTAATATTTATTTACTATTATAGCCACTACTCAGGTATGGTAATATTTATATTTGAATCTGAATTCTTTATCAACTTTAGTTATATTTATATTTGAATTCTATTGATCTTTTAATTATGTTACAATATAGAATACATTTTATGCCTTAGCAGTTGGCACATTTATCTGCGTGCACATAACCTTGATGGAACTTTGAAATTTTTATCTTCAGACTGAAGATTTTTAAGCAAGTTTAAGATTTTCTTATTTATCTAGGAAATCCAGAGCTAAGCTAGCTAGCTGTCCAGTTATGGCCAAATAGTGGATATCTAGTTTGGCTAAAAAGTAGTGCAAGGACATAAAACACCTAAAACTCTTTATCCAGCAGTCTAATGATCATGCTCTTATTCTGTTGGATTCTTTTATTGAAGAGACGATGTAGAGATTTTTGCCCTGCGGAAAATTGTTGTTTGACTGTAATTTTTTTTTTAATGATTATTTATTTACTATAAATACAGTTAATCAGGATTAAGTTAAGTTATCAATAAGAATTAGGGGAGAGAGGCATGTTGCAGATTTTTTTTTTTAAATAATAATAATAATATTAAAAGAATATATTTTGATAAAGCAAATACTTATTTTAACTCGTTACATTTCTTTTAAATACAAATGCCATATAATTAGATTCTATTTTTAAAAACTAGATACTGGAAAGACCAACATTGCCCCTTCAAAGAACAAACTTTTACAAAAATTCAGTTTCATAAATTAATTGTGAAATTGTTTACATAATTTATTCTTTAAATCAAACAAAGAGCTTATTATGTATATTCGCCTTTATGGTTTAAATTTTTTTTTCTTTCCAAAGATTTTTAAATAAAAAATACTGAAGATGGCTTAGCTATATTACACAATAATTTAACATTTGGAAAATAACTTATGATTTTATTATTTTATATATATGTATCCAATACTGTAAGTCGAGTTTATATTAATTATATTGTGCCGGTCAAAACATGTTTATCCATCTAACATGAGCTGGAACTCACAAAATGTACTTCAAACCCAGTCAAGCCCGAGATTTAGATTAAGGACCAGCCTGAATTCGAACTCACTCTCTAAGCTCAAGATCTAACACCTAATGAATAACATAATAGTGATGGCACATGAGAATTAATCTTAATCCGGCCGACTAGCAAAGCTGAGCAAAACAATGAGACATCTATTAACTATGACTATATTAAAATATACATAAGCATGGCTGTAATATGTGGAAGTGGAGGAAAAGGAATTTGAACTACTCAAATAAGTTAGACAATAAAATATAGTTTAATATACTGACAAATGATTATACGTTTATAAATTAATTATATACATTAGTGTGTGCGTGAATGAGCAAGCGGTCTACTAAGCGATAGAGGATTACATAGTGTCATTCACGCTATTATTTCTCATAGGCTCTTTATTAGCTAAATGATACGTTATAAATAAGCACACATCTTTGGTGAGTCTAATATTAATGTGCCAATCGAATATTAGAAAGAATTACATAATACTGCCATTAACACTTTGATTTACAGTTCAGAAACATGGTGACTAACATATATTTTTCTAGGAGTGTTCCGAAATTCATTATACATATGATATAAACTATTTTCACGCCATTGAGGGTGTGAAAATAAACAAAAGACAGTTGAAAGATTATATTTGAAACTATGACAAAATATTTAATGAAAATTTATTTTAACAATAGTAAGACGAACACTTTATTTTTCCCAAGGCAGATAGATACTCTTAAATATAGATATATAAATTACGACAGTGGGAGTGTATGATACTTAAATAAATTTAATTAATAAAATAGAAGTAATTGGCATTTATATATATATATTTTAAGCACAGCGCAATTTTAATATTAGAGCATTAAAACTGGGTCATGAAGCAAAAGAAATAATAATATGAAGAAGTTTGCGGTGCTGACATAATAGCCTAAAAACAACTAAGAGGAAAAGGTTGTGTTTCTGGATGAAAAACGAAATCTCACACCCCTTTCTTGGGTAGTGCCTAGAGAAAAGTGGATAGGCATGGCATGGCCCAGACTTTTGCTGGTATAACTGACATGAGAGACCTTTTATCTATGAAGTGAATATGCATACCGTGTGCCAAACTTATAGGATCACCACCAGAGGCATTTTATATGAAATAAATATGATTCCAGATAGCTCAACTATCTACGGAATGAGATATGAAAAGAAATCTATGGGTTCGAACTTGTTGCAACCCCCAGATAAGAAGACTAGAAGCATGTAATATATATATAATACGGAGATAGGCTCAATGTCAGTAACGCAGAATGACTGAATGTCCCTAACGATATGAAATATAATTTACTGCTTTAAGAATAAATGACCCTTGTTTGAATACCATAATTTATATAAATAATATGCTATGCCGCTATAATATATATATATATAGAAATTTAGATTTCATTTACTAAAATATACTTGAAGATTATTTATTTAGCAAAGGAAACATTAAGATTTAGATTTCAAATTAATAAAATATGCGTTAAGATTTGATTTAGCAAAAGAAACATTAAAGATTTACCTCCATCCCTTTTCTGCTATTTTTAAATAAATGAATCCCACCTTCATTGATTTTACAATAATTGGAATATATAAATACTGTATTTGATATTTTAAGCATAGACTATTTTAAGAGTATAGAAAATAATAACTAGCAGTTATATAGAAAACAAATAATCGGTCACCTTTTTAGAAATGAATAAAGAATATTTTAAAATTTCAAAGCGTTAATTAGCTATAGATCTGGATTCTCCCTGGGTAGAAAATCCAGAGTTAAACAAACATATATATTTTTTTATATTAAAGCATAAACAAAATGTTGACGTAAAACAATCTGGCGAGCATATTAATTAATAATGTGTTATGTTTTAAAAGGGAACATTAATAACTTGCTTCATGAAGGTTTACTTAAAAATGACAGAAAAGATTTTTATAAATTAAGCTCACCAATTTGTTTGAGATTGGCAAAATAATACTAATAATAAAAAAGCATATATATATAAAATCAAGTAATAAATAACTAACCGCACCAAAATTAAAGAAAGTTAGAGCATATGAGATAGAATTAAATTTAAAGAAATCATTGGAGAGCAATTTACATATTATATATAGAAATTAACTAAGAACAAATTACATATTAACAAAAACAAAGTTAAATAATATATTAAAAGAAATCTTGATAGATGAGTTAGGTTAGATTTAGTTTGCTGTGACGGCTTGAAAAGTTACCTGGCAATTTTAAGAGTCCAATTTAAAATATTGCATGTGCACGGCAATTGAAATGAAAGTTCTTAAATAACTGCACGCTTCTATTAGCATTAAAGTTCTTAGGTCAGGCTTTTACTTCCTCTTGGGCAGCAGAATGAGATGGTCGCTGAAGATGGTGACCCGTAGGGCCGATGAAGAGTGATGGATTTACTGCTACATCATTTTTAGTTTCACAGCGATGTTAACAATCATTTTCACTAGAGTAGCTAATCTTCCCTGTGATTCAAAATTCAGTCATTTTATACTTTTTCTTTTATCAGTTGTTTTTGAAGATGCAACAGTAAGATAACATCCAAAAATAAATTCAAATCTATTTCCAGATTAGAAATACATTTGACAATATGTTTTTAACAAAAGCATCTCTAATCTTAATCCCCTTTTAAGTAAAACTTTAATTAAAATTACCTACCCTAGCATCTCTAATCTTAATCCCCTTTTAAGTAAAACTTTAATTAAAATTACCTACCCTAGATTAAAACAATAGTGCTTCCAACCCTGAATTATTTTTAGACAATTATTGCAGCATCTTCCATATTGGATTCTATAAAAATATACAGTTTAATAGAAAAAGTACTTTAAAAAGAAAAAGTTTAAAATTTGATGTATAATAAAATATTTAAAATCAATATTGTTAGTAAGTTTTTGCTCCTATATATATTTGAATCGCACCTATAATACTTTAATAAAAAAGAACTAATAATTAATAATAGAATTAATAATCATAAAATTAATAATAAAATGTTATTGAAAGTTAAAATTGATAAATTTAGGCGCGCATTTCAAATATATGCATAACATATATATATAGCAAAAGGAGCAGGATAAGATATAGGATTTAAACATAGGTTAGTAGGTAGAAACATGAAGCACAATCTTAAGCTAAGATTGACTGCTTCAATATTTACATGGATTGTTGGCAGTATGCCAAGATAGCTGATAAAGCGAGGTTGTTTTCGAAATGCATATGTAGTGTAGAGTGATTTGTTGTTTTTTCTTGTAATATGACAGCCTTGGTAAAAAAGTTTTATGCATGTTGATTGGATTTGATAGCTTTTTTGATTTATTTACATCTAATTCAACCGGTCCATTAGATACAATACTGTATAATTCAGCAAACTTTTAACATCTGGACAAAATTATGAAGAGTCATTTAAAATTTTTATTTTTATTATTTATCAAACAATGTTATGGATAGGTTTATTAAATTGTCAGTCTTTAGTTATAATCTTTACTTGAGGCAATATGATTATTAATGAGTCAGATGCCTGGAACTAGATTTTAGACAGGAGCTTTGATTTAGAGCTTGGACAGCAACTTGAAAATGTAAGCCAATTTAAATATCTTGGTAGCTTTCTAAATAGAAAGATTGATCTAGCAGTTAAGGTATAGCAATGATTCCAATGCCTTATTGTTGCTTTTAATAAATTAAAAGATAGGGTTTTTCATAAAAGTTAAATAATTACTATAATTAAATTAGCTATATATACAATTGCTATTTTATCTCATTTAGTATTTGGAAGTTGATACCCTAACAGCATAATATAAAGGCATTAGTAAAGTTTCATTTAAATATACTCTGTAAACTTTTAAAAATCAGATGGAAAGATTATAAGACTAATCAATACATTCTTCAGCTTTCAAATGGGATATTATAAAATCCACTATTGGAAAAATCATATCTTCCATTGGACTGAACATGTGATATGAGTGAACAATACAACACACTCTAAAAAAGTGTTTTAAGATGAACTTGTTCATCGTTTTCATAGTAAAAGAAGACCTCATTACATTATAAGGATTGTTTCACGGATATTTTAAATAAGTGCAATGTTGATTTTTTTTGTTGGGAAATTATAGCAGAGAATAGGATACATTGGAGAACTACAATTTACAAAAAAAAAAAAAAATCTGCACAAGTTAAAATACAACTTCACAAAATATTAAATGAACAGAATAACAGATTAGTAAGTTTTGTGCAGTTCATAGATTAGTTTATATAGTCAGCATAAAACTCATCACTAGCACAGTATTATTATTATTATTGTGTTTTTTTTTTTAAAAATCTTTTCTCCTTAGAATTGGAATGGTCATATTTATTTGCAGATGACTGCTGTTTCTGCTGATGCAAGTATTTGAAAATGAAAAGAAAAATCATAGTTGATGTTTTACTTTATTTTTTGCTTTTATTTAATTATAGTATTCATTTAACATAAAAAATTTGCATCCAAACAAAAAATATTAGAGTTAATATTTTTTGTTCGTAATGATTAAACAACATCCATTCTATATCTACATATGTTTAAAATATTAATATCTTAAAGGTAATCCTAATCTATATTTACAAGTAATAGATAATTTTTTTTTGTATTAATTGCTTTTATTTACTGTGCACTAAAAAGAACATTTTTTTTTCTTCAACCACAATTGGAGTTTTAAGATTTAACTTGAAATAAAAGCATAAGGGCCAAAAAAACTAGGGATTGACTTAATTAATTTCTGGGCCCCCAATACTTTTATTTCAATTTAAATCTTAAAACTCCAATTGTGGTTGAAGAAAAAAAATTTTTTTTCATTTGAGTGCACAGTAAATAAAAGCATTTAATATATATAAAAATTATCTCTTATTTTTAATTTTATTAATATTGGCATAGGAAATAAAAAATATAAAACTATATCATACTTTAAAATTGACTTGAAACTTATAGTTGATATATATATATATATCACCAAAGATTTGTGCTATAATTAAAAATGTATACCCCTTATGTATATATCATATTTAGTATATGCAGTAATAAATGTGTACACAAATGATTGAAAATATGAAATATTATTTTAAGTGAAAAGTGACATTTTTGTTTTTGATTGGAATTTTTTTTTAAAGAAAATGCTTATCAAAACTATATTGTAAATGAACTTCACTTAATACAAGGGTCCCCAACCCTATGCCCGTGGACATCATGGCGCCCGCAGACCATTTTATGTGTGCCCGCCGCTATCCTAATATGATAAAAAAATATTTATCTGATTCAAATAAATTTAATTATATTGTAATCAAGTTGTAGGGCATACTATACTTTATTTTCGAAATAAATATTTTTTTGTACATTATGTGTGTTATTAACAATATCCAACTATAAATTTACATTGAAAAATAAATGGTGCCCGCCACCTGGCTGGTATTATGGAATGTGCTCTTAAGTGCAAAAAGGTTGGGGACCCCTGACTTAATATATATAATTTTACTTTAAATCAATTTCACACTTATAGGGTATATATATCACTACATATTTCTGCAGTAAGTTAATATGTATACTCTTTATGTAAATATATTTAGTATGTTTACTTAATTATATATAATGAGTGTAATAATTCTCAAGGCTAAATGGGTTTATAAATAACAATTAGAAACTAATCAACACTTAGACATAACAATCAACAATCTCAAACTACTGACAAGGCAATCCACCTTTATTGTTAAAAGGAGGTTGCCTTGGCAACAGTTATTAGAGATTGCCATCTATATTGGGATTGTCTAAATGTGACTGGTCACTAATGCTTAATTATATGTGTAATAAATCAACTTTTCTATTTAAAATTGGTTGACATTTTTTCTTTTGATTTGCAATATGTATTGCTAAAGTCAAAAATAATATTTAATAAATAATTTTAATGATTAATTAATTTATATATATATACCTAGTAAAAACATATTTTTTAATGAAAATAACAAAAGAAAACAACTTCAGCAAGATTGTTTTGCATTGAAAAAATGTAAAAAACTTATTTTAATGATTTAGGCAGTGAAGTCATTCCAAGATTAAATTTAAAAAAAAAAAAGGAAGTAAATAATGAAAAATTAATTTTTATATTTTTAAAAAACATTATACAATATATATTTCTAAATATCAATTAATTTAATAAATATTTTAATATGACTAGGTAAATGAGATGTTGGATATGTATTCCTCATTTCTATAGTTATATAATAACTCAAATTAGCTTATTACGGCAAGTAAAAGATGATTAAAGATATAAAAAAAAATTTTAATATAATTTTTTTAAAAAAAAGTATAGAATGTAATTGTATTGAGAATTTTATTTGTCAAAGTATGTCATTATGCATTTTGACTATTGTATTATGTCTATCAGTAATTTTAGATGCAATCCTTAATAACAATTAGATAGGTATCTGGGTTTCCATTAATTCAGTTTCTTGAAAATTTGCAATCAAGCCAAAAATGTTTAAAGTCCATCTAATTTAAAACCCACATTATACGTGTGGCTGATGAATGAATTAATCCCTACACCATGATGCCCATTATTTCTTACTTAGTATGCACTTACATATATATATATTTGAAGATATAAATACATGAATAAATCCAGATTTTTTACTGTTAATTATATAATGATATCTTAACTTCCTTTCTTTGTACTTTTTCCCCCCACAAAGTAAAGGTCAGGGCTGTTAAAAAAATACTGTTTTATTTTTCCCTCCATGAATCTGAATTGTGGTAACTCAAGTCAACTGTAATAAATTAAATTTGAAAGTACTTATTGATATAATAAATTTATTATTTAGAAGTTTTTCTTTTGGATTATAAAATGTTATGCTTGACAGGTTAAACATTATGAATACATTTGCTGTAATAAAATATTGTATAATTTTATTTTAAAGCAAGTAAATTATAACTATGCATCAAACATTTGATCTATTGATTTTGTACCTGTCATTTTGTATTTGACTTTTAAAGGCTTTTATATATATTTATTGATATTTTGTAACTGATTTCTAAACTATTTTGATTTGAAGTTTTTTTTGTTTGATTTAGTATCATTATTGAAACAAATATAAATATAAAAAGATATTTTTACCCCTGTATGTGTGTGTAGTACATAAGTGTGATTTCAATCTGAAACTAAGTCAACAATCAAACTAACAAGGCACAAAGATTAAGTACACTGATTTCTTCTGGTCAATCTCTTCTAAACTTTGCTAGAAAAAAAACCACTCAGTAAAAAGTGAATATGGAAATCATACGTTGCCAACTAGTATCCAATTGGAAAGAGATAATGTTATAGCATATCATTGTTATTTTTGATTTTTATATGGTAATTGCTTGCAAATCATTTTCTTATATAACTGATTCACTCCACATTTTTTTAAATAAATTAAATTTTATTTATATCAGATTTTCTCTTTAAAGGGCTCATTTAGCAATGGTGCAGAATATGGAAATATTTTTTAACATATTAAATGTTGACTTGGGCCTCATTTTTTCCCCATTTTATATTACTGAGTATTGTTGAGATAAGTCATGTTCTCATAAGTAAAGGATTGATTGTACTTTATAAACTTTATATGTTGCATGGTATTTAAAACCAAAATTATTACTACATCTGCTTTCAGCTATCATGAAGTTTGAAAAATGCAAATGTTTAGTATTTATGAACATTACCATTAATAAATAGAAGATTGGATTCGATCTCCCAGAATTCATTGATCTTGGCATTAGATTTTTTTTAATGATATATTTAGTTAATTTACAGCCATAAATATTAATATTATAATATGAGATCACTTAATGATTGTTTTAGAGAGTTATCTTTGTTATGTTATTATTAATCTTTTGGAAGTTATGGTTGACCTGAGAGATATAAGCAACCTTTTTCATAATAACAAATATCATGTACATATATTCAAAATCATTACTAGTTATATATTTATATGTGACTAATATTAAATTATAATATTTAAGTTCTCAATTTGCTTATAGCATGTGTTTCATAAAGACATGTGATATTCAATAATAAATTTTATGAGAGATACTACATACAACTTCTGAAGTCAGTCTTTATGTAGTTCTGACAATAATTTCTAAATTGCAATAAATAAAAAATATATTATATAAATAATGTAACAGTAAATTTACAGCATGAAATGTTTTTCTCTCATTTCAGTACATACTCCAATAAGCCTAATGCAATACTAATAATTATAAATAAAATAGAAATTCATATAACATTACAATATTAGCCTAAAAACCAAAATTTTACTAAAATTCTTCCACAACCATGGTTTTATCTATTAACAAATAGACTTTTAAAGTTTAGTTGAATTTCACTTGAAAAGATCTATTTGTTAGTAGATAAAACTATAGTTGTGGAAGAATTTTAGTAAAATTTTGGTTTTTTTTAAAGCTTGTATTAATTTCTATTTTATATTCCAATAAATATATCTTGGGTATATGTGACTACTCTTACATGCTATTAATGAATGTATCTCTCTGATACATGGATGCCTAAGTATAATTTTTTGGAGAACGGCCTCCAAAGGATTAATGTGAACCAGCTTTAAATAGTTCTGAAAGGCAATACATCTCTAGCATTCCTCTAGATAGAAACAGATAAGAAAAATATTTTAATAACTAGACTACTAAATCTGAGTGATAAAGATGTTTTTTATGATTTTCCTTTTTTATTTTATCCTCTAGCTAATGTTAGCTAGATACCAATTTATCAAACAATAATTTGGATAGTAAACTGGGTTGGTTCTTTGTAGGTTGCTGGAAAAATGGAGGGATCTTAAGACTGCTTGAAAATCCTTAGCTTTGTTGAAAATCTTCAAGTTCCACCCAAGTTTGAAGCCAGGCTCATGGATATATTAAGTTGATGCGCTAACTTCTATGCCACAAATTCTTTTATACTTATTCATTGCCAATTTATATATATATATAAATAGCCATTATAAATTTATTTAAGTAGAATGCAAATCATATTTCTGCTGTATTGGATGCAAATTTACATGTTAGTAAAGATTTTTATATTTTTTAGTCTGTAAAATCTTAAATCCATTTATATATTATAACAATATATTTAAATCCTTTAGGTTAGATATATGTTTTAATGCATTAACATTTTTTTTTAATTATATAAGTTTATAATTAAGTAAATTTCTTTATTTGTGCTATCATAATAAATATCTTAAATTATGTTTCAATAATATAAGTTAAAGTAATTCAGTTAGCCCAATTAGATAGTAGTATTTAAAAGATTATCTTAGGTTGTTTAATATGTGCTTGTAAATAAAATTAATATTTAAACTAAATAAGAATTAATCTAGAGTTTAATATGTTTTAAATAGATTTAATAAATAAAGTGTTCTATGCTGTCTGAAATCATTAGTTAACTTTGTTTGAATTTTAGTTGTTGATTTTTAAAATAAATGATGTTAAAGTAATAATTATGATTTATTAAATACCAATTTATATCAAGGTATTTAGAAGTAGGATTTTAAAATAATAAGTATAACTGACTGAGAGCATCTCTAATCTTAATTGATTTTAAATGTTAGTCAATAGTTAATTTATTTTCATTGTATTAAAAAAATGGTTATATTAATGTGCATATATGTGAGTGAGTGTTAGAGCATGCAGTGTTGAAAGTTAAAAAGATTTGCTAAAAGTATATTTTAAAAAATTGGGTACAGTCAATCAATTTTACAATTATTAAAAATAATAATAATAAGCTTTAAATAATGCAAGAGAAAGAGTAAAGAAAGAGTATTTGAATAAAAAAAAATGTTTGATTTGAAAATCAGTTAACAATTTTATTAAATAATTGATTTTTGATAATTAATTTAGAGTTGATAAAAATTGTTAATTAACAAGTTCATTTATTGTCTAGATTCCACATGTCTAAATTGTCTGGTTTTAAATACAGAGTTCAAGGTCAGATCAGTTAAAAGTTAATAATGCAGTTATTAATTTAAATATCTGTAAATTTATTGGTTTAATGAGCAGGAAATGCTTTCTTAATCTTGGTGCATGGGTGGAGAAAGAAGAAAGACACATACTAGTATAAAAATAGTCATAATTAAAAATTTTAAACACTTTCACACTTCTACTTCTTCACACTTCATTTCATTTAAATTTTAATTATATTTCAGTTTTGAAGTAGATTGTTTGGTTTATATTTGACTATTTATTTTAAGTCAATGTTAAAATTTAATGTTTTATTATGTATCATTTTCATGATTAGGTAAAGAACCAGTAAGTTATCTGTGCAGTGTTTTTCCTAAAAACATGGATTCAACTGAATTATTAACAATTCTAAACGATACGAAAGAAAATTCTAATATTTTTTTCCAAAGAAGCCAAAAGAAATTCATATAAGGAAAAATATCTTGTTTTATTTTTATCTAACATTAGTTAAATTCTGAACTTTTTGCCATCTATTCTACCTTAATTAATGACTGTGTATGTTATATATTATTTCAATGAAGAATCAAATGACTTAAACAGAAAGATAATTTCTTTACAGAGGGGAGAACTTTTTAATCTCTTATATAAAAAAAAGTTATTATATTAAAGTATATATTTTTGGTATATTTGGAATTAGTATAGTATCATTCTTATTATTGTTATTAATTATTATATTATTAATATGTTTCTATGAACAGTGTTAAAGGAATGAAATAGGTAAGCTATATAGTTGAAGATTATTTTATGAGTTAATTTATTCCAGTCTTTCTGAAGGAGTATTTAAAAGTATAAATTATTGTACCCAGAGGTATAATTGCCTTTTGTGTATTTTTGAAAAATATTTTGAATGAAAGTGTGATAAATATCAGTATGTGTATGAGAATTTTATCATGCAATAATAGGTTTATTGGTGTACATATAATCTTAAACTGAGTGAATGAATTATGTCTTTTTGTATGTGCATGCAAGATGAATTATTCATATGTTTATTATTATTATTAGTAGTATTAGTAGTAGTCTCATGTCTTTTATTATTAGCAGTATTATTGAGGCAATGTTAAGTGGAAGTTATATTACTTTTATGCATATTTAGCCATTCCATATAGAGAGTGCATCTTGTTCATTTATTGATACTGCCTACATATAGTGCCGGGTGTGCAATCATATTTTTTGCTAGCTTATATTTCCCTTCTCCACTATACCTAGAATTTTTAATGTTAGAATATATTTTAGTGTATATTCACAGGCATGTACACTTTTACAATTTATTAGTTCTACTATAATTTTTTTTAAAATTTCAAATATATTATCAGTGTCGAGCATCATTATTTCCTCACCACAAGATAGATATTGTTAAGATTATAAGTGTTTTTTATATTGCATAATATTTGTTGAGCATCTCCATACTGATATTTTAATATTATTTTTGATTAAATAAAATGCATAATATCTCCTAGTATCCTAGACAAAGGCATAGAGGCATATTGTTTTATGTTATGGGTACTGGTTTTGAAATAAAAATTGGATTTTGTGAATAAGAGAACTATTGGATAGTAAATATCACTTATAGAATAAAATTGTAGAACTGGTTTTCAGACAGGTACACCAATGTATTAGTTAATAATATCTGTAAATTATAAATAGTAAATGAAATGAAATAATAATTATTGTAAATAAATATTTTATTATTGATTAAATATGTGTTTGTTTCATTGCCATTATAATATCATTACATAAGCACATCTATTTATCAGGGAAATCTACTATAATAATATTTGCATTAATAATTATTTTTTTAAATATACATTTTAATGGTCATATAGTGTTTATACATTCATTTTGCTTAATAATTATTTAATTATTTTACCTGCATTCTTAGAAGATAAATGTTATATTATTTACTTCTTTTAAAATGCACTTGTGTAGTTGGCAGCATAAAAGATGCCCTAACTGACTTCTATATTGTTTTGATATTGCTCATTCAAATTTATGCAGAAAATACAAGATTTTTGTATTTTATGGTCGATAGAAGTGAAATAATTATATTTTAATAATTATAGAGCATTTAGAAATGTTTTCAGTTATTAATTATATATTATTTAAATATTTGAATATTCTGTTATTATGTAATTTCATTTTCACTTTCTTAAAATACTAAGATTTTAAAATAAACTAAATGTCAAATGTTCCATATTTAGTTTAAATAATAATAATCACATTTTGTTAAGAAAGTATTATCATTAACATTTGGTTCTAAGTGCATTTTATCATGAATTTGAACCCTGAAATCAAGATATTCTAAACTTGTAAAATAATCTATATTTAAAATAAATGTTTTTAAAACCTGAGATTAAGATATTTTAAATTTGTAAAAGAACCTATATTTGAGATAAAGATATCTTAAGAATTATGATAAAATATTTTGAATTATAAAAAGAACCTTGTATTTTAATAAATATATTTGGCTATAGTATTATCTACAAAAGGACTCATACCCTGAAGTGGTGTTTTAAAATCCATATCATACGGTGCTTGAATGTAACCTTTGATTGTTCTGCTAGCCTGTGACCTGCCTTATGGCTTTTGGTCAGTCATAAGTTACTGATCATTTGCTTGATTACATAATTGTTTTTTGATAACCAATGTGGTGGGCTTGATTGTAAGGCTTCTCTTGTGTTCCTGCCACCCTTTGGTTAGTTGGTCATTAGGTTACAATATAAATATATGTAATGAGTGTTGTTGCATAGTGATAATTAAATCAATGATTAAATTTGTATCTAACTAATAGAATTTCCAAGAAAACTTAGGATGTTTTAATAAGTCAAACACAAGATATTACAGCTAGCTATCTGTTCACTTATCGATAGGTAAAATGATATCTAAGTGTTCTAAGCTACTGGGTAAATTAAAGAAGGAAAACTAATAAACCCCTCACCAATCAACAGATGTTTAGCCAGGTAGATAGGGTTTTTTTCTTTACTGTTTCTTTTTTCAGGATGCTGAAAAAACATTGTTTCTGCAATGATCTGTTTAAATGTTTTATTTACCTACACTCATATATATATATTATGTAATTCTAGTGATTTTAGTAAGCCCATAAATAATGTATGACCTAATCATGGATCAACTAAGTTTAAAAGCTATGATAATTCACAAGCCAGATTCCCAAAAAAATCATTTAAATGAATTTGCAAATAAGATTCATCTTTTTTTATATCTATACTAATCTATCTAGTAGTTTAAAATAGATTGACATTTATATAAGAAAAGGTTAATGTTATTTGCAAGTTTATTTAGATGATTCTTTGAAGATTTGGCTTTTAAATTATTATAATATTGTTTTCAGAATTGGTTGTATTATAAATAGTTTTATATTAGTATATAATAAAGTTTTAAAGCAACATATTTTTGTTATTCCTACCAAACTCATGTTACCTATATTTATTACATGATTTATAAAAATATGATTTGTAAAGTTATTTATATCGTTTACATTCTAATATAATATAAATATATCAGTTTACTCATATACATTGGATTTCAAATGACTATTGATTATGATGCATTATATAGTAAGGACTTTGATAAGTTGTAGTTATCTGATGAAATTGAAGTGCAATTAATCAACAATTGCTGTTGATATATTTTATTTCATATACAAAGAAACATGCTTAGTTATTCTATGATGTATGAATATAGTTTAAATTTGAAAAATATTTGTTTAATACACACATGAGGGGCAGGAGTTAATACTTTGTCAGTCCATATATGAAAAAATTGACTGGAAACTATAATGTTTTTATTTTCTTATGTAGTTTCCTTATAGATTCATAGACTTTTTTTTATTAATATCTTAAATGTTTTTGGTTTTATGATAAAAGATTTTAATTCTACATTATTAATGTTAATTTCACTACAAAAATATTTCCATTTGTATGTCACTTAGAGGGATCTCATAATAAAAAATATTAACTTGTATTTCATCCCCAGTAATTTCATGATAAAGGATTTCAATATGTATATCAATCATAGCAATCTTATGATGAATGATTTCAACTTGTATATTATCTATTTTAATTTCATGAGAAAATATTTCAACTTCTATATCATTCACACTTTTGGACCTTCCTTCAGTATTTTGTGGCATTCTTAATCATAACAGTCTATTGTTATAATATGACTTTTTTGGAATATTCTACATGTCTGTATATTTTTGGTACATATTTCTACTAGGATCTTTCTTTTTGTACTAATATGCTTTTACTTTTTTTTCTGGGTATAATTGGTTATCTTTTGTGGCATCAAATAATCAAAACTTGATTTTAAATAGAGGGATTTGAACTTAGGTTTGAGATGAAGTGGAGAATGAATATAGACTGAAAAATCCTAAGTTCAAATCCCTTTATTTACTTATGTAAGAAACATTCAGAACACTGAGTAAATAGGCTATTTAAAACAATATTATTTTCCAGAATTATGTAACTATTTATAAATTGCACATGATAAGCATCTTCTTCCAGTGCTTGCTTTCTGTCCATGTTAGGATTCTATTTGAACTTTTTTTTTTTTAAAGAAATTCACTCTATCCATTTTATCAGTCATTTTCTCTTCTTTAGACTTAGAATAAGCAAACCTAAATTTACCAAGTCTCTAAAAGCCAAAATAATTCATTTTGGATTTAGTTGCTAAAAATTATTACTAGATATCTTTATCATTCACTTCATTTATAATTCTGAACTTTCATTCAATTCTTTTAACGTATAGACATTATCATTAGTAGCCACTCACAAATGAATATATTCATTTTAACTCCAAATGAATAAAAATATAAAAAAATGAAAAATAAAAATATGAAGCTGAATTTTGCATTTATTATTTAAACAACTTGTCTAATTTTAATTCTCAATTATATTCTATCCTCAATCATATTTTACCAATGACGGGAATTAATATCACTGCTTTTTATAATATAAACCAGCTGCACTCAGCCTTGTAAAGACCCATAGTTTTTTTTAATTGGTTGTTCTAATCATTTTTTTAAAGATTTAATGTAAATTAAACAAAAGATTTTAAATGTGAGAATTGAAAGACTAATGTTTTTATATTAATTGGCTGTTTTATCAATTTTTTTTAAAGATTTAATTATAAATTTATTTTAAATGCACATTATTATATTAAGTAATATTTACTAAGGCTGTAACCTCAGGAATATGCATCTGAAAAATGCGAAGGTAGGAACCTCTACAGGTCTTAACCACAAGCCCTCTTTTCTTCCTAGGCATTAAGTTTGTGGTTAAGACCTGTAGAGGTCCCTACCTTCGCATTTTTCAGATGCATATTCCTGAGGTTACAGCCTTAGTAAAGATTTAATGTAAATTAAACAAAACATTTTAATTTATAAATAAATTTCTGAATTTTAATAAAGCTAAATTAAAATTTATATTTTTAAATATATCTTATATTGCTAGCTTTACAACTTCAAATATATATTTACTGCAGTGCCATCTAAATAAAAAAATTATTTTTTTTTCAAGTCGATCAATGCAAGTTTTTTTAAGCTTTATTAATAGTTATACCATTTATTAACTTCAGACTCCAGCTTTTGTGAAGGCCCATGGTTTTTTTTAATTGGTTGCTCTAACAAATTTTTTTTAGAGATTTAATATAAATTAAACAAAAAGATTTTAAATATGAGAATTTAAAGACTGTTGTTATGACAGAATAGAAAAACACCAGGCTTTCTGCCCATTGTATTTGTAATAATTAGTTGTTTTAACAATTTTTTTTAAAGATTTAATGTAATATAAATAAATTTCTGAATTTTAATAAAGCTAAAAATATATCTGTTATATTTGATATCTTTACGGCTTCAAATATATATTTACTAGAGCACCCTCTGAATTATTAGTTACCATTTGTTAATTACTAAGTAAGTCATTTATTTGAACTATATTAGGGGATTGACAGATTGTGAAAGCATGGAGCGCCTTAATGTCGAATTACAAATTGTCATTTACGGCTGTTTCTGCAGCTGGCTGGGATGGAATATAAAAACCTTAGTTGTATTTGTAATTTTTTTTTATTGAATATAATATTTGTAATATGTTTTTTTAATTGGTTGCTTTAACAATTTTTTTTTAAGATTTAATATAAACAAGTTTTTTTTATTATTAAACATTGCTAATTTATAAAAGTTTGTTACCATTGCTAACTATGTCATTCATCTGAACTGTATTAGGGGATTGACAGATCATGAAAGCATGGAGCGCCTTAACATTGAATTATGAATCTGCATTTGTTACTGTTTCTGCAGCTGGATGGGAGTTTTTACCACAAAATATATACTACAGTCTGTAGTCAATAGCAATCATACTGTTTCCCCCCCCAGTGTTTTTTTATTTAATGGTGGAATTACTTCCTTCACATAAATAGTGGTTGTGATGTCATCAGACAGACATTCATTTACCAATCAGATAACAAAGAAAATACAGATTTTATATATAACATTAAGTCTTCCTCTTCCACAAAAATCATTTTACCATAAATCATTTTTTAGGAAGTCTATTATTATTCATTCATTTCATAGATCAGTGAAGATTTACAATAATAGATTTAGTACTACTAGTGAAATTGGTAATTAGTCTTATTATCTTTACATTTTTCCAGACCTTTGAAATATGTTGATGGAAGGATCATGTTTATTTTCATACAATAAATTGAACAAGATAATGCTAACATATTTAAATTAATTCATGTTCTTAAGTGATAACTGGCTAATTAAAAGTTGCTGAAGATTTTTCCTCCACTAATTGCTGATAAAGTGCTAGAGAGTTTTTTGGTGCACATTAATTACTGAACCAAAATTTGTATAGATTGCATTCAAGCACATTCCCTAGGTCATATGCTGGATTGGCAAGGATAGCACAATCATCAGCCTACTGCAAATCCAGAAGCCAAGAAGATGAGGTTCTTGTTTTCACTTTTATTTTAAATTAAAAATACAACCATCAAACTATCATGATTTTGATGTCTGCTCTATTAAGCTACTTTTAAATTGTACCCAAGTCCACTGTTATAAAAATGGAAAACAAAATGGGGTCTAGTATGTATCTTTGTTTAATACCCACTTTTATTGACTGAGTCAGATGTTTTAATAATTATATAAAACATATAAATCATATCTTTTAAGTGTGTGTGCATCTTTTCATTATCACATAGATTCATTCCAGATAATTAATCTTATAAAATATGATAAGATACTCAGGACCCAGTTTTAGGAAATCTCCCTTCATAAGCTGTTTCAACCTCTTAAATATCACTAACCATAGAACTTATTATTCTACAATTTTATTTCACATAAAGAAAATGTTATGTTTTATTTAAAAATGTAAAATATAATATATAATGAATATAGTTTGGTTACTTGAAAGAGCATGATATATTTGCCATCCAAGTGGCCAGTTGAGCACATCACTTTCATTCAATTGATCAATGTAAAACTTTTCTAAATTTTATTGAGTATAGATCTAGAAATATTTAGGTCTTGATGTTAACACTTTACCATTGCACAGTACTTTATATGTGTGTTATAATTTGTGTTTATTATATAAATATGTACAATAATGTCATTAGGTTTTTTTTTTAAAATATATATATATAGTTTCACTTTATTTTATAAAATATAGTGACTTTTAAGACATTTTGAATATTGTTGTAGAGTTTATGATGCAGCTCTACATTTCGAAATGCCAGGATAAATTAGTATTAAGAAAGTGTCCAGTGATTAAATATTACTTCTGAAGCCTAATTACTCCATTTACCAAGAAACAGAGAACTTAATTACAGATTAAATAACGTTTAAGAAGATGATATGTGCATAGAACTTAACATATACAATCAGTGATTGAAGTCTTGTGATATTTCAACAGTTTTATACTTTAATCAATCAACTATTACAAGAAAATAACTGAATTTTTATCAATTTAAAGGTACTGAAAATGTCGGTTGTTTCATAAATTCAATTTATTTTTTCCATTTTATTTTTTTTATTACTATTTTGAAGTATTTTTTTTCAATACATTACACTTACCTTGTTTTAAAAATAATGTTATTTTAATATAGTACGATAATAAAGCATTTCTTTCAAGAATTAAAAGTGATCCTTCCGTGACAACTTGTGATTGAAATATTATCTTCAAATTAATGTGCTTGCTGTATTTACTTTGTGCAGTTTTATTTTCTTTAAAAATCCGGGAATTCAGCTAATTGAGTCAACCGTCAAATTGTTCAATTTGTTCATTAGGATTCTTATTTTTCAAATCAATCGTTAGTGCTATTTTAAGAATAATGTAATTTATTTGGCTGTTGTGTTTTTATTGCTATAGTGTACTGATTAACATGAAGTTAGTCTCTCAGAATAAAGATAACTTTTTTTTTAAATGTTAATACTTATAGAATTCTGTAAAATGTTGGAGAATCATTTGCCCTCTAGATAATTATTTGTGGCCAATTGTGGAAATACATCCACTTTATATATATTTACATAAAGTGATGCAACCTTAAATAGTTACTGTGGAGCAAATGCTTCTCCGTATTTCTTCGTAGAGAAATAGTGGAAGGCAACATGAGGTTAATCAATTGACAGATAATGAGGGTTTTGTTTCACTGTTCACCTATGTTGGCTTCTACATCCACTTTATACATATTTAATATACTGTGAATGGTAGATAAGGTGATGCAACCTTAAATAGTCACTGTAGAGCACGTGCCTCTCCAGATTTCTTCATAGAGAAATAGTGGAAGGCAACATGAGGTTAATCAATTGACAGATAATGAGGGTTTTGTTTCACTGTTCACCTATGTTGGCTTCTACATCCACTTTATACATATTTACATATACTGTGAATGGTAAATAAGGTGATGCAACCTTAAATAGTCACTGTAGAGCAAGTGTCTCCAGATTTCTTCATAGAGAAATAGTGGAAGGCAACATGAAGTTAGTCAATTGACAGATAATGAGGGTTTTGTTTCACTGTTCATTTATGTTGGCTTCTACATCCACTTTATACATATTTACATATACTGTGAATGATAGATAAGGTGATGCAACCTTAAATAGTCACTGTAGAGCAAGTGTCTTCAGATTTCTTCATAGAGAAATAATGGGAGGCAACATGAGGTTAATCAATTGACAGATAATGAGGGGTTTGTTTTACTGTTTACCTATATTGGCTTCTGTAAACTTATTACTTGGAAGAAAAGTCCTGAGTTTGCTTGGAAATTTTCATCTATCTAAAAAAATTCACCTGGATTTAAATAAATGAAAACATAATTTCTTTCCATTAAAATTGTATTCTGTGTTAGATATATAAAGTGTCGATAAGAAATGTGTGAGTATATATATATATATTATGATTTACTACTATGCATGATATAAAAACAATATTGTCACATTGCAACTCTGCTGCTATATGATATCCTTTAAACTAATATTAGTTTTTATAGATTTATGAGAAGAAATAGTTGAATTTGTCTGAGTTCAAGAGAGATCAAATAATTGATGTTTGAAGCATCATTATTCAAAACTTTATTGCTTAATGTTTTAAAATCAACAATCTCATGGTGATAACTTTCTTTTTGTAGAGATAAACAAGTGAATTCTGCAGTGATTGAAAATAATATTGAGAGGAATTAATAATTATTTCTGTGTAGTCAACCTTTTCCCTCTCTTACTAGCAGTACAATTACTGTATAGATCAGTATATCTCACTGCTCCAGAGTCTACCAAAATAATTTGTCATGAGATTTACAAGTAGAATATTTTTGTCTGAGTTACTATTTCAAATTCGTTTTTGATTTGAATTGCACTGTGAAAGTGATGATGTCAAAAACACAAGAACTGTGTAGAAATCATATAATCAAAAACAACCTACTTTCAATATAACACAGAGTTCTTCCAACAAAATCAAGGAATGGTTATAGGTTCACCATTGTCTCCACTGATTAGTAATATTTACTTGGAAGAACTTGAAACAGCCATAAAAACTACTCCATAGCCACCTAAAGTTTGACTTCACTATATAGATGATACATTAGTTGTATGGCCACATGATGAAACACTGCTACAAAGTTTCAGGAAGCACATCAACAACATATCCCCTTCAATTAAATTCACAATAGAATCAGAACAAGAACAAAAATTGGCATTCTTAGATGTTCTTGTGACAAGACTCCCTCATGACAAAATCAAAACTACAGTTTACCAAAAACCTATACATACAGAAAAATACATCCAATCACACCAGAAACAAAATGTGGAGTTATACAATCACTACGAAACGGAGCAAAAGAAGTTTGTTCAGAAGCCAGTGATTTGGAAAAAGAAAAGATTTATATAGAACAAACTCTTATGAAAAATGGTTATCCATCAGCTATTATTAAGAAAATGCTAAATAGACAACAAAAAGAACCATCAAGAGAAAAAACAATTATTGGTACTGTAGTGTATCCATACATTCCAAAAATGGCAGACAAATTAAGAAAATCTGCAATCTGTATAATATCAGATTAACTGTCTAGAGTTATACTACACTACAAAGAATTCTAACATTTACAAAGCCTAAACTTGAAATGCTGAAAAGAAAAAACTACCTATGAAATACCATGTGAATATGGAAGAACATATATTGGTGAGACCAGTCATCCCATTGAAAAGCACTTGTAAGAATCCAAACTGATGATTAGAAGAGAGAAAGCAGACATGTCTAAGGTAGCAGACCAGATATGTGCGAATGAACATATGTTCAATTGGGAAAACATAAAAATATTAGATAGAGAAGAAAAGGTACAAAGAAGAAATTTTAAAGAAGCTGCTCACATGACAATTGCAAAAAAATCCCATAAGCCAACCTAGTCTGACTATACATAAAGTATGAAAAACACTAATCAACTTTTCTCTTAGGAAAAAATGGAGAAATCAGGAGGAACCTCATAGATAAGTATATGAGATTTTTACTAACTGTTGCCTTTGGCAGGATGGCTGTTGGTTAGAGCATTACCTTAAAATTCAATACTCAAGAATCTAAGGGTCTAGGTTCAAATCCCATGCTAGTACTGTCACTGGTCAGGTCAGCAACACCTGAAGAAGAGGGGATAATAATACCTCTCAAAACATAGTGCATATATTAACCTGTTTTATATGCTATTACTAACAGTTGTATGTATTTGGAATATTTAAATAAAGTTAAATTTTTCTAAAGACATTCAATACTCTTATTAAATGATGGAAATAGTCCAATATAAAAATATAAGTAAACCACGATCATCACAAACCTCCAGGAAAACAATAAAATCAGATATTTTTTCTCACTACATTTTTTGATGGTAATAAGTAAAGCCTATCATTCAAATTGCTTTATCCCAGATGATCGTGAAATTGACTATGGAATACCATGTCATGGCAATAATCTAAATGGATGCTTCATGACATCTTCATTTATATATCTTCCACAAACTTTTTTTTTATTTTCTGCTGTATATCTTAAATATTCATAATTAATTTTTTCTTTAAGATCATCGTGCAATTTTTTTTCTTTTACTTCTTAATTTTACTCCTTAATCCCTCTAATACATTATAGTATATATTTTATCCAATTATCTTTTTTATTATTTTTTTTTCTTCTCATTTTTTTTTTTCAAATTATCCACTTTTTTCTTCTCCAAATACACTTCTCAAAAATTTCCAATCCTATCTCTCTCTCTTCTTTTTATAGTTGCATCTCCATTCCACCAAATAATATCCAAACAAAATAATTTAAAGACTCTTTTTTAAATCTAATTTTAATGATTATAAAGCAATCTATTTTTTTAAAAGCCTTTTAACTATTGAAATTCTCTGTTTTAATCTTTTCATTATTGGTTATCAAACTATTCAAATATTTAAAAGTTTTAATCTACAACTTCCTATCAAATATTAGTTTTCTTCTCAACATCTATTTTCATTGCTTTTTAAATTTACATTTATTTTCATTCCTAACATCATGAAGGTTCTATCAATTCTATACAACATTTTGAAATTGTTATACCATCAAACTTCTATGACCAATGTTAACTTAATCTTATTTAACAATATCAATTAAATATAAATAAAATAGGGAACATTCCTTCCTATATATATATTTTTAAAAACCATTAATCTAATAAATATTTTCTGATGTACATACATATAGCAGTCACCATGTAAACAAGTATGATCATTCAAGCTATTCTTGTATTTAGTTTTGCAATGACTATAGAAATCAATCTGTGAAACACAAATACATCCACATATAGAATAAGCTTAGTCCATTTTTTTTGTTTGATATTTTGCAATGATATTTTTTAGTTTCTTCAACAAAAAAGAACTTTTCTTTCTGAGATACTTGAATACCAATGTATTCTATTTTCTGCCATATCTTCCCAATGTAAACCATGCTCAAGTTCATCATAAAACAACTTGTTAGAAAGTTTTGCAGTGGACATTCACTTTACAAGTTCACTCCATTGCTTTGGTAAGATGTCCCATTTCCATACAAAAATTAGCTAAAATAACAGCTCTATATATAGCCAACTTAGTTGCAATAATTATTTCTTTCTGGTACACAGCGTTCAAATATTCTAATAAATGTTTTTCTTTACCGTCTATACTTTTCTCTTTTTAAAATATCCCAATTTACGTTATCAAACACTTTTTCAAAATTAATTAAACGATTATTATTGTCCCTATATTTTTCTATATATCTTTCAGTACTAATTCCCAACACTTCATTGCACTCCTTATTCCTTTAGCTTTTTTAAATCCAAACTCTTCACCTGATATATAACATCTAATATATAAGATCACCAGCAATGCTTAGATATTCACTTTTTGTTATATTAGGCCCATTGTTTTCCAGAACCGTAATTGTTAAGAGATCACTCATCTGCATTTTAGATTACATGGCAAGTGTCAACAAATTATTTTGAATTCTCCAAGTTTTTAATAATGTAACCGGAATCTTATCAATTCCTTGTATTTTGTCTTGTTTCATTTCCTTTAAAACTTTTATAATTCCTTCCATTATTCGGCAACAAATTATCATTCTTATTTATCTGACTTTATTTTTCATTTAATATAAATGAAGATTTGTTATTTTTATTACATAATTTATGTATTTTTTCCATATTGTCATTACTAATGAATTATTATTTATTTTTTGTTTCATTTTGAGACTATTTTCTCAACCAAAGACTTTATTTTACTATATAATAAATCAAATATATCTTTTCTTTGTAACTATTTTATCTTTCTACATTTTTTTTTTGGTCACTCTTTTTTAGCTTTAATTGTTTGTCATCTTATTGTCATGCCTTCTGTACATATTTTTTATCTTCTAAATAATTTAATATTTTCTGTTTTATTAATCATGTAATTAACTTAATGCTTTTTTGCTCATAGTTCTTTCATAAGTCACTATTTTGACTACAGCCTTTTTAAAATCTTTGAATAATTCCCCCTTTTTTTTATATGAAGTTTGTCAGTCACAACTGTAGGTTGTTATAAATATTTTGGAAAAACAAGCTTATTTTTAAATATAAGATTCCAATTTGAGTAATAAGAAATTAAATATTCTTGTGCTTCTATGGGCTATTTTGGAACAATGAATGAGCCATTAGGTTTCTCCACCAAAATGTCTCAGATAACATGAATCATTTTTTTAATCTTCTAGATGCAGTTTATGTTACATAATTTCATCTATGCAATATATAAGCAGTTCATGTTGTAAATGTTCATCCTATTCCAGTACCCATCATTTTGTTCAACTCCTGCATTAGGAGCAGTAATTCACTCTGCTTGCTTTATTCCAGATCCAACTATTGTCAGCGTATATGAGGTTTTGTTTAAAATGAAACTTCCATATTATTATCATATTTAAAACATTAGTTATCCAGAATGACAGAAATACATGCATTGGAATATATAGAGTCCATTATCCATGAACTTGATTATTAAGATGAAAAAAAAGGCATTAAAATTTTTTTATTTCTGCAGAATTTTATTTGTTCAAAATAAATGTGTCCTTTTAGGGTGGATGTTTTAGATATATATTTTTTTTTTTTACTCTCTTTGATTTGACCATATGACTTATTTAAGAATATTACTTTAATTCCATAAATTTTTTATTTCAAAAGATAGTTGAAGTTTTTATCTATTTTCTTTTTTCTTATCTTGAATATTTTACTCTATTTCTTTTCTTTTTAAATATTAATGGAAATAAGAAATCTGATGGTAGCCATTTGAAATTGCTAATAATTTATATAATCAGACTAAATTTAGCATGACTTTTTTTTTTTTTTTTTTTACAAAAAAGAGTAATACATTTTTTTAATAATTAGATTTTTTTATTTTAATTTATTTTACCTAACTCAAGTTGGAAAATTAGAAACCATTTAATGTTTAAAAAATATCACATGATAAAGTATACATACAAATATATATATATATAACATATCAAAAACTAAACTAATCGGTAAAAATAAATAAATTATGTCAAATTCAGAATTCAAAGTCTAGTATAATGTAAAAATTAAAATGACACAACAGTATATGAAATATATTTCCCATAATTCTCAATTACATTTTAATTATCTTTAATATCAATTTTTATATAAATTAATCGTTTCACTATAATATAAATTTTCAATAATAAATATTATTTATTTTGATTCTTCTCTTCATCTCATTCTTTTCAAAAGGAATAGCTTGCTCAAATTTTTTTTTTTCATGAATATATAGTGCAAAAATATATTTCTGCATTATACATTTCAAGAAATGTTTAAAAATCCAAGTGGGCAAGTTAAATACTACAGCTCTATTCAACTAACCAAAACGAGATTTTATTTTACTTGGGAGGTGGTGGTGGGGACTTTGAAGGTCTGCTATTCTTTTTCTTTTTTTAATACAAAACTGTATTATTTAGATTATGTTACATGTTTTAATAAAGAAATACAATCATTGGTTCTTTCTCCATGGTTCAAATCTATGATGCTATTATTCTGCTAACTTAACTAGAACTCCTTATCTGGCCATATATCAAACTTTAGACACTTTGCAGTTTATTATCTTTGCTCCTAAATCTTTAGATGGTAATTGCTCTAGTTTGATCATGATTAAGCTCTATTGTGCATCTGAAATTTTCAATAGGCTCCAGGTGGCTGAATAAATGTCTGCAGGTGCTCTTGAATGGTCCCTGTCTTTGATTTTATTGATAGTATAAATAAAATATTGCAGCCTTTTATTTGAATCATAATTGAATACTAGGTGACATCTGATCAAACAGAGAGTAAACAGGAAGAAAACAGTTACTCTTATCATTAAAAAAAGGCCTTTATTGATGCTATGTATCAGATCAAATAATGTGGCTCTGTTGGATGTAGTGGTTTTTTGAATTTTGTTCCTGCAAGGCTGTAGAGCTTTATCTTGAAAGATGAGATCAGTTGTAGTCTCATCTGCTTGGTGACACAGAGGGCATGTTGGATCAATCTTAGTTATTCCTCTCCTGAAGGATAGGAAAAAATGGGTAGGCAAGGCTTCTAGATTAATTTTAATCAGAAAGTCCAGGTATTTAAGTTTCAAGGACCAAAGCTGAAACCCTCGAATAATACGTCTATTAGAGAAGTTTAGTAATGTTTGACTTGGTTGTTCTGTTTGATGTATGATCTTTGATTATTTAGGTTAGTATATTCATTGATTAGGGGTGCTATAGAGTGGAACCACTCTTTTTTATTGGGAGGTGGATTGTCTGTTGGAATGATATTGATAAAATTAATTATATTGAATATGATTCAATGATTCTGCAAATGAAAGTAGAAAATGTTGATTGCTTGAAGAGATAGCCCATTGTTTTTTGAGTTCATCTGCAGTGACCTAATGCTTATTGATACTATCTTTCCATTCCGTATTAATCTGGAACATAAGGTGTTAATTTTCCTTTTGAAAGCATTTGTGTAGTTAATTATCGGCATATAATAGTTAAGGCTAGGGTATATAAGTATATTAATGAAAGAGATTTTGGCATATATCAATAAATAAACTTTAGAGAGAGACTTGGTGATACTTTGTGTTGGTGAAAGTAAGGAATCTTATATGTTCTTTCTCATAGCCATCATTGAGTTATAAATTGGAAAACCAAGGAAGTTGTGTGGATTTGCATTGAACTGGGAAGAAATACTTTTGCCGATTAGTATTTTCCATGATGATGATTTTGCTTGATTAAAAAGAAGCCCATATTTTTTTGAATAATTTTGTAAGGTTGTTATCAGCAGCGGGATGTGTTTTTTGGAGCGTATGAATATTGCAATGTCATCTATGTTGGAAATGTGTGTTATAGATTTCTGAATTACTGGTATGAAAAGATCAGTGTGTTATATCACATAATACAGCTGGAATTTTTATCCTTTGGCTAATAAGAACTAGATACCTATTAGTTTAGTTATTGGCTAGCTACCTTAAAAAAAAAAATTCTAGGCTTGCTTAGAAATTGTCAGCTGCTTGAAAAATTACTTTTGGACTGCATTCTGGTCATGAGCATGTCAAGCAGAATAAACTAATATCTACTCTATGAAAAACGTCTTATGCATAAACAATAATTAATAATCAACATTTATAAAAACTTGTAAATGTTATTGTAAAAAAAAAAGACTTGAAAAATTTTGTAATGCAGATATTTTGTTTACACACACATTTTCAAATACTGTGATATTGTAAAAAAAAATAATGAAGTAATTTTATTTTATAAAAAAGTGAATCCATTTGAAATACGAATTTTAAAATTGATAATTTTTTTTTTTTACTTTTTTTAAAATTCAATATATTTATATTCATTGCACATGTAATAGTTTTTAATCATTTAAATAACAAAATATCACGTTACAACTTAAAATCATTTCCTTTTTACAATTATTTATTACTCTTTACTCAATGACGTGTGACATTTATGATTTATTTAAGCACAGCATTTGAATACAAGATAGGAATGAAAATACTGTATCTTAACAATTTCAGATAGATTTGTTATATATATGCAGATAAATATAAAATAAGTTTCGGTCGCTTCCTTCATTAAACAAGCTGTTGAACAATTCTTAAAGATAAGCTAGTAAAAAACCTGCATACCAAGTAATCTATGAAATAAAGCGCAAAAATATTAATTGCTCAAATGCATATTATAGGGAAACAAGAGCGAACCTGTCCACAAGACCGGACAACACATCTACTTATATAACAGGGCAAAAAGAAGCAACGAATACTCTCCGATATTCTTGGAGCATGAGTTGCAGTCAGGCCATGAGTTTGCTCTCTAATACAGATATTATAGGTACTGAGAGAGATGTCAGAAAAAGAAAGTTTAGCCAAAGACAAGTATGCATTAAATAAAAAAGAAGCTAGCATCCCTCTAATCTAAAAAAAAAAGGCCTCTCTAACAATATTTGCATAGATTTGAATAAATGCAATAAAATTAATTTTATGCAAATCTGACAAACAATAAACAAGTATAGATAATATCAAATTTTAGCTAAATTGATTCATAAAGTTATGACTACTCTGACTTGCACTGAGTGGCACTACTGTATGAAGAGTTTAGCCTCTGTGTAAACAGCTTGTGCAAGCATAAAGAATGATTATCATGTGATGTTTAGTGGTTTGGTTAGTATTATGTAGACATTTGAAGGATTAAAAGCACTTAGCTAGAATAAAGAGATTTAAATCAATGTAAATCTTTTCTGTTTATATAGACATTAATATGTTAATCTGTCATGATAATAATCTGTGTTCTAATATAAGATCAACATTTTTTCAGGTAGCTGAGAATTTTCCAAGCGGACTCGAAAAAAACAAGTAGCTGATCTAACTAGTCCATTATTACTAGATAAAATGGATATATAGCTATTCTTACCTAAAGAATACTGATACATTCATTATTTAAGACTAAACCATTAATGGTGATATGGTGTCATATGTCAATGGGAAAATGTCACATAAACCTATAATTATTATGTTATATATAGAGCTTGCAAAATAAGCTCTTAACAAGCTTTGCAGAATATCTCCAACCCCAGACTGCTTTCTGATGCTGGTGTCATCAGTGAGGTGCTAGGATATTCAAGCATTAGATTAAAAATACCAGGGCAAACCCAGCACTTTATCTAATGTATAGAAAATCTGAAATTTTCAGACATCCGTATAAATAGCCATATGGGACTGAACTAAGTTCAGATACACCATATATTAATAGCTTTAGCAATATAAAATCGCCAAAGCTTTAATAGCAAAAAATAAAATTACAAAAAAAAAAAATCAAGTCAGATGTCACATGACCTAATTTAATAAGCTTGTATTTACAAATGTTATATATAGAGCTCGCAAAATAAGCTCTTAACAAGCTTTGCAGAATATCCCTAAACCCAGATTGGTTTCTGCTACTGGCATCATCATTGAGGTGCTAAGATATATATAATTAAAAACAAGAGCATTTTTCAGATTTCATTACTAGTATAAGAAAAGTTAAATCAGTTCAATAACTAGGTATTGAAACATTTAACAGCAGAATAGATTTGATTTATAATAAATAAATTTATTTAAAGATAATAGTATCATAATCATAACATTCAATGACTAAAAGCATGATACTATTCAATATTGAAAGTATTTAGTTTTAAATAAATTTCTTTATTATAAATCAAGCCTGTTCTGTTGGTAAATGTTTCAGTGTTTTCTTAATTATTACAATTAGTACAGAAAAGCAGATTTTAAAATTCTTTAGAATCAACTATATATTATAAATTAAATTCTCAAATGGAACTTGACAATAATTAGGCAATAGATTAATATAACTAAGTAATAATTCATTTTATTGATTATAGCTTGTTATTGCATGCTACTCATTAAAACAATTTATTCTAAAAATTCAGTATAAGCAGAAATCTCTAATAAATATATTTGAAGATAATGCAGAACTTATTATGTTATGTATGGTTTAATAATTGAAAAATATAACTAATATTCTTATAAAGTGTTGGCAAGTAGGTTATTTTTTAACAGTGTTTAAGAAAAATTGTAAAAGATGTACTCAATACAAAGTGTATTAAAATAAATGTTTCTGATAAACACCAAAACAATCTTCCTGAGAAGTTCTCCTGCCTTACCCATTCTCATTTTCTATATATGAAGTGAAAATTATTCTACTTTTTTTTTTTCAGTTCAATATCCCTCTTGCATTTAAAAACAAAAATCATGCATTGACAGCAGTTTCTTATTGCAAATTTTCAGTTCTTACTTTTCCCCTTAACATGGTGACATTTTTAGTCTTATCAAACTGACTATTTTCTTACATTTTGATTTGCACATTTGTAAAAGTACATATTGAATTTTATTATTCTAAAAACCTTGGTTCTTAACTGTTTTCCAAATTAGAAAACTGCAAAAAATTGAATAAAGTCATTCAAATGATAATGATATTAAAATTAAAAAATGTACAAAAATTATTTCAGTATTTATTGCTCCAAAAAGATTATTAATTAGTGGAATAAAAAATTTAAGCAAAGTTAATCTTTATTTAATAAATAATTTAAATGTAATTTATTAACGAATATTGCCTAAAAAGATTTTTTTTAAAAAATATATATATATATATTTGTTCATTATTATATATTTGCTTGAATATGAAGAATTGTATCACATGTGAAAGTATGAACTCTTTTATCACGGTGCCCATATGCTGTTTGGATAAATTATGATCTAAAAACTTACGTGCTGATATAAAAGGGATAAGATATTAGATGATTCATTGTCATTTGTTTTTGCATCATCATTTGTTTTAAGAATAAATGTTTAGCATAGAATTGCAAACTTTTTGCTTTATATTTTAAGCCCAGTTGAGAATCAATACACATTGTGGGAATTAGTTTAACAAAAGATCAAGCTATAATAATTTATCATCATCCATGAAAGTGTGCCAATACTTTCCACTTTTTATTCCAGCTTTTCAACTTTAGAACTCCATTACAAACTTTAAGTGTTGTTACATCATTAAATGCACTGTAAAATGATGTAAAGTTAGCTTAAATAATTTTGATATATTTTAAAATAAATTAATTTCATTAATGGGATTCAGAAGTTTAGTGAACAAGATGGGAAAAAGTTGATAAAATTAATTCAAATAAATTATCTTGTATGGGCAACTTTTTTCAACATAGTTTAGAGAATGGATACAAGACAAATATGTAAAATACTTTCAAATATGTGAATAGTTACAAAGAAATAAACTCATTACAAAAACTTAGAATACAAACTGTTATGGACAGTTATCCATGATGCTTGGCTTAGATTGGCTTTGATGTTCTCCAAAAATAATCTTATTTTAATTTTATTACAATATGTATATATATAAACAAAGGGAATAAATCACTCTTTCCCAGGGTATGATTTAAAAACACTCTAAATATTTATCTTAATAACTATTTTAAAATTTAACTAAATCGGTTAAATAAAGAACTAGCAATGATCAGAGATATTTGATTTTAAGATTATATTTAATAATATCATAAATTGAAATCAGAAATTTATACATTTGAGTTATATTAAATAGTGATTAGCCTCATATTACATTAAGTTATATTGTACTTATTTGCACTTTAAAATAGGTATTTACAGATAAGTTTATATTATTAGTACTTTTGATGCAGCGTTATGATATTTCAGTAATTAATCTAGCACAATTATATAGTGTACAATATGGTGACTTGCCCGAATTATAGAAGAGAAACATAACCTTGACTAATCCCAGGAGGAGTTACATAAGTATCGGTCAACTAACCGACCAAGTTATCAGAAGTTTATTATATATGGAAATGTTTAATAAAGATTTATTTACTTTATTTGCATGATTAATGTATGTGGGATTATTTCTATAAATTATTATATCTAGAGTCGTTAAGCGACACATTAATAGAAAATTACTTAATTTACGAAATACGTTTACTTTGACGATAATATCAGATATATATATATTTATAGGTTTAAGCTTTTTAAAAGGTGGAATATAATATAATTAAATGTTTCAGTATTAGCATAATAGCAGAATAAGATTTGCGGATCCGTTTCTTAGAAGTGCTTTATCATTTGGAAATAAGAAGAATATGCCGACTTGCCACACCCACATTTCATGGAATCTATTTTTTTGAATTAAGAGTCTCGGACAGAGTTGCAATGGGCCTAACTTTGCCGGAATTATCCCGTGTATTGCTCTCGTTATGCGAATAGATGATCCAGGGTCATTCATTGCGCCGATTATGACCTAAAACTAAGATGAGGCGACATAGGCATTCCGACATAGTCTCTAGATAAAGCTTAATCATCAGGAATAATAGACTATGCTAACAACGCATTGGTTGGACTAATAACTAGTCAAAATATCAAAGATAATGGTATGATCGGATTCACTAAACGTAATTTAAAAGGCATTATTATAAAATATCTTTTAAGTTTTAACATAAACTAAAGTTCTAATCCCCCTCATTACATTTCTTCAATAAAACTCCACATATGTTAACATAATAAAAATTAAGTCTAAGGTATGCTTTACGAAAAGTATATATATGTTTAAATGGATGAGGATGAAGAAATATAAAAGTAATATATATAATTAATATATTTGTTTTGAATTAATATTGTGCTAGTAAAGAAATTGGCATTTGCATAATTCATAAACGAATCAATGATGGAACTTTATTCCCCCTCTCTGTTGTCTATGCAAAAGTATATTGATTAAAAAAAAACATTTAAAAATCTTCTCCCAACCTAGCAAGCATTTATAGTTTTAAAAGTAAAAACAAATTAATTAACCAATTCGTGCTCCCATCTAATGGCGAGGAGCTAAGCTAAAAATAACTATGCTGGTGAGGGTGGGAGTTTATTGAGATATCATTTAACATTTAATATATATATATATTAGATAAAGTATTAGGAAAATAATTGCTGCATCAAATTAAAGATGAAATAAATTATGAGGCTAAACGAAAATGGTTATAGAATAATTTAGAGTCACTTAAAGGATTACATATTTAAAGATTTATAAAATTGATTATAGAATGGGTTACAGAATTTACAAGTCATTAATGTTAAATTCTTAAACATTTAAGAATTAATTAGAAGAAAGTTAAAAGTTCATAATGGCGGCACTTCAACGACATTATCTTTTGGAAGCAGGTAACAGATCTCCAGGTTAGTCTTTACGGCATAGCATCAGGTTCATAGATGTTTAACGGTATAGTGGCAGGTTGATAAGAGCTGGATTAGGCATGCCGGGAGAAGGTGCATCTTTCTGTTTCTATTCAGTGGTGGTCATGTTGAAATTTTGAGTGATGTGGATTCATTTGGCCGACGCCTTACAAATTTAAATACTCTTCTCTGATGACTGAAATCAGACTCTATTTATATGATTCTTGTTTATCTCAAGAATGCTTTTAAGCTCCATTACCTAAGGCTATAAAATACTGCTACAGATCGACTTTTAATAAGGAATTTTTCTTTTGTTATTAAGATAGTATAAAACAATGCAATCAGGTTGGTATATTTCTGAAATGATTGTTCTAAATCTATTTCTAGCTCAGAAATAGATTTTACTAAATGATAAATTTCGTTAAGGAAATTGATTTGACTTTTTTTATAGAAATAATAATTTTAATCATACTAATGGATTTTAGTTTGGAATGCTTCTAGAAACTACCAAGCCAATTGCATCATCATGATCGCCATTACATAAATACGTATTTTAATATAATATAATTTTAAATATACATTTTAATACAAAATATATGAACATAAATATTGATTTATACACAAATACCCCATCATCTTTAATATACACATGTGATTTACGTTCACATATGACCTATTAAATCTATAAAATATTATTTATTTATTTAGTTAAGAGATTATTAAATCTCTTGTTCATAGTATTTTAAAAGAAAATTTAAGAGAAAATGAATTATATAGTACGTATATAAGCATATGATTGGGATTTGAATTCAGTTTTGTGGTGAAGGATTGGGTAGGACTGTGAAGCATAATCTGAATCTCAGATATTGCTTCAATACTCAATCAGATTACATCTATAACTATCATTTGAAGCACAAATTATCAGGTGGAAGTATTTTAGTCATATTGAAATGATCTAATTCAGTAGAAAAATGTTTATGGCTCGGAAAGGTTAATGGCAAAAGAAGAAAAGGATGATCAGCAATGTGGGAGTTAGATATAATAATAAGCCTTTGAGTAGTTTGACAACTAGAGATAAGAATTACCCTTGAGAAATGCTAGTTATATAATCACATGGAGTTAGTGTTGACAATAAGTAATAATAGTACAATAAGCACTACTGAGATACTATTATTAGTAGTAGAACTTTTTTTGCGGGTCTTAATAAAAAGTTTCTATGAAATCATTTTATCATGGCTTTAGATCTCTATTGTAAAATGCACTACATACTAATGGGATATGATTTTTTTAATAGAGCTACTAAATATTTAACCCAATACTAAACATACTGAGGGGTTTTTTTTGTATGAAAGTTATAACAGAAAAGTTTCTGAAATCAAACTTCTTTTCTTGATTGATCACCATAAATCTTTATTGAAAAAATAAAACCAGCATAAATGATAGATATTGAAATTACAACAAATGGATACATCAGGAAGCACCTCCACTTTTGAAATTAAATATATAAAGATTCTTTAAAGAACAATTGAATGTGGATATACACAAATAAAAGTAGCAAAGAGTATTTCCCTTATCTTTATTTGATTGTTATGTAAGTACAGTATTCAGTAAATAAGAATAGTATGCATATATAAAGTGAGGTGGAACATTGTACTATCTACTTTATTGTGAGTGATAATTATTTGAGCTTAGGAGCAGCTTATCATTTGATAATGATTTTGCAAACATTACTATTATTTTACAATGCAGTCATTAACTAGTTGTTAGACTGATTAACAACATTAATTTCAAAAGTATGTATTATTATTAATTCAAAACAAAGCAAAACTCTCCATATAATAGTGCTATCTTGTGCTAACAAGAGCAGTCAATGGATGCACAGGATGGCACTACTATATGGAGAGATTTGCTTTGTTTTGAATTGTTTAATAACAATTGCGCTAATATGAGATAGTGATCATGCTATGTATTATTACTGGTATATGATTTCATGTCATTTTATATTTGTCTTCATGCTTTAGTCTAATTAAACTATCTGAATATACAAGAGACACTTATTTTTAGACAGAAATTTCCAATGCCATTTTTTATACCTATTCCATCTTTTTACTAATTGCTTAAAAAATAGCCTCATAGAAATCTGTTGTTTCAGCCATTTTCACATTTCAGTGATTTTTGACCTGATATTAAGATAATTTCTGCAACCAGTATATGAATAGTTTGATACAATATACATTAATTACCATAAACAGGAAACATTCCTTTATAAATGTTATTTGCAATAAGTCTCTTTACATATGAAAAACTTCCAATAGCATACTAATTCTTTTTATTTTTTGTTTGTTATATATTTATCAAATATTTTTGTCATTTTTTGTTGAAACTAAACTAACAGTGAACAAGTTTTCTTACCCATTGATCAAGTTCAATTATGTTGCTGCTTGATTTATATATATATAAACCTATTACTTCTATCATAGCTATTCTAATTTTATTTGTAAATAATTTTTTTATAAAATTTGAATTTTTAAGACTATATAACTTTCCTTATATATGCATATAAGTAATCATTTATAGTGGATAATCACCTTTTTTATATTTTAAAAATTTATAGTGGTAATAAGAAAAAAAATTCTAAGAATTCTTCAGCATTATTCTTTTATTTGTCATTACATCTGGTTTTAAAGTTTCACAATTTTTTTTCTTTCAATGTATATACTTGAAAGATATGCTTCAGATACAACATTTCCTTTACTTTTTAGATCATGCTATATAATTTGTGCCTAAATGCAACAAACAAGTGATAATGTGAGGTTGATATAAAGGAAACAAATGTCTCAAAAATTGTTTTTAGAAGGTTTAAACAATGAAACCACCTGACATGATGCAGCAACATATTTATTTCCTGTAATTTTCAGTATTTCTTTTGAATTAGATATTTTGGTTTATCATATTATGATAGTGATTTTTATTTATTGTTGAATTCCCCTTTCAATAATTTTTCAATATTGTGTAAACTTGTATTCCAAAAATTCTTTGTCAATTTTTTAGTTTGTGATTATTAAAATGTTATCTTAAAATTAGATTACAATATTCATATCTTTCTTTCATTCCCTTATAAATCTAATTGTGTGGCATACACTTTATTTATATCACCATAAATGTAAAAATAAGATAATTTCAAAATGCTTAGAATTATACTAGATCACAGGTAATATAATAAAAGGAATAAAATTGTTTGAAAAGCAATGGGAAGATGCAAATCAGTCCTATGAAAGGTGACACCTAATGTATGATAAGCATTAACATTTTCAAAACATTAGCCTTACTTATTTATTTAAGCTAGATTGCAGATGTGTTTTATCGCACATCCAACCTTTGATTTGAAATGGTGGATTAAATTTAATATCTCTATGATGACTTTTTCATGATAGAACCTCCTCCCCCATTAATATAGTAATCCAAATTGCTTGTAGAAGATTCACACATCTGGATCTTCCATGTTTTAGAGTTGTGCAATTATTCATCATCTGAACATTATTTTTAGGAAGTAAATATGTGTTCCAATGTTTTTGTAATAGTTATCAATAAATTGTAGTTCTTAGCACATTCTTTAATGCAAATGTAAAGCAGAGAAACCATAATTATGTCAAATTACTGACAATAGAAATAATAAGATATCAAACTAACACTTGCAAAATTAAAATAATTTTTGTTTATTGATGCTGTTTCAAAAACATTGATATAATTATTAATTTATTCTATTTCCTGTTATCATTGAATAAAATAGTTTTAATAATATCCTTATTCTGATATTATGCAAAGAGTATTGAAATGATATGCAGATTTTAAATATAACTTAAAAATAGAAAACTAGTGTTTTATATATATGCACATGTGCTGTGTGTGTGCTAATCTAGGTTGATAAGTATTGATGTCTATCCATAATATATATATATAATTGTAATATTTATGGCTTGTCACGATTTTACAGATTCTGAAGTCCGCTTATCTTTTATATGTTTCTAGATATATAATGATTCAGCTTTTTAAATAAATTTGTTATGGGATGAAAATCTTTGAATATTGCTGGTAAAGGTATTATAATTAACACTAACAAATATTATATATTTTTTCATTCAATTTTTACTTACCAGAAATTAATCATTTACTAGCCAAGATAAAATGCTTGGAATTAAAAATAAATAACTCTAGATTTTTGCTAGGGAGATCACTGAATATTGAGTTCTATTCGCAAGCCTAGGTTTTTTTTTTTTGTCAATTGAAATCATCCAGGAATTGTTAGGTCTTAAGTGCACCCCTCCCCCAATGCACTAAACCCTATATCACCAAAAACTATATATAACTAAAAAAAAAAAAAAGTTTCTTTTCTCTTTCTCCTTACTAGACTCAAATCATCAGATATTTTAATTATACCTCAAGATTTTAAAAATAATAGAATTTTGTCTAAAAATCTTTGCTGTTATGTAAATAGTAATTATAAAATATTCGGAAAATTACAAAGTAAATGCTTTTCTTTTATAACAAAGAAAAAAAAGTAATGTAATTTTTAAAAGTTAATAATAACTTGCCAGAAATATTATGAAAGTGTTTTAAATAATAAATTTAATTATAGACTATATTTATTTATAGGTGTTTTTATATACTTGCATATATATATACATAATTTTAAAAATGGGCTGATATTTAAATACAAGTCTTATAAACAGCAGCCATATTTCAAATGGTATTGTATTGATAGTTCTTGTAACACTTTAGTTCATATGCTAACATTATGTATACAGTCAACCGTTATTATAACATGCTTCAGATGCATTGCTGCCCAATAATAATAATGCAAATAATTTTATTCTAAACAATGTAAATTTACAAAAATATTTAATTATATCTCAGTAATGGTTCTTCTACGATTCTTTGTAATTGATAGTGCTTCACAGAAAGATTTAAGTACACCCCCCATTTAATACAGTTGTGTAATTAATTCTCTATTATGAAAATAAAATTTCGTCATGATGTTGTTTCTTCAAGTTTGTTGTAAGGATTATTTATATTACTTATTGGTTGCTTTTCCTATAGTGTTTCTATTTATCTTGCTTGCGTCAAACGGGCACCAATACTCTTTCTTTGATAGTAATTATAAAGTTTATATATTCATTCAATTTTTAGCCATCTATACACACACATTAATTGTGTATGTAAATATTTTATTTTTATGTCTTTTATATGAATTAATATAATAATAATAATAATCATCATCATCATCAAATTGTATCTCTTGGGAGATTGTTTGATATTTGAGCACCAGAAGTTCCAACTTGAACTTCCTGTAGACTTAATTCTCAAATCCACCACTTTACCACTGCATTAAACCTAGTTGCTCAGTAATTTTTTCTGCTAATGGTGGTAATCGATCCCTATAAGAGAAATAAATTAATTAACAAAGGCTCATTTAACTAAATAGCAGAATAACTCATACTATCAAAATCTGAATTTAAATAATTTGTGCTATTCACCAGCCATTTATAAATGATTTGAAGACAAAGTAAATGCAATGTATTGTAACGGGCTGGTCGGATTCCTGG